>JAOTAX010000002.1:25766033-25806002 GCA_025629825.1 Erythroxylum guanchezii | reverse complement strand
GACCAAAACTCATATTTCAGCTAAGAAACTAAAATCTTTCAATAATAACATGAATATTATAACAAAGTTCTAATAAGAAATGCTTAAAACTGCTGTCAAAATTTGACTCAAAATGGTCAAAACCTAACAATATTCCGATAAAATAATTGAACCTCATTTTCAACTACTACACTCATGAACTCTGTCACAAGAATACAGCGACAAACCTGCATCCAACCAAAAGAAAAGACCTAATTATATTTAAAAATAAAACCGTTCCCTATTATAGAAGACCATTACTTATTGCAATTACCATGAATTTCAAATGCCCTAAAAGCGTATGTCAACTAAAGCCCAAAAATCTCTTAAAAACACACATCTAGACAAAGTCAAAGAAAAACCCTTATTGCAAGCCAAAGAAAGATCTAGTCTTTGAGCATACCCATAACATAGACTTTGGGTATTAACCTGAGAGATTGAAGCCAAATGAGCCATGATCACAGAAAGATGAGGAGGTGTTTTTTATAGAATTCCCAGGTAGATTCTTTTGATTTATGAGAAACAGAATGAATGTTTAAAGAGATTGGACCATGCACGAAACGACTAAGTTTGAATATGCGATCTCTTGGAAAGGACAACGGAGTCTTATTTTAGCTCATTGTTTGTTCTGTGCTTTGTTCACATAGGTATCAATTTAAGCATTATCATTATTATAAATTTTGTAATTGATGAAAGTAAACTACTAATAATTTCTATTTTGAAATTTTCATTTAATCGTCATAAAATTAATTAAAGATTAAATAAAATTTAAAATTTAAAATGTGATTGAAAATATTGTACTTAGCTATCAAATAATTTAAATTTTAATTAAAAAGAGATTGTTGAATAAAAATTAATTAATTAATTTTATTTTATAAAAACTTATTAATTTAAAAAAATTAACCGACTAATTAATAAATTAATCTGATCCAACTTGATTCAAAATTTAAAATTTTAAAAAATTACGCTATTTTTTATATTTAAAATGCTATTTTTTATTTTTACAAAATAAATAATATTTTTAATCAAATTTGGTTAGGCTCAATTGTGCTCAGGCTCAGGTCTAGTTTAAACCTAAGTTTTTCTAAGACCAATGATATTTATTGTAACCCTTAATTATTGTTTAGAGTCGAAACAGATTTAGTTGTTGCTTATATGAAATTTTATAGCAACAAAATTTTTATTTTGTTGCCTTTTAAAATATATGACAATAAATTACAATTAACATTGCCTATTAATATTACTAAAGGCCACACTTAAAAAAACCGTTGCATTATATTAGTTTTAAGCAATATATTTTAAACTGCTAACGTTGCATAAAGCATTTTTTGCTGTACTGTAAGCAGAATGGTATCTTGGGCGTTATATCGACTCGGATGCTGCGTAAAATACTACCGGACAAGAAGCTATGCACATTAGCCACTAACAAGGAAGACCTATAGGTAAAATAGATCCGTCTATACTTTATAAAAACTAACAGCCTATATACATCATCAAATCAAAGCCACAAACCTCCTGGACCTTAAGGCAGATACTTCTCACAGGAGAGTCGGTTCACCAATCAATTAAACGCATTATATGTAATGGCTATAATACTTATTTCTACTTTGATAATTGCCGTAAAATGGGGCCTCTAAATAAGCTCAACAAATTGTCACACCTCAATTCTATCATCCATATGAGCCAGGTAATTAATTCATAACAATGACTAGGATTGGCCTTTTTACTCCGTAAAGGGCTATCAAGGGATTATAGATAGGTTTCCTACATGCTCATTGAACTCAAATAGAAAAGATACAATCATCTTGACTAAGGACAAATTCACTACTAAGTCTTGTAAAAGATCTTGTCAGAACCTCAAGATAAGGTAACTTGGTCAGGACTGGTTTAGAAGAAATCAGTGTCTTGCTCATACTTTTATACTATGGCTTACTACTTCTAGTAGACTTGGCACTAAGGATAATATTGAATTCCCACTACCTAACTCACTACATGCCTTCTGCCTAACTGTAAAAGAGGACCTATATTGTTTATTCTTCGAAAGCTACCATACTTTAGTCATCTAGGATTACATCTATAGCCTCTTTGGCTTTCAATTCCCTGTTGCAAACTGGAAAGATACTATATACTAGGCTTTAACCTTACTGTTTCATAACAAAGGGAATAAAATTTTATTTAGAATGGCTTTTGGGGCTTTAGTTTACTTCATATAGGGTGAAAGAAATAAGAGAGACTTATACTTGCTACCCTACTATCCATGGTCCTTATCATATATTTTATTTGGAAAGCTTTTTGGAGCTTGTCACCTTTTTGATTTGGTTTTTACACTGCATTGTAATTAGCTACTAATTATATCAATGAATTCATTCACTTACCTTTAAAAAAAGTACTCAACATTATAAAAACATAAATTAATTAGCACTTATGACTAGTCATTAACAAACCTTGTCAATTGACATTATTAAAGATATTAAGGGTAAATTGACAAACCTAGGTTGCAAAACTTTTTTAAATTACTTATGAGAAGCCTATTGGGTTAAAACTTAGTTTTGATTATATAATATCTTCAGATTTTTTATTCCAACATATTAATTATTTATGAACCCTTAATTTAAAATGAGATGTCAAACCTTTTAATACGATCAGATTCTTCTAAGTTCCAACTATAATAAAAAAGAAAATGATAATTTACACAACTCTATGGTAAATAAGTACCTTAAATTTTAACTACTAAAGAAATGGTATGCTAATTTGACATAAGTTTTGTATCTCTTATAAATGGTCCAAATGCTACTTCCTCGACATGCATTATTGATCCAGAGAAAGTAATCGAGACAATTTCATCTCTCCCTCCCTGTGTTTAATGAGCCATTCCTTGTAATTCTTATATCAAGCATCCCAAATAGTGATTGTCTTTTCTTTTTAATTAAGGAAATAACTTCCTAGAATGTTATAGTTGCATATCTTTGAGGCGTCTCACCATCCAAATACATCGCACAAGACTTTAGCTTATATGATTTTCCTTCACCAAAATACATAAAGCTCTTATCACCATTACATTCACCATTAAGTGGAATCCTTGTTAAAGAATTTAGATCTTAGAGCTAGCTAGTATAGTTCACTGTATTTGGATTTTTCAATGGGCTACTTCCTTAAAATCAATATTTTTATTCTTTAGGTCTATTTTATGTATTCTTTCACATATTTTTTAAGTTGAAATTATTATACAGAATACTAAATCATAATCATAAGAAAAGATTTAGTGAATTTAGCATCATATACTCATGGTAAGGTTGATCTAACATGAATCTATTTTTATTGTTCTTAAACATCTGATATAAATATACAATATAATTGTACATTTTATGGTAGAATGGTTAAAGGTAGAGAAATTTATAAAAATGAAAGAATATCTTGACGGTGTAAAAGGTAATATAGCTTTTTTGTTATAAAGTACCATTTGATATATATGAGATGGTTGGAAATTATCTATAACAATAAATGAAGAAGGAAAAAGAATTAAAAAGACTCATAATTTATCTTTTAGAGATAATGAAATACTAGTATTAGGTAAGAAAAAATGACGTATATTAATATTTTCCTCCAAGAGTCACTATTGGTTCTCAATCAAGTGCAAAAAGTATTTTGATCATGTATTCTTTTAAATGCTTTAAGTTTATCTTATTTTTCAGAAGCAATAAATTCTACAAAATTGACGAATCTAGGATTTTGAGCAACTTCTTTTTATAAGATTAGCATGCCTTCACTTCAAGATTTAAAAACAAATGTTAGTTGATAATATATATACACATATAAGTCTAATCGGAAAATAATAGAATGCATTATTACTGCATATGTGTGGATTGATCAAAGATAAATAAATTTGATTTTTTAGTTTGTTGTAAATTTAGAACAACTTTTATCTTATTTTTATGATTTTGATGTGGTAAAAAATTTTAATACTTAATTTGAATTCTTTTTTGAAATTTTGATTAGATTGGACTAAAAATATTGCCCACTTCATTACAAATAATGCAACTAATTATATATTAGTTACTTGTTATAATCAAAGTATGACCATATTTATTAGTCTCTATATATTTCTTGTTGTATAATTATCATTTTAAAAGATAGTAGTCATACATAACATATTTTGATCTTGCTTCATTTGAATCTAAGATCATAATTTTTGTATATAATTATCTAACTGTTTTTGTCTTAGTTGAGAAACCAAGAAGATTAAGTTAAGATTGCTAGTTTTGTTGCTACATGGTTTGCAACCATATTTATATAACTTTGAAAAGTATTTGTGATCTTAAACAAGTCCTTAACATTCAATGACAAATAAACACTCTTTTCAATTCGTAAGTTATCAAAGGATATGAACGGAAGAGAGGTTTACGCTATTATTCTAGATAATAAATTTTGTAATTTTTGCTTGACTATTATGAAGATTATGGTTCTACTTATAAGGTTATTAAGGGTTTTTAACTCAAAGAAGAAGCCAACTTTGGGTTATATATATGATAATATGTAGAATTTGGAAAACGATTATGAATTTTTTTAAAAGGAGGGAGAAATTATATAAGGCTTATAAAAACATTCTTGATTGACAATTTGATAAATACGATCCACTTAGCAAATTATTTTCTCAATCCTTATTGTTTATATGGTGAAGATTCATGTGCAAATGTTGATATTATAATCAATCTTTTTAATGTGATTGAATACATCAATGTTTTTCTAATGAAGAGTAATCAAAGAAGATAAATGGAATTAGACTGTATCGAAAAGGCTGAAATTTTTGCTAAACTATATGTAAAAAGAGAACTTATGATTAAAAAAGGTAGTTAGGTAAGTTTTCATAATTTTAGTTTCATTCTTTACTTATTAATAATATACTTTTATATTTTTATTATAACTCTTAATTTAAAATACAAATAAGTAGTAAAGATTTTTTTGGTGAAGTGCTTCAATCCCAATAAAACTTACTATTAGATTACTTAATCAAACTACTTATGCATAAGGCGTGAAAGTAATCAAATTGTTTTTTTAATAATTAATTACAAAGAGAAATAAAATCATTTGAAACATTAAAAATTTAATGACCTGGTTTACATTAATTATAATTTGAAGATGAAGAGTCGGATTTTATTTTTTAAGTGATTATAGTTTTATTAATAATATTATAATTTTTATTTATATATGCAAAGTGATTAATAAGAAAAAGCATATTAATTTTTGGATTGAAAAGAAGAACCATCACTTGAATTTGATTATGGTAAATTAGAAAAAAACGATTTGCAAAAAAATAAATTTTTATCACAAATAAATTTAGAATATTTGTTGATGATCAATTGATATCTTATATTAACATATTTAAAAATTTAAAGTATAATATGTCACAATTTAAAAAAAATCATACATTACGATATAAATTTATTTAAATGTAGAATAAGATGTTGATGCGTATAATCTCAATAAAAGTATAGTTTTTAACTGTTTAAATAGTGTCGGAGAGTCTGAAAATATAATATTAATTGTTACCATTACTTTAAATATTAATTTTAATTAGAATTATTAGATTTACTATTGTTTGATATTATTATTTTAATTTTATTTTAATAAAATATTTTATTTTTCTTATTATTATAATTTTTTTAACTTCTTATTCAATATATACTAGTTTTTATAATTTTGAACCTTTAATTCTTAAATTCATCTGGTCCAATTTTTAAAAAAAATTCTTTCACAATTAAAAAGTTGAAAACATTTTCTTTTATCCACCCATCTGAACATATTTTATGTATCTGTCCGCTATATGACGTCCCTGCATTATTCATCTTTTCATTACTCTTTTTCCTTAAGATTAAACAAAGACAAAGGTGAACCTCAAATTACCAAGCTCATGCCAAAACATGCGGAGTAACTAAAAGAAGAAATGTTTTGGTTTTATCTACGGATAAAAGCCACTACTTGCAGTTACAGTTTAATGGTCAACAAGGGACATTCGTTTCTAGTCTTTCCTTTGCAGCCATTTTTTGTAGCGTTTATAGTATCCTACACTTAACCCTTTCTTAAGAACTCCATTTACAGACGATATCTGGAAGTTGAAGAAATCTTTCTGTCCATTTGAGTTATTTAGACGGTAATACACTAAATTGAACATGTTTGCCTTGAGGTCATAAAATTCTGATGAGTATATACTCTTCCTGCGTCCATTTTCTCTCTACTCCATAATATACGTGAAGCAAATTACTATCACATGTCTTGCAACGACAGAGTTGGCTTGTTTGTGATGGAAACCAATTTATATATGTCTTTACACTCAACCCTTTTAAAATTGTGTATATTCTTGCTTCTCATAGATTTATTCTCTCTCCTGTTACCTTGTGAATGCTCTCAGTCATCATTTCAATTCCTTGGTAATTGTTAGCGATTACGGGTTGGTTGTGAGTAGTTTTGCTACAATATATTCAACAAAAATGTTATCATTTGCCAACATTTTGTGGCACCGAAGTTTCTTACGAGACCCAGTCCGCATATCAATAAGAAGCTGGCACAGAGACCCTATTCCTGTAGCATGGAAGAAGCCTAAAGTAGGGTGGACAAAATTGAACTTTGATGGTTCGCGCAAAGGCAGAGCTGGCCATGCAAGCATTGGAGGTGTCTTCAGGGATCACAAGGCCGAGTTTTTGCTCGGCTACGCTGAATCCATTGGAAAAGCCACTAGCACGGTGGCTGAATTGGTTGCCCTAAGAAGAGGCATTGAATTAGTGTTAGAAAATGGTTGGAGCAATGTGTGGCTTGAAGGAGATGCCAAAACATTAGTGGAAATAATCGTGCAAAGGAGGCAAGTTAGATGCGCAGAAATGCAAAGGCAAATTAATGACATAAACTTGATTTTGCCAGAACTTAATAATTGCATTGTCACTCACGTTTATAGAGAAGGCAATAGAGCTGCTGACAAGTTGGCTGCGATAGGGCATGGATTAAAGAAGCCTCAGGTTTGGTGGCACAGACCTCCTGATGGTGTCTTGCAGATTATGCATGAGGATGCTGAGGGCAAGATCATCTTTCGAAACCGATAATAATCAGATAAATTGCTTTATGTATGTATTGGTATACATATGTACGAACTATGCAAGTTGTAGTTGCTTCAATAATCTGCAACTAGAAATTCGTTTTTTAACCCTAGATTTAGGACAAGCATATAGGATGAGCTCAAGGGTTAAGGATTCTTGACTTCAAATATGTAGCTACTTGGTTGAAATAAACCTTATTTAAGGATACAAGTACTAATTTCTTACTTATCCGCATATTAATACTCGGTAATATATTTAACTTTATTAGCTAATTAATACTACATATTTACTTAAAAATATTTGGCTACGTTTACAAAAACGTAGCTAATAACTTTTATCTACGAAAACAAAACCTAACAAAAATTTTTTAGCGAAAATTTAACAAAACGTTGCTTATAAGTTTTAATTACGAAATTAAAGCTAAATTTTGTGACATTTTTTATGACGAATGTAAATCGTCAATAATAATTATTAGCGACTATTTTATTACTTTTAGCGATGAATTTATTCGAAGCTAAAAGTATCTCTTGTTGTAGTGTTTATAAGGATGCTTGACAAATCGTAATTTTTTTAAAGTAAAAATCGTAATTCAAAGGTAAATTTTGATTAAGTCAATTTATGCGGAAATGAGCTAATTTAGCTTGACGACTACATGCAGAATATAGTTATTAAACTTGCACTAGGAAATGCCATTGTCTGATAAGCTATTGGGAATAATTTCATCTTTCATTGCAAAGTGACTCCAATTAATCCAAAGCATGATATCATAGTTTGCTTGCAGCAGGAGTTTAGCGTGTCCTGCACAAAATTCCAAACTTTCTTTCCAACGTGTACGCCAATACAACAGTAGCAGACTCTTTCTAATATACCTTATGTATCTCTCGAGATATTCCCATTTAATGTCTACTTCAAATTTAAAAAGCCGTTCATCTGTTTTCCAAAAATATAATTAGAAAAGGAACTTCAATCCTCTCTTGAATTGACAAAAAATGTACAGAGCCACTTTATAAGCATTTCTATGAGATAAATCAAAAGCATGAAAAGAACTGCATAATTTCGTGTATTCTTTGTCCTAGGCTTATAACTTGGTTCTAACAATCTTGACTTACTCTGAACTATAATAAGTTCCACATAAGATCTCTACATACGAGTACTAGTTGACTTCTATATATATATATATTCATAGGATTATGTATCTAAAAATATAGATTATAATGTTATTTATATAAGGAATGGTAAACAACAATATTGTATAATTGTACGTCAAATTCTTAAAATTTGACCTACCATTCAAGCAGTCAGAAACCTGGACTAACGGCCATGAGTTGTGAATACAGTTCTCAGCTCAAACATCACTAATGAACAAATCTTGGTTGACCCAAAATGCATAAGACGTGAAGGTTTCATTGCATTAGGGCAAATGTAGTACAAGCTACTGCAGTACAAATTAACTAGATGAAGCAGTACAGATCTCCCGATTCTCCAGGCAATTTTCTAATGTTTACACCATTTGCCAAGCTTACATGTAAGACTTAACGCAATATCCTTCCAACCAACAAGAATAAAATTTGCAAAAATGATAGTACAGATGCAAATGGTTGTCTGTACTACATATGAAATAGAGTGCTAATTATATATCTATATAAGCAAAATACATCAACATTTGTGGATCTGAGGAAGCATAAAAGGGATCCTTTCCAATGGGAAAATCATCATTGAGTGCAGCGTTGATGAGTTCCTCCAATTCTTGTTCTAAATTTCACCAGCGCTGCACTCAATCATGTTTTTCACCGTTTTGGGACATGGTTATCAAGAGGCTGCCAATCAATCTTATGGTGGGAATTAAGGTAAATCACCCTGGAAATGTATGACAAACCGAATTCTCTAACCTTTTTACTGATTGCAGCCTGTTGATAATACCAACTTTCTTTGCTTCCCAGGGGTCCCTTTTATTTTATTTTATTTTTTTATCACATCTTCAAAATCAAGGCAAATGACTTTCCTTTGTCTGCTATTGATTTAGGCTGTATCAGGTCTCGAATTGACGTACTCCCCAACATCTGCAACTACTCTCCCAGAAATTCCTTATTGGAAATTAGAGGCACTGGAGAGAGGAGATTGTATTAATAGAGGATAATTGCAGCTGCTTAATGTTCCAGGCCTGGCAAGCTCTTCTACCGAGTTAAAAATAGAAAGACACACCTTTTCTGTTCACTAAAATCAGTCGATCAAAAGCTGCAATTTTTACTAATTAGATGACCACACAACACAAGCAGTGTAAGGATCAGACGTCTAATGTTACTCCCAGAAATTGGAAATTAACAATAAAAAGGGGCCTGGACTCTTAATACTGCTTGTAGACAAGTCTGTATCTGTAGAGTTGTCCTTTAGAATCTCGGGAATAGATAAGCATTGAGAAGCCTGTCTCAGGTGTAACATTGCGCGCATTTTGCGTCACCACGTCTGTTGAGTCCTTTTGGCCCGCTTTTGGCATTGTTGTTATTGGCAGACAGAAACGTAACAGAAGTTAGTAGGATACTGAATACCAATTTATTGAGTCTCGCATACCTTGCTTGATCTGACAATTGTGGTCGGCAGTTGTTATTAGACCTTGTCAAGGCCCATTTTATTGATCTTGACAAAAAATTTATCTTACTATAAACCTGAAACTTTCGGGGAGAAATATCAGTCAGTCCAACACATTAGCATAGAAAAATTCCTGAAATGATTACTGAACGGTTCCTAGGATCATCCTAACATAGGCAGACTGGCAAAAATAGCATTACCATTTTGGGATCAATCATTTCAGTTCTTTCTCATTACTAATACCCCAAAACATATGCGTCTATTAATCATGACATTACTTTAGGATTAGCATTATGAAAAAAAAAAAAAGAAATAGAGGAACAAGGGACCATTCTCACAGACATCTAATCTCTAAAACCTCTAATGCTCTGTCATCAGTTGACATGCAATACCTTACTGAATTTATTAGGCTGCTTTTCAGTTAAACAGAGCCTTGTTTCCTAATCGAACTTACAAGCAGCAGACTCTTGAGTAGAAACATATAATTTGCAGGAACGAATTGAAAGTTGCAGACTCTTAAGCCTTATTCCTGGTTCCATACAAGATTCTTCGTGCCTGCAGAGAAATCTTCTTATCAATGACATTGATATGCCGGATATAAAAATAAAATTGCAGATAATAACAAAAAGCTGCCATTTGGTACCAGCCAATTCTGCGGAAAATTTTGCACATTAACAACCTCTAGAGTTCTTAAAATAAAAGAAAATAGGGAAAATTTTGTATTTGATGAAAAGATTCCTTCACAATGCTTAGTAGCAAAATAGAAAAGCCAATGGGTTCTTAGAGAGGTCGTGATCTTATCAACCTCTCTGTCTCTTGATACTAATCAATGGCTTCCATTCCATTGGGTAATCTGAACCCTTCCTATTGAAGATTTCGAGACCCAAATTCGACTCCTCCTTTCCCCTTTAATTACGTTCCAAACCATTTCCTCACTTCATACAATAAATGCTCTAAAACCCTTCACTCAATTCACTTCGCTCTCTCTCTCTCTCTCTGTGTTCACAATACCAGCAGCTAAACTGTTTCCTTTTCCCGTTGCGTTCCCGATAAAGCTTGTGACTTGCCCGGAAAGTTCGGGGAAAGCAGGCACGTTTGCAACAATGGAGGGCGATGAACCCTTGCCCGACCATCTACGTTGCAAGAGAACAGACGGTCGACATTGGCGGTGCAACAGAAGAGTCATGGAGGACAAGAAGCTCTGCGAAATTCACCATCTTCAAGGCCGTCACCGACAGTATAAGAAGAAAGTGCCCGAATCGCTTAAATTGCAGAGGAAGAATCGGAAACCGACAGACATTGCAGGTTCTTCGATTCGAGGCGTTGAAATTAGGGCACAAAAAGATTCCAAATTGGTGAAATTGGTTAAATTGGTGAAGTCCGGGAAGAGAAAGAGATCGATCGGGGAATCGGTGTCTGTGGAGGACGTGACGAAGAAGAGAAAGATCAAAAGAGGGGATTTGCAGTTGGAGCTAATAAGAATGGTGTTGAATAGAGAAGTGGACAAGAGAAAGAAGAAAAAAAAGAAGAAAAAACAGGAGATAGACATAGAAGAGAATAAAAGTGATAATGATAATGAGAGTGGTAGTAATAGTGAAGGAGAGTTGATGAGGGATTTGCCCAATGGGCTTATGGCGATTTCTCCAGCAAGGCATTTTGGAGGTAATGGAGGTGCTGCCACTGTCACAACCACCGCTTCTTCTTCACATTGTGATATCAAAATTGGGGCTGACACTAGTACCTTAGCTAGAAGGTGCTTTCGATCTAAGAACATTGAGCCTTTGCCTATTGGGAAAATGCAGGTTGCTTGAATTCTGTTCTCGTTTAGTGTTTTATGGTTGCTACAATGTACATTGTTGGTTAGTTGCTTCGTTTTTGGTGTAAAACGATTTATAGGTGGTGCCATATAAGAGGGATTTGGAGAGACTGAGGAAGGGCAAGAGGAAGAGGTGCCACTGGTGTAGGAGGTCCGGAATGCAGACTTTAATAAGGTGTTCAAGCTGTCAGAAAGAGTTCTTTTGCATGGACTGCATCAAAGACCAGTATGCTTCTGCTCCAGTGAAAGTTTGTTGATTTCACTTAAGCTCTTTGTTTTCTGTTTGGAATGATAAGTAATGCGTTTCTTTATATCTCTTTTTTTAGTCTATGATATCAGTAATGAGTGAAAAGATACTTGCCATTTTCAAAGCATGTCCTAAGAATTCTAGTATTTGAGTCGTGTGTACTTGGAATGGTTGATGAGGAATGTGACTGATTAAAATACGTGAAGATTGAACCCTGCACATGGTGTGGTACTAAGCCCATTTCATTTTCATTTATTGTTTCAAGAGTAATATGACTGCTCTAACTATGATATACACTTTTGGTTGAGATATTTGCTTCTAGAATATGCCCGTGTCATTAGTTTCTATTTTTCTCATTTGTTTCATGGTGTTTGAATCACTTTGATGGAATTGAGACACAGCATGTTACTCTTCATACTCAAATGAATTCAGGTACTTTGATACAGAAGAAGAAGTTAAAAAGGTGTGCCCAGTTTGTCGTGGAACTTGCCGCTGTAAGGCCTGCTTTACATCTAAACATGGGGACATTGAATGTGAGGTCTGTTTTGTAACTATGACCTGATGCATTCAAATCTCAGTTCAGAAATTTGAGAACTATACTTACGTGAAAACCACCTTCCAGGGTTTCTCCAAGGATACAAGTAAAGTTGACAAGGTCTTACATTTTCATTATTTGATATGTATTCTTCTACCTGTGCTGAAACAAATAAATCAAGATCAAAGTGTCGAGCTGGAAATAGAGGCTAAAATGAAAGGTTACCGTGATGTTCTGTGTATTGAACTTCTGCAATATACTTACGTATAAGTTGGCTTAATTATAGAATTATCAATTGAAGATCCTTTTGAGTTGTATTATGCGTGTGACAGGCCAAAAACCATCTGAAATACAAATCCAGCAGGCTGAAGTCAGCTCCAATAAGCAATGTTGCTGGTAAACTTTCTTCTGCCAAAGAAAAACTAAATCTACTTCTTTGAATTATTTAATTTCCTTTTTTGTGCTTTTAATCCATCTTTTAACTTCTGGATCAGCAATAATTGCAAGGGTTCCATAGTGGATTTACATAGAAGTTGCCCTAAATGTTCCTATAACCTTTGCTTAAGCTGTTGCCGGGATCTCGTTCAAGGTGCTTTATCCAGAAGCACTAGAGCTCTTTTATGTAAATGCTTCAATAAAAGGAAAGCTTTTGTATCTGGAAGGCAACTTTCAGAAACAAAAGCAGAATGCTACTGTAAAATGAGATATGGCAGTAAAAGATATTCTGGTTCATCATTTCTGCTCAATGGGAAAGCTTTCCATACTAATGGTAGTATTCCTTGTCCCCCGACCGAATTTGGTGGTTGTGCTGATAGCCTTCTTGATTTGAGTTGCATTTTCCCGTTAAATTGGACCAAAGAACTGGAAATCAGTGCAGAAGAAATAATTGGCTGTTATGAGTTGCCAGAAATGTTGGATAATTCGTCATGTTGTTCAATATGTCACGGTCTGGATCATGATGCCAATGGAAAGAAGCAGTTCCAAGAAGCAGCTAGACGTGAAGATTCTGATGACAATCTTTTATATTATCCTACTACCACAGATGCTAAAGGTAATAGCCTTGAGCACTTTCAGAAGCATTGGAGCATAGGTCAACCTGTAATCATCCGTAATGTGCTTCATGGTACTTCTGATCTGAGCTGGGACCCAATAGTCATGTTTTGTACTTATTTAAAGAACATTGCTTCCAAATCTGAGAATGAGCAACCTGACACTTGCTTGGACTGGTTTGAGGTTAGTATTTCCTAAACTTCCTGCAAAATGCCTTCAGTGCCTATATTTGCATCACGAATGAGGGAGAAATGGAGATGCTGGGCCTAAAGGGGCTTGATTGTTGGCATTGAGGGACAGTCTCTTGGTAAAGATGAAAATTGTAGCAATCTGATTCACAACAGTGTCTTGAATACATACTGTGGCCTTAGATAAATCTCAAATGATGTTTGCAGAATTTAGGATATCAAATTGCTTCAATGGTGCATTTGCAACAATGAAACAGGAATTCATAGTTCGGAATTGGACCCTTCTGATACTAGTTTATAGTTTTATTTGCAGAAATATAATTCTGATTGTTATTCTAGATAAAATCTAGGCGTGATACTTGAATTTCAGTTCTTAGAGAGAAGAATGTAAGTTCATTCCTGTTGAATGTAATCACATTGCAATTCAATTTCAACTTCTGTGTTAATTCTAATTCTACAATCCACACACACTTTCGGTTGCTTTTCCAAGGTCCATGCTATGCTTTTGTAATTGTTCCTGAAACTCTGCAGAATCTGCTGTTGACGAGTTCCGAATTGTACGGACCAATATAAAGTAACTTTGCAGCAGTTGTCATGTCCCTACTGAAATAGTGAATCATAAATGTTCTTTTATGTTTCTTTAGGGAATTACAGTTTATTGGTTGTTTAGTTAAATGGACAATACGAATACTACTCTAATTCTTAACTACAATACTTTAATGCCATGCTGTAGGTAGAAATTGGCATAAGACAATTGGTCATGGGCTCCTTTAAGGGTCTGACCCATGCCAACATGTGGCATGAGAAGCTAAAGTTGAAGGGTTGGCTTTCTTCACAGTTATTCCAAGAACATTTTCCAGCTCATTACAGTGAAATTCTTCGTGCTCTGCCTCTTCCAGAGTATATGGATCCTATGTCTGGTGTTTTAAACGTTGCTGCAGAGTTACCACAGGAAACTTTGAAGCCAGATCTTGGCCCATGTGTTTATATCTCATATGGAAGTGGTGAGAATATTGTTCAGGCTGATTCTGTCACAAAATTACGTTACAATTCATATGATGTGGTACGCAGTTCTGGTTCCCATCTGTCACATTCAATCCTTTTACTGAAAATTTCTTATGATTTGACATTCAATGTCTTCAATGTTAATTTTCCACCAAATGAAGATAATCTCTTGATACCAATTTACACCTGCCAAAACTGCATTAAAGTGAGGGCAAGCAACTTTTTGAAGAGACATTATCAATGATGAACCTTTCGTTTGGTGGCTGGCCTTGCTATGACTACATGTGACATCAAAAGATAGTATGCCATGCATTTCTCGTTCATGGCATTCTTGCTTGTACTAATTTTATCAGACAATTGTATTTGAGTATTCTATATTTTTGCTAATGCTTAGTCTAGAGTAATTTGACCTCCAGAACTGTGGCTGCATCTGGTTTACTCAACCAAAGCCGTATGTGTATCCTGATGACTTCCATACCTTAGGACACCCCCAATTTCTATGCTCACAGCTTTATCTTTTTACCCCACTCATGCAGCACCTTCTACTTTTGTATTCTACTTCCAATATATATGGTTGTAAGTGTAGGGATGAGAGATTGGCTGATAACTTATTTGTTTCTGATCTCAGGTTAATGTATTGGTGCATACTAGTGATGTTCCTGTATCTACAGAACAGCTTAATTACATTAGAAAATTAATGAAGAAACACAAGGAACAGAACAAGGTGAATGGGGAGGAACCTTTGGATTGCCAAAATATGGAAGATGTTAAATTGCATGATTTGGTTGGAGAAGAAATGCAATTGCACAAGAAAATTACTAGAGCATCTTGGTTCTCTGCTGCTTCGCATGAGGCATATACTTTAAGCCCAAAGGATAGGGACATGCTCTATGATGGAGAATATAATTCTGAGAGTGATTCTGATACTGATACAGACACTGAAGTCTCAAAATTCTTCTTTAGACCTCTCAAAACCTCAAGGACATCTGAAAAATCGAAGTCTTGTGTGAAGCTTGCAGATACTGCAAATGGTTTTAAAGAGAAAAACCCTGCTGAGACTTGTGGTGCTCAATGGGATGTCTTCCGACGCCAGGATGTGCCAAAACTATTAGAATACCTAAAGAGGCATGCTAAAGAGTTGACACCTACAAATGGCTTCAGAAAGCATGTAAGTCGTGGCCTTTGTTTTACTCTATTAGCAGGTCAGACTAAATAATAATATACTGTGGCCTTTTGCAGATTGCGCATCCGATTCTTGACCAGATTTCGTTTCTTGACAGAGCTCATAAAATGAGGCTTAAGGAGGAATTCAGTGAGTATTACTTCAACTATTCATTTCTTAAAATTAAAACACGGCGTTTTTCTAATCATCCAACACCGTCTCTCCACACCTGTTTCTAGAAATTGAACCATGGACTTTTGAACAACATGTTGGAGAGGCTGTCATTATACCTGCTGGATGCCCATATCAGATTAGGAATCTTAAGGTAATCACTGTTAACACCTGTAGAAATTTAGTCTTTAGTTAATAAGAGACTTAACTGGTAGAAAGTGCTTCGAACACTTAAATAGCTCAATTAATGGTCCTTTCCATTAAGTTTTCAGAAACTCCTTATCAGAGCACTACCTAGCAATGAATACTAAGTATAGATGAAATTCCACTCGTCAACTTCAGTATCTACTATGTGGATTTCTTTTAGTCATTCAATCATGTTCCATCTTTGCCTTTATGCCATTGTGAAATCCAAGTACAGAAATGGATGTACTGAAATAGTATCCTTTTTTACTATAGTTAAAATTGACCTTTTCCAACCTAATCTATTTTATTCTATACTGATTTGCATTTGCTTCCAATGTTATTCTGTTTTCGGAAACTGCAGTCATGTGTCAATGTGGTTTTGGACTTTGTCTCACCGGAAAATGTTACCGAATGCATTGCTTTGAGTGAAGAACTGCGTCTTTTTCCAAAGAACCATAAGGCAAAAGTTGACACTCTAGAGGTAAAGCTTAAAGAAGAATACTACATGCTTATTCTATTTAATAGTTAACACTTACGGAGTTTTACTTTTGTTTAACAAATCAGGTGAAGAAAATGGCCCTCTACAGTATTAGTAGAGCAACCAAGGAAATTCGTGAACTTACACATGCTGAGTAAGTGTTCACAATGATACACGCAACTCCTGCTACTTGCTTCTGTCTGTATCTCCAGTATGTCATTAGTTTCCAATATATCAAAATATCCATTTCAAGTTCAAGATTGCTATATTGCTTTTAGTTGAGGTTTTATGGAAGGTGCCACACACTCGTTATCACACCCTAATAATCTCTATTATAAGAGAAAATGTTTGAGAAAGTGGTGGGAGTATTATGCATCGGTCGGGCCTGAATTATGAGATAATTTGATGCATTATTTTAACCATTTTTAAATGATCTAACTATTGTTTCACCATTCATTTTTCTAAGCAATTAGAAACCCACATAACCCAGGACCAGTGACTAAGTGCAAGAAGTGGACTTGGAGTAGAAAAGAAATGGGAACATGAAATGGATCGTTCATCGGTAGGAGCATCCATCATCAACTTCTGTCATTTTATGATCCAAGCCCCTATAATTGCTTGTATTTTATGCAGAATCTTGGAAGGATACCTCGCATTTGCAAATGGAAAGTTACCCTTTTTTTTTGGGCCCTTCTGTATGTAAATGTTGTCTATAGCGATTATGAAAAAGTCTGGTGTATCATTGCTGCTTCTTTGTATCACCCGGTAGAGAGTCTCAGGCTCAGGCTCAGCCTCTGCAAGTGCAAGGCATGGATTGGCCACCATTATCAACTTTTGCGGTTGATGAGACGGTCAGGACCTTGGTTATTCCCGCCCTTGGTTATTGCTAGTCTTCAAAATTCAGCACGATTCCACCTATGAAATAAAAAAGAGAGTAGATTTTACTTCTTCATTTAAAGGATCAAAACATCTTATTATAGTCTATATATATATATATATTTCGTTTAATTGTTATTCTCGGTCGGATGTTAAAAATACAACATAATGCTTAAAATTTACAAAAATGAATATTTGTGAGATGACCCATCATTAAAATTTGATATTATATTTAATTTTTTTCGTTAATCTCCGTTTAATTTATATATGATAATTTGCTCAAATCCATGTATGTTGCCCAATTTGCTGGAGAGCCCGCCCGCCGTTGCCGTTTGTCATTGACTTGAATATGCTCCATGTCATGACTTCTGAGAGCCCAATAGCCAATTGGATGTGAGAGCTAAATCGCATATTTCATGAAGTTAATTCAGATTACGTATTTAGAACTCTAACTTCACCCAATTGTTAGTTATATTAGAATTAGAAAATCAGCCAGCTTAGTTCTGCTTAACAAATTTGACTTCAACCTGAACATTGATGAAACAAGAGAAAACCGAAAGCATGGCCAAGTGGATTGAAAGGTCACAACACAAGCAAAGAATTCAACTCTTGCAGCCGCATCCCATTGCTTAATTTGAAGATTCTTTTCCCCTTGACAAACCGTAAGCAAGAGAAATTATGTTCTGGAGATGATCAAAAAATAAATTACAGGAGCAAAATTTTATATAGAAAAGAGGAAAAGAAGAAAAAAAATCTCAAATTTTAAAGAGGCGGTACAAGAGTTGAGTCTTCTATTATTTCTTTAGAACTGCTATAATTTTGAGTCCTAGCATTGTCTCAAAGGAACGAACAGCAAGAAACTGGAACCTTCTTAAGGGGCCATAAGCCCATCGATGGTGTAGGAAAGTGACTTTGCCCAGTCAGCCTTGAGAAGTAACGTTTGTAATGTATGCATGACATTGTATGTCGGATCCAGCTTCCGCTGCCAGCCCTAAAGAATTTAGAGCATTAACAAGAATAGATTCTAGTGAATCACATGAGACAGCATGATAACAATGGTGAAAACAACATTAATACATTAAAAAAAAAGGCCATAGAACAAACAAATAGATGCTTTTCATATGAAATGGTGATCTTCGTGCTGCATTTGCGAGCAACTACAACAGCCACCTAGCCAAATATTCTTTTAGCTTCTGAATACAGGTCACTTCATTGACATTCTTATATAGAAAAAAAGCAGAAGTTGATATGGATTCATAAATGGGAAACATTGTCCATTTTACCAGAAATCAGTTTAGAGTTCAGACTTTGGAGTAATTATAAATGTCATTCACTTGGTCTGTTCCTATCCTAAAATAATTTCCCTCTCAACACTATGATGCATATGAACCGTACATTTCTTATTCTCATAATAACCCAGCCACAGTTTGCTCACCAGTTTATCAACCTAGCGTGACGAAATGTCAAAGAAATCAGGTATTTGTGCTAAGCATGGCAACATGCCTCAGGGGGAAGAGGCAGAATTAATGTACCTCAAGAACCAAAGTTGTGACCATTACAGTGCACACATTGCCGTCAATATTGACCTTGTGACGCCTGACTTTCTCAAGTAATTGCTGTATGCACTCAGCAGGATGCACTAGATCACCTTCCGGAGTGGCCCAAAAATCGAATGCCACCTCCACCTCCTGTCAAACCAAAGAAACTGAATTTTGTAGGTACAGAAAAAGTTTTGAGGGAAAGAATTCTTATAACCAGTGGAGTAGCTTAGCTTTTTGATAAGCCTAATTCAGTTGAGGGTTTAAATGCATGCATATCAAAATTGTAGTTAATGCAAACAAAATTTAGCAGAGCATACTCTCTTCCTTTAACCATAACCTCCACCTATGCAAATTCAAGCTAAGATTCCAAAGAAGCCTGCCAAAACTGCTAAAGGTAAAGAGGAAAGCAGATCTTACAAGCAACGGAACTTGATTAATATTCCAGTTTCTTACATCTAACTGCAACTGAATTGATATTCAACTACATTGAGACAGAAATGTCAAAATATGCACCTATTTACCTCAACAAAAGCTTTTGGATTTGGACAATTTTGTTGCTTTGATAATCTCAGCGTGCACTCTGCTGCAGTCCGGCCATCTCGACGAGCAACAGCCTTGAAAAATTCAAGCAGGTTCACTCTATCACGTTGTGAAAGTTCAGCAGTCATACCCACATCGAGGAAAATGACATGAGGCTTTGATTTAAAAGGGTTTTTCCTAGAGGACTTTTTTTGGGCCATCCTAACAAGGATATTTCCAGGATGCATGTCTGCATGGATAAAATTGTCCACCTAAAGAAAAGAATAACCATTTTCAAATAGAAATATCCATAAAATATACACAAATTCTAGCTGATAACAAAATATAAACCGAGCAAATGCTTGTAAACAATTGAGCATGCAGAAAGGATAAAATTATGTTACCAGAAGCATTTTGAGGAGAGCATGGGTCCCAATGTGAGCAAGTGCAGTTTTAAACTGATTGTGTCCATCAAGTTCCTCCACAAAGTGCGACACACTTTCCCCGTGCTCATAAGTTTCCACCAAAACAGCAGGATGCACTAGTGGATACACAGGCTTAGGAAAAGAAACATCCTTCCATCTTCGGAAGTTATATATAAACCTACTCAAATGTGCAGCTTCCCTTGCAAGGTCAACCTGAGACATCATGAAAACTGCAAACTGTTGCACACTTTCATCCAATCTCAACCAATTCAAGGTTGGAATGAACTTTGACGTCTTTGCTATCCAGTTGATTATCATAAAATCTCTCCTAATTGATTCACCAACACCAGGATGTCTAACCTTCACAGCAACTACCATAGGCTTTGCCTGCTTTTGACCAGGATATCGAAATTTCAGTGAGGCCCGATGCACCTGAGCAATACTTCCAGAAGCTACAGGAATCTCTTCAAAATCCTCAAAAATTTCACTAAGTTTTCGACCAAAAGCTTTTTCAACAGTCTTTCTTGTGTATGGAAAGCTGTGTTCAGGAGCCTTACTGTGAAGCTCTGACAGTTTTGTGCACAAATCTCTAGGGAAAAGATCTGGTCTTGTAGCTGCCCATTGACCCCATTTTATGAATGCAGGACCTGCCCATTCCAGTGTCCGATGAACAATCTGAAGCCAAAATTTCCTGAATTCTGGCCCAAAAAGCTCGACAAATGGTGCCATCACTAAGCTGGGGGTAAACAGAACTGCTAAATAGAGAGCTCTTACTAGTAAGATGAAATCTTCCACAACTGATGAAAACACTGATGTCATATAAGCATGGCCATCTTGTGCGCGCATATACAAGGAAGTTGGTGATGAGAAGTAGTCTGTATCGACCAATGTCCTTTCTGCCCATGCTACCTGCCCACACGTGAATGCAAGAGCACTGGGGATTACCAAATGAGAGCGTGTCAATGCCAGGCTGACTGCTTGAGCAATCCTGCTTATGTGAGAAAATGCCCGGCTTCGGGCAGAGCCCTTTCCAAAAAGCTTCTTCCATTTGACTTGCGCATGGTATGCAACAGTACCTGTTGAAATCGTGGAGAAATCTCTCAAAGTGTAGTTCGTTAAATTGACAAGTTGGGAAGAGGCATGTCGATGAAATCTGTATTGAGGCAAACGTAAGCCAAATGTTACTACTGTCCCATGATGCCTTAATTCTGACTGACTACTTCTGGGGGTACATCTAACAGCTCTTCTAATATTTGCAAATGCCAAAAATCTGCATCCCAACAATTATATATTAGATCTCCATTCCTCAAGATTCCAAAACCAAATTTTAACTTCGCCTAGAACTAAAAAAAATGTTTCTCAAAATTCGCTCAGTAGCTCCTTAAACCAGCTGCCATTCTCATCAGGTAATATGTATAATCTATCATGTAATTGCTTCAAATAAGCCTTTCTAATTAATAAAGCTACAAATTCATAAGCCAAACACCAAATTGAGGTCCTTGCAGAACAATCAGGTTCCTTAGAAACCCGACAACCCAAAACATTGCTAGAAAAAGAAAAAGAAAAGAAACCCGGTGATGGAGTAACGAACCTCGACATGGCTAAAGGAGAGAATCTGAGAGAAAGAGGAGGAAGAGACTAACGAGCGCAGGTGGTGCACAATACCAATAACAAGAGAAGCAGTTGGTGTAGCTCCAAGCATTTTCTCATGGATTCAGGCGCGCGTGTTCAAGAATTATCTTCCGTTGTAATAAGGGAGAAGTTGATCGTTGCTTTAGATCAGTGATTGAAGACCTAAAGAAGAAGTGCGAGGACAGAGTCAGACATGAAACAGGCAGCGTCCTATCGGCGCAACGAAAGAAACAGACACAGAGACAGACAGGGGGAAGGGAAGGGAGAACGACGTTAATTGGGCTTATTCTCCCACAAGAGCCTTCTCAAGGTCGGTGCCAGCCTGCATACGCTACATCAATGCAATTTGTTGAACCTAATGAATGTTTTACGATAGAAGTATTGAACCAAACTTGTGATTATATTAAAATTTATAAATCTAAATACAAAATAAGCTCGAAATACAAGAATATAATTAACTATTATTGTATCATATTGACCAAAAAATAATATATAATGTTTATAATTGAATGGTAAACACTATATCGCCTTCTTTCAGAGTAGGTAATCTCACTAATTTCCTTACTAATTGCTTAAACCTCTTATTAAGGAGTCATTTGTTTCTACTTTTATTTTTTTGTCGTGATTTTTAATTTTTATTTTTCTTTTAGATAAAAACAAAAGATTATTTAATTTTTAATGTTAATATAGTTATATTATTATTAATGTTGATAGTTGCATATTAGATAAAACTTAAAGATAAAATTTTTAATTAATTAAATTTATTTTAATCTCTTATATGATATTTGTTAATAAATTATCAATAAAAATTATTTTGTTCTATTGAGATAAATAATTTTGAAATTATTTTTTTATTAAATTAAATTAAATTTTAATTATTAAATTAAAATTTTATTTGAAGTTTATATATTATGAAAAAATTATTAAATTTAATTATATATATTGATAATTATCAAATCAATTTCAATTAATATATTTATATAAATTAAATAAATTATTCATAATTTTAATTAATTAAATATAATATTAAATTAAATTGTTCATAATTGTTATTAATAATTAAATAATATATATTTAGTTGATAGTAAATTAGATTATAAAAAATAAGAATAGAAAACAAAAACTATTTTTTTTTATTTTCATAAATTTTAAAAACCGAAAAAAAAAAACAAAACTAAAAACTCAAACAAAATCAGAAACAAAAATTGAAAACTAGAGAAATAAATGGAAACAAACAAGCCCTAAATGATTTCTCTTTATGGGTTACAATGCTAGAATATGAAGTTATATGCAGTACTTTTTTGGTTTGATAAATAGCATGACACTATATTTTTATTATGCTAGTTTATGTTTGAACTTGGACCTTGAGCCATTTGTATTGTTTGACAACCTAACCATACGTACCTCTCAAATAATTAGTCCTACTTCCTTTTTTTTTTAGTCTTAGACCAAGGTATTCACCGGCAGATTCAGTAACTAATCTCCTCGTTAGTTTGTAAGTACCTCACGGGGTAGGATAGCTGGCCCAAAGATTTAAGGCTGCTTCATATCTAAAGCCAATCATCGAACTCCTGACCTTTGGTTAAGGATTGATGAGCATCTTCCATTTAACCACACCCCTTGGCATCTAATAAATAAATATATGTTCAATCAATTTATCAAATTCTTACCTTGTAATATATATTCCTTAAAAATTCTCCATGCATGATTCTATTTTCCTTTTGCATTACTCATTTCATATCTTACTAATAACATTTTAAGTTTGTGCCTCTTGTGTGTTTTTTTGCTTTTAGATCTCCCTCTTCCTTTCCCTATCCCTTTCCCTCTTGTTCTCACGTTAGATTCAGTTGTAGCCCTCATAACCTTTGGTTTTTTGGTATTTGGTTAATTACTTATGTCAAAATTTAGTTCCCCACGCTCCATTGTTTCCTTAATTTATTGCTATATCTCTGTAATTGCTACTAATGCATAGACCATGCCCTTAATAGAAATAGTGACAAAAAATTGATTTTTATCAATTGAGTTATCACCTTACCATGTTAAGAGAAGATAGAGAAAAAGTCTAGTGGAAAAGGAACTGAAAGATCCTAAATCAAAGAATGAGGAAGGTGTTAGGCATCTGACTGTAGCATCCCAATGATTACCTAGGTCTTAAAATTTTTTACAAGAATCAAAATTTTAAAAGGAAATTAGATATGGACTATGAAATGAAATGTTTGAAGATGTAAGAAAAGATTTTATAAAATGAAAATGTATTAATAAATTCTTAAGAGTTTATGATTTTAAATATGGATTAAAATAAAATATTTATTCAATAGGCTGATATTTTGCATATTATTTGGGGTTAGTTTACGTGGTGTCTGACACTTTTATATTATGTTTTATACCGATTTTATTATGTTTTCTATGATTAGTTCATTATCTTATAGGTGATGAATTTAAGTAATAAACACAAGATCTAGTACAACTATAATTTTTTACTTTATGTGATTTTAGAGTCATTGGAAAGCTAACTTGATGGAAAACAACTTTGTTAAAGACCTTAGAAGCTTACTTTAACTCAAAAATTATGAAAAGTGGAGAAGTTGGAGGAGTTAAGTAAAATCGACATTGAACTTAAAAGTAAAACAAACACCCGTGTTTTTTGAAGGTCTTAAGAGTTGAGATACAACACAAAACTAGTACTGGAGTTGATCCATTATTGGCACTTGTCATCAAAGTTACATAAGAGAGAAGTAGAATCGAAATGGTCTCAATTTTGAATATGTAACGAACAACAGTTCTCGGAAAAGAAAAGAATATAGGGTTCTTCGAGTTCAAGTCATCTAAAACTTTGTTTTTATAATCCTAATTACAAATACTTGTATTAGAATTAATCAAAGGACTTCTATCAAACTTTTATTAACCTTTGTTAGACTTCTCTTAGATTTATAGCCAATTTTAGCATAAAAATATCTTCTCTTATAATTTTCTAAAATTTTCTGTCGGACATCTTTCTAACTTAGTTTTTGATAGTTTTTGTTCTCTTAGAATCAAGGAGGAAGATTTGGATCAAAGTTTGATGATGCCATTGTCAATTTCTCTTAACTTTACATGATACTCTTTTCTTTTATAATGAGATTTATTCATTTGTCTTTTAATTGGTTAAATTTATTCTCTATAATACTAAATTTTTGATTTGTGATTGTCACCATAGATTCAATCTTAAGGATTGTATAAAAGATTGACAGATGAATTATAGTTTGTGCATTAGGAGAATAAATAATTTGGCATTAGAAAACAACAAGATCTTAAACTTTAATGATAAATATATAGATTAACTATGCTTGATGAATTCGTTTAGGATAAATTATACATTGTGGAATGATGGTTACCATGTTAGATATACATGTGTGCCTCGATAGAAGGTATAAATACCTTAGGTTAATTATTATTTTAACCTAAATAATTAATTGCATATAACTGGATATCCATTTAAGTGAATCTCAAATCCTTAATGTTGTTTCTTTTCATTAATTATTTATTTTGCTTTAGTTAGTTTATTAGTTAAATATTCTTTAATTAACTCTCTTGTTTTGTTTGTTTTATTTATCTAGTTAAGACTAATAGATTTAGTGGTAGTTCTATCTGGATTGATACTCTAAAATATGTTTAATTTTATTTTTCTATTTATGAATGACTCTATGGACTTATAGATTAGAATAGTAAACCAAGTTTTTTTATGTTATTATTGGGAAACTACTTTTATTAGTTTAGTTCATTTTAGTTAATTTAATTTAATTTTACTTTTGATTTCTTCTTTTTATTTCAAGTAGATGATGTAAGATAGGAGATCTAGGAGTGATAACTTGGATTCCCTACTTCAGTTTGATCTTAAAATTGAATGAAATTGAATAGAGAACAAGTTATAAGGTGAGAAGAGATGGTTGTGCATCCAGAAGATAACTTTGTTGTGGATATGGAACAATAGCCACAAAGGATGCACATGAGGGATATGAAATTACTAGTGATTAATGCCAGTCCTTTATGTATTAAACTAAGTTAAAGGGTGAGGAACTACAAGTTTAAGCAAATATATTTACACATTCTCTCGACATTTAGTTAATCACCTAATGAAGACATGATCACATTCATCAAGGAGTTTTGTTTGGTGATCCAAACACTTTCATTTTATAGCCTCACAAAAGATGAGCCAAGGATGAGATCCTTTACATATTGCATGAGAGATCTAGCAAGGATATGGCTAATCTTTATTAGCTCAAGGCTTAATGATTTTGATGATGACCTTTCAAATTGGATTTATTTCCTTTTATTGCTGACGGTTAATTCTCCAAAGGAAATAAAATCATATGATAAATACTTCTTTTCTTACAGAAACCTTCCTTATGAACTTACTTGATTTATTTTAAATGATTCCATAATATCTAGAAAAATCTTACAAATTACTATCAGTTCCATGATGTGATCATTTGTCTTAACATCTAGATGCTGGAAGATTTTATCAGATATGGTATTGAAGATTCAAAGTCAATTCAAGATATAAGAGAAGCAACGACTAGCTGAAGAAGATGTCTATTTAAGGAAGAGCCACTGCTTTTGTGAAAATAAATCAGACTCTTCAAATACATCTATAGCATCAGTTATCTTGAAAGTGACATCATTTTCAAATCTCTTGCACTTTAAAAAGTGAAAATTATTTTTGAGAGAGATCATTGAAGCTCATATCGAGCAAATTACATTTTCATCTGTTGAGAGTTTGTAATGCTCATGAGCCTGAAGAGGCTTGTCAAATTACTACTTGTTTTTATAGTGCAATACTTAAGTTAGATACCTAGGGCCTGGACGTAAGCTTGGATTGTAAGCCGAACCATTATAAATCGACTACGTTCTTCTTTCTCTTCTCTTAACTTTTATATTTGCACATTACATTTTGTGTGTGTCTGTGTGTGTGTGTAGTCATTTCAGCAAAAGGCTCTTTCACTGTTATAGTAGGCTCTTTCTGTTTTCAACTTGCTAAAGGTTCCTTTCATTTTAACAGGCGCCTTCTGTTTTAAATTATTTTAACTGGATTTATCCTTTAGCAGACTCCTGTCATTTAAAAGACTTCCATCACTTAACAAACTCCTATTGCTTAAACAGGGTTCTATCGCATAATAGGCTCATCTTACTTTGTAGGCTCCTATTGTTGTTTTAAGTTTCAACAGGTCCCTTTCGTTTTATACGAATTAAAAGTATCTCTTGCATGTGCTTGCTTTATCATTTGGTATCAGAGCAAGGTTTCACATTTTTGTGTTTAACAACACGTGATAGATCATGACAAACGTTTGAGAAGTTTTGACGGACAATCCGACTCAAAGCCTCCTGACTTCAATGGAAATAAATACTTATATTAGAAAGAGAGAATGACCATATATCTCCAATATGTAGATATCGAAGCCTGGCAAGCTATTAAAGTTAGAGCTACACTTCCCACTACCGATAATGTAAAAGTATAGACTAATGCTGACAGAAGAAATGCATAATTAAACGATAAAGCAAAACATCATCTGATATGTGCATTGTCTCCAAAAGAATATTAAAAGATATCCTACTAATCTATATCAAAAGAAATGTGGGTCAAACTACAAGTCACGTTTGAAGAAACGAATGAGAAAAAGCAGTATAGAATAAGTCTTTTAGTGCATCAATACGAAACTATTGACATGAAACAGGGAGAGACCATAGACGAATTCTTCAGATGCTTCAATTACATCATCACGACCTTAAAGAATTTGGAAAGATATATCCCTATGACGAGATCGTAGCGAAGGTTTTGAGGTCATTGCGAAAGGAATAGAGACCTAAGGTGACAGCTATAGAAACTGCAAAGGATCTAAACACTGTTTCACTCGACTGACTATAAGAAACTTAATGATCTATGAAACCGAGCTTAGATGAGATAAAGGATCTTCCTACAAAAGATGAATGACAGTAAAAGCAGCCTGGTCATATGAGGGTTTTAAAAGTTTCGAAGAAGAAGAGCCTGGAGAAGTCAGCAACGTCTATTTTATGGCTAAATCAGGAGATGATAAGGTATATTATTCTGACTCTAATATTGAAGTTGATGAATTGAAAAATACTTATCATGAATTGTATGATCAGTACAAAAGGTTGACAGGGAAGTATTTCAAAGAAGTTGAGAAGTCCAAGAGCAATGATACATCTCTGAAGAGTAAGATAAAATCATTAGAATCTGTGAATAAGAAGTTAGCGACTAAGAATATATCTCTTGAGGTTGATTATACGCAAAAGGTCTCAAAAAGGAAGTTTTGGAAGAAAGAGTGGCTAAGTTGGAAAATATGTTGCTTAAAAATGAATCTGAAAAGGTGAGACAGTTAGAATAAAAAGTCACTACCTTAGAACTTGAGAAAAAGAAAATTGCTGAAAAGATCTTATCTCTAGAAAAAGATCTAGCAAATTTCGTTGATGGAAGGAACAACCTTGATGCATTGCTTGGTAGTGGTAAATGCATTTTTAATAAGGCCGGAATAGGATACAATGAAAACAATAACATCAGACCATATAAGAACTTCTTTATCAAATCCAGTAGTACCTATAGCCAAAATAACAGGAACTGATACATGGTAGAAATTATAGCAACTCTCATTCATCTATTTTGTGCTTCTACTATGATAAGCATGGTCATATTTTGTAAGCATGGTCATATTTTGTAACTTTTGTAGAATGAGAAAATTATCTCAAATGTATATTTGGAGACTAAAAGGTCAAGCTACTAACCTAAAAGGACCTAAAAAAATTTGGGTACCTAAAATGAGATAATACTTTATGCAGATGTACTTCAAAACGAAGACAAGAGAAAATCAATGGATAGTTGATAATGGGTGTTCGAGACACATGACAGGTGAAATATCACATTTCAACTACATTGAAAGAAAATATGGAGTTTTGCAAAAAAATTCATATTGAAAAAGGGTACTGCATTTCATCAATTTAGAGCGATTATGGATGAGAATTTGATAACAGAAAATTTGAAGATTTTTGTGATGAAAATGGTAAGGTATAGGTTCCTCGAGTATGGTATGAGAGGATAATTAACTTTCTACCTGAGAATAACTTCGAAAGAGGAAAGCATTAATGCAAAGAGAGAGTCAAGAGTTCAGATGAAGATATATCTTTGCCTGGTTTATTCTTACATACTTGTGATATTTTTTTTTGGGTATTTAGTTCTTTTCCCTTTATTTTTTTATAATAACAAAGGGGAGAATTATTTTATATAAATATTTTTGTTGAAGATTAACGATATACTTGCATGACTGTCACTTGCAAATGATGATTCTGTGATATTTTTTATTGTGAAGTCTATATGGTAGAAAGGAAAGGCTACTTCCAATCAGTAAAAACTTATAAAGCTAACAGGTATATCTTTGACTCTTGTCATTTCTTTGAATTGTTAAGGAAAGGCTCCTTCTATTTAATAAGAACTTATAAAGCTGATAGGTATATCTCATAATCTTGTTTGAATTTTGAAAATATATCTGTTATTTGTTGTCATCATCAAAAAGAGGGAGATTGTTAGCTCAAGGCTAATGATTTTAATGATAACCTTTTAAATTGGATTTATTTCCTTCTATTGCTAACGGTTTAATTCTCCAAAGAAAATAAAATCATATGATGAATGCTTTCTTATGAACTTACCTGATTTATTATAAATGATTGCATAATATCTGGAAGGATCTTACAAATCACAAACAGGTCCATGATATGATCATTTATCTTAACATCTAGATATTGGAAGATTTTATCAAATATGGTATTGAAGATTCAAAGTCAATTCAAGATATAAGAGAAGCAATAACTAGTTGAAGAAGATGTCTACTTAAGGAAGAGCTACTGCTGTTGCAAAAATATATCAGACTCTTGAAATACATATATAGCATCAATTATCTTGAAAGTGATATCATTGTCAAATCTCTTGTGCTTTAGAAACTGAAAATTCTTTTTGAAAGAGATCATTGAAGCTTATATCAAGCAAATTACATTTTCATCTATTGAGAGCTTATAGAGGCTAGCTAAATACTACTAGTTTGGAAGTTTGGAGAGAACCTTGAAAAATATGTACTCGTCAGTTTGAAGAGGCTCGTCAAGTTACTACTTGTTTTTATAGTGAAACACTCAAGTTAGATACTTGAAGACTGGATGTAGACTTGGGTTGTAAGCCAAACTAGTATAAATTGACTACATTCTTCTCTCTCTTCTCTTAACTTTTATATTTTCGCATTATATTGTGTGTGTGTGTGTGTTTGTCCATTTCAGCAAGAGGCTCCTTCACTGTTATAGTAGGCTCTTTCTGTATTCAACTTGCTAAAGGTTCCTTTCATTTTAATAAACACCTTCTGCTTTAAATTGTCTTAATCGGATTTCTCCTTTATTAGACTTCGGCCGTTTAATAGGCTTCTATCACTTAACAGGCTCCTATTGCTTAAACAGGGCCCTATCGCATAACAAACACCTCCTACTTTGTAGGGAAATTGATCTTTCTAGCCAATGTTTTAGTGGTGGACATGAAGTATGATATCGGGGTTCCTATCATCTTAAGGATACCTTTCTTGGCTACTGGTTGTTTGTTATAGATGTTGTTAAAAGGAAGCTTACATTTAGAGTAGGCAAAGAGAGAGTAAAGTTCCATATCTTCTACACGATAAAAAAGACCACTTAACCTATATGAAGATTATTTTAGGATTGATGTATTTGACCTTAGAGTGTATAAAATTCCTAAGGCTAGTGGTTACAATTTGATCAAAAAATGTGAAGTTTTAGGACTTAACAATAAAGAGAAGGAGTATTTTATGAGTGATAGTGTTACTATGTTCAAAAGGGAGCTTAGGCCTACACCTTATACCTAAAGAAACACATGACTTGCAGTTGGAGCCTTAAACATGACATTCCTTTGTAATAAACAATATTTATCATTAAATCCTTCTCTTGCTCCACACCTACAACACACGTCTTGCTGGACCCTGCTTTCGGAGCCAAACATCGAACATGGGATCATGAAGCTTGAGCGTAGAGGAAGACTTAGAATTTGGAAATTTAAAAGAAAATTCCTTCAGAGGCAATAGTTCGCTGCGGCGAACATGTGGGAGGAATCCCACATGTTCCCTTCGAGTTAATTACGCCACGACGAACCCTGGGAATTATCTTCGCCGCATGAAGGTAAAACACCTTCGGGTTGATTACGCCGTGGTGGACTCTTGACTTCACCTCGGCGAAACCCGCGAAACAGAACCCAAAACCCTTTACAACCTACCTTATTTAATACAAACTTAAACTCTTTCAACCACCTCATTCATTCAATCCTAAGGACAAAAATATACATAAACATAAACAACTTTTCAAAACTTTAACTTCCTTTCTAAATCAAAATACCTTGCAAGAACAAAAACCATAAGCAAAACGGAATATTTCATTAATATCAAAAGATAATAGTTTTACAAGGCTTTAATGGGCATTTCGAGCCACAATACATCATAATCCAAAAATACAAAGTTTACATAAACTAGGATCGCTCAAAATGTGACTAAAGCCTTGATTTTACAAAACTAGCTTAAAATATAAAAACATTTCAAAAGTGGAGTGATGCCTTGACTTTTGATTACTCGATCACATGCTCTTCACCTGAAGATGGGACGGAAATGGAGGGGGTGAGCTTGATGCTCATGGGTAACAGTTTATAACGAAAAAATAAGAAAAACCTTTGAAATGTTCATTTTCCAATACAAAGTTCTAATTGAATTCATAAACGTATCGTTCTCAAATTCTTAACCAAAATTCACAACCATCAATTATGTATGCATCAGACTTGTTAACATGTCATAAGCACATAAACACATCAGAATGGTTTGGGTAGATCCATGAACATGATGAACTACACATTTCTATATAATGGTCCTGTGCAGTCGTAAACTTGACGTATTATCGCAATTCCATATAGTGGTTTTGCGCAGACGTAAACATGACAGAGCCCATGAAGGAGTTCTGTGCCATTAGTGGGCAGGCAGAAGAAGCCTTTACTTGGTCAACATGCACGTGACATTCTTGAATGGACTACACCAAACTTGCATAACATATAATTCATGAATCGAAAACAGTTTGCCCAAATGGCACATTTTGGACATTTAAGCAAACTGTTTTTCATGTACATGAGATATTTCGAAAATCGCTTTTGAAAACTTGATTTCATAAACTTGTATCTTTTCAAAAAGAATCATTTTCAAAATCTTTTCATAAATCATCAACATAATTCATGTAGCAAACATATAACAATTTCTTAATTCATTCAAGAAGTAATAAATGTAGCACTTATGATGCAATTAGAATCATTAAACATTCTTGATTTAAAGAAAACATTTAATGGCTTATTTACTCTATCATAAACATGTACCTACCTTGAATTCCTTACTTAAGAAATTGACTTAAGGACGTCTTTCCTCTTGCTCATCTTGCCTCTCTTGATCCGCTTCTTGAATTCCTTTAATAATAACAACATTCCAATTCAATAGGAATTCTAATTTGAGAACCCTAAGAAACTACATTCACTAAAATGATCTTAGAGAACTTAAACCCATGCATTTCCTAAGCTTCATGAACCAAAACCTTTCCATAAATCCAAACCTTCGAGTCTATTTTTCCATGATCATTCTTATCAAGTAAATGACGAAATTTGATAATACTTTCTTCTAGAAAAGTGTTTCCTATTGTCTTAGGTTTCTAATGACACTAAGATCATTCAATTTGGTTCATAAATCTAAAAGTTATACTCCAAATAATTTCGCACTGTTCTTATACTAAAATAACATTCTGTGCTCAACTTCCATCCAAAACTTGAGATCCTTAGAGACTGAATTTAAACTCAATTTCATCAGACCATTTTTATCCCTATGTCTGTAGTTTACAACATATCAAAAATCAATCCATTTGGATAACTACAGAGAAAGTTATCGTCAAAATACCAAAGTATGTTCGTGTAGGAAAGTTGACTTTGCCGAGGCGAAGTCAAGAGTTCGTCGTGGCGAACTTGTCCAAAAACATGCTCCAAGAACATGTTTTGCCACTTTTTCCAACTTTGTGCTTCCCACTTTTCATATATAACCCATCATAAACCTAACCCATCTCTTCCACTTCATTTTCAATCCAAAATCATTCACAAACCAATTCGTAATCTAAATTTGACCATTAACCAAAAAATTTAAAACATTAACTCATACTATTCATCAACAACTTCCTACATATATTCAACTTTGTTTTCACTTCTAACTATCCCTAACTATGCTTTATACAACAATCAAGAAGGGTTAATGCTTATACTTACTTGATTAGCTTCAATGTCTTCAAACTCTTCAAGAATCTCCAAAACCCTAGCTCTTCTCTTCTTTTTCTCCTTTCTCTTCTTCTCTTCGTTCACTCTCTCTTCTTTTCTCTCATTCACATGTTTGCTTCTTCAAATTCAAGACTACAATTTTTCTTTTCCCTTTCTACCCTTCCTTTAATGCCTTATAACTTTTAGTGTAACATCCCAGATCACCCGCTTACTGATATTGTCCGCTTTGGACCTTGGCCCAGCCAAGCCCTTACGGTTTTGCTTTTCCCTAGGCCTTCCCAGGAGGTCACCCATCCTAGAACTACTCTCACCCGAGCACATTTAACCTCAGAGTTCCGATGGGATCCGATGCATTAGGCTATGAAAAACGCGTCTGTAAGGGAAAGGTATCCGTACCCTTATAAGGCGTACTTCGTTCCCCTCTCCAACTGATGTGGGATCTCACACTCTCTATCCCCCTTAGGGCCCAGCCCTCTTTGGGGTCCAGCCTAGCTGGCACAACCGTTCGGGTACTGACTCTGATACCACTTGTAACATCCCAAATCACCCGCTTACAGATATTGTCCGCTTTGGGCCTTGGCTCAGCTAAGCCCTCACAGTTTTGCTTTTCCCAAGGCCTTCCCAGGATGTCACCCATCCTAGAACTACTCTCACCCGACCACACTTAACCTTAGAGTTCCGATGGGATCCGGTGCATTAGGCCATGGAAAACGCGTCTGTAAGGGAGAGGTATCCGTACCCTTATAAGGCGTACTTCGCTCCCCTCTCCAACCGATGTGGTATCTCACATTTAGACTTAAGTGGTCTTCCAAGAATGCTTTTTATGCATTCTTACTTCTTCAATTTAACTTACATCATACTATACACTAACTTAATCTTAATTTCTCCATTTAATACTTCTAATTTCATCAATCCAAGCAATAAATCCTCCTAACATTGACATACTAATTACTCCAAAATTAATCTATAAAACCTTATAATAAGTTAAAATCATGCTTATTTATCAAGAAAAAAATTTCGGGGGCTAACATTTTTCCCCTCTCTTAAAAGAATTTCGTCCTCGAAATTCTTACCTGATTCATTGAAGAGTTGTGGATACTCTCTTTCATAGCTTCCAAAGGCTCCCACGTAGCTTCTTCAACAGAATGATTTCTCCACAAGACTTTAACTAACTGAACTGTTTTGTCCTTGAGGACCTTCTCCTTGGTGTCCAAAATCTCCATTGGAGTCTTCTCGTAACTCAGATCATCTCTTAACTGATCCTCAGTGGTCTGAATGATGTGCGATGGGTCTAATCTATATCTCCTCAACATGAGAACATGAAAGACATCATATATCTGAGATAATTCCGGTGGCAACGCCAACCTAGAGGCTAGTGGTCCAATCCTCTCAAGAATTTCATAGGGATCCACATATCTTAGACTCAACTTGCTCTTCTTGCCAAACCTTATGACTCCTTTCCAAGGAGACATCTTAAGAAAGACTTTCTCACTGACTTCATACTCCATCTCCTTTTGGTGTGAATCAATATAACTTTTCATTCTATCCTATGCTGCTTTAAGTCGTTGCTTAACCAGATTTACCTTGTCAATTGTCATATGAAGTAACTCTGGCCCTATCAGTTTTCTTTCTCCTTCTTCATCCCAGCATAGCGGAGTTCTACATCTCCTTCTATACAGTGCTTCATAAGGACCCATCCAAATGCTCGAATGGTACGAATTATTGTAAGCAAATTTAACCAATGGCAAATGCTCATCCCAAGCTCCTTTAAAATCCATCACACATGCCCTGAGCATTCCCTCAAGGGTCCGAATGCTCCTCTCAGATTGACCATTTGATTGGGGGTGAAAAGCAGTGCTAAAATTCAACTTGGTTCCTAGAGCCTGTTGTAAGCTTCCCCAGATCTCGAAGTAAACCGAGGATCCCTGTCAAAAACTATAGAATCTGGAATCCCATGTAATCTTACTATCTCATCAATGTACTTCTTTGCTAGCACATGCAAAGAATTAGTCTATTTAATTGCTAGACAATGGTCTGACTTCGTCAAACGATCAACAATAACCTATATGGCATCATGTTTCCTACTGGTCTTGGGCAAACCCATCAGAAAATCCATAGTTACCCTTTGCCACATCCACTCAGGAATGGACAATGGCCTTAACTTGCCTGAAGGTGCCTGGTGTTCAGCCTTGACTTGCTGACACACTAGACACTTACTTGCATATTCTGCTACATCCCTCCTCATGCCTTTCCACCAGAAATGCTCTCTCAAGTCCTTGTACATCCTGGTGCTACCTGGATGCATGGCATAAGACGCATTATGTGCCTCATCTAGTATCTCATCCTTCCCTTGACATTCGGGATACAAAGTTTATTTCCTACAGTCATGAGTCCATCATCCCTCACTACTACTTCAGATTTCTTGCCATTCTGAATTTCTTCTTGGAGCTTGCTCAATTCTGTATCTTGTGCCTGTAACTCCCTAACTTTCTTCCTGAGTATCGGTCTTACTCCAAAGTTAGCAAGAATGTAATTAGGTTCCTCCTATTTCAAGCTTATCTTAAGCTTAGCCATTTATTCCAATAAGGGTAGATAAACTATCTGAACATAGGCTATTGAGGATTTCCTACTCAAAGCGTCCTCCACCACATTCTCCTTTCCTAGATGGTACTCAATCAATAAATCATAATCCTTGAGCAACTTAATCTACCTTCTCTGTCTCAAATTTAACTCTTGCTGGCTCAATAAGTACTTGAGACTTTTATGGTCACTAAAGATCCTCATATGAACCCCATATAGATATTGCCTCCAAATTTTCAAGGCAAAGATTACTGCTGCTAATTCTAGATCATAGGTCGAATAATTCAACTCATATGGTTTCAATTACCGTGAGGTATAAGCTATCACTTTGTCTCCCTGCATCAACACACAACCCAAATCCTTTCTTGAAGCATCACTGTAGACTCTATAACCTTCATCTCCCATAGGTAAAGTCAGAATTGGAGCACTTGTCAATCTATGCTTCAGCTCCTCAAAGCTTTTCTGACATTCATTACTCTAGATAAACTTCTGATTCTTCCTCAATAAATTGGTCAGTGGAGTAGCTATTATAGAGAATCCTCTCACAACCCTCCTATAATAACCTACCACACCCAGAAAACTCCTCACTTCTGTCACTGTCTTTGGTGCATGCCAATTCACCACTGCTTCAACCTTCCTCGGATCAACATGTACCCCATCTTTAGAAATCACATGTCCAAGGAATATCACCTCATGAAGCCAGAATTCACATTTGCTGAATTTGGCATAAAGTTCCCTCTCCCTCAATGTCTGCAACACAATCCTGAGATGCTCCTCATGTTCCCCTTCACTCTTAGAATACACCAGAATGTCATCGATAAACACTATGACAAACTGATCCAGATACTCCTTGAAGGCCCTATTCATAAGATCCATGAAAGCAAGCGGAGCACTGGTCAACCCGAATGGCATGACTAAGAACTTGTAATGCCCATAACGAGTCCTAAAGGTTGTCTTGCTTACATCAGACTCCTTGATTATGAGCTGATGATAGCCCGACTTGAGATCAATCTTGGAAAAGACCCTTACTTCCTGTAGTTGATCAAATAGATCATCAATCTGGGGCAGAGGATACTTGTTTTTAATAGTCACTTTGTTAAGTCTCCGGTAGTCGATACACATCCGCCATGTTCCTCCAACTGTTCCTTAAGCTCCTTCAGCTCAGCTGGAGCCATTCTATAAGGTGGTATAGAAATGGGTGCAGTTCCGAGAATCAAGTCGATGGAAAACTCGATTTTTCTTACCGGTGGCAAACCAAGTAAGTCCTCTGGGAACATGTCTAGAAACTCCCTCACAATCGAAAAATCCTCTAACTTCCCTTCATTCACATCAGTGTCCACAACATGCGCCAAGAAGGCTTCACACCCTTTTCCCATCATTCTGTCAGCTAGTAAAGTCGAAATAATTCTTGGTGATGGTGTTTTCCTGTCCCACCTGAAAATCACCTTCTCACTGTTGCCTAGATCTAATTCCACCTCCTTAAGTTCACAATCTAACTTCGCATGATATTTCTCTATAACATCCATTCAAAGTATAACATCTAAGCCTTTTAGGTCTAGAAGTAGTAAGTCTACTACCAGTCTAGCACCATCAATGAAGAGCTCACAACTTCTATATACTTGACTTATTATCACATTTCTTCCTAAAGGAGTACTAACAATCAAAGAGTTATCCAAAGGCATCGAATTCACACCATGTAATCACATACTTGCAGAAACAAAAGAATGTGTGGAACCAGAATCAATTAGTAATGAATTAAATAACTGAGCCCTACCTGCGACAACCTCAGGTGCGACTGTAGCTTCCTTTCTAGTCATGGAAAACACCTTTACCTACACCTGACCCCTTGTCCTTCCTGGAGGAATAGCCTTCTTTGCAGCTCCAGAACTGCCCATCTCAATGACTAGCCTGGTTCCCACTGTTTTTGCTCTCCTCAGGGCTTAGAACTGCGACCTCTCTTGTCTCAGTACCTGGGGACAGTCCCTGATCATATGTCCCTTCTCCCCGCATCGAAAACATGCTCCAAGTAACTTGAAGCACTCTCCTTTGTGAAGTTTCCCATAATGCTAACATTAGGGATTTGTGTATTTACTCCTCCTCATCCTTCCAGTGCCTCCCACATTTGAGACCTGGCCTGAAACTGCCCTTGCCTGCTTGTTCTTGGCAGAGCTACTACTTCTCACCTCACTCTGTGTGTGGTAACTCCTTGTACTCCTCTCAGGCATTGGAGCACTCGTTCCCTTCATAGAAGACTACTTCTTGTTCTTCCTCTTCCTGCTCACTTCATTCTTTATATTCTCCAGTTTTTTAGCCTAGAGTGCAACATCCACTAACTGCTGGTAGTCACAGAAGTTGTGGATCAAGACTTTTCCTTGATCCCCAAATGCAGTCCTCCCTCAAACTTACGGCACTTATCCTCCTCATTAGCAACAATGTTGGTCGCATACCGTGACAGCTGGGTGAACTTCAGCTCATATTCACTCACACTTATATCGCTCTGTGTGAGATTTAGGAACTCTTTAGCCTTCTCTTGAATATAGACCCTCGAGAAGCATTTCCTCCTTAAGGCTTCCAAAAAGTCTATTCGTGACAACACCAAAGGCATATCCTGACTGTAGGGCACTGATTCCCACCAATGAAGTCCGTCCCCTGTAGTAAGCTCACTGTATAATCTAACTTTTCCTCATCCGAGCACTTCATCTGAACCAGAACCCTCTCAATCCTCTTCAACCAGGTTTCATCCTCTTCTAGATTTGTAGTTCCGTTGAAATCCATAGCCCCATACTTGCGGAGCTTATCATACTGCCCTCTACTCTCCACTGGAGCTTGTATTGGAGCTTGAGACCTTTGACCCATGGTGTAAGTGAAAGCCTAAGCAAAGGCTTGAAAGAAACGCTGATTCATAGGGTTTGTTTGAGGCATATGAGGAGGCAGTGGAGGCACCTCATACTGCACACTAGATGCCTCAGAATCTAGAGCAGAATGTGTCCCAACATCTTGTGGGATATAGGATTCATCCGTGTTCCCTTGGCGAGAGCTAGATAGAGTCATAGCTCTTTGAGTTATCTTTTTAGGCGACATTTTCACTCCTTCAATAAAAACCATTGAAAACCTTTAGTTCATGCAAAACAATTTTCAAAGTGTGCAAAACAGTTCAAATCGTATAAAACAATTTCAAATCACGTGAGACAATTTAAAACAATGCAAGTTATTCATTTAAAAAAATAATGCATGTTCATTTCATGTCATAAACTATCTATTTCATACCTAGGATACTCCTAAACCTAGTCCCAACCTAGACCTCAACCTAGTTCACTCTGATACCATAATATGTTGGACCCCTTTTTGGAGCCCAACATCGGACATGGGATCATGAAGCTTGTGCGTGGAGGAAGACTTAGAATTTGGAAATTTAAAAGAAAAATCTTTCGGAAGCAATAGATCGTCGCAGCGAACATGTGGGAGGAATCCCACATGTTCCCTTCAGGTTAATTACATTGCAGCGAACGATTTTAACTTTGCCACAGTGAAGCTTGGGAATTATCTTCACCACAGCGACCATTTGGCTTCGCCGCGGCGAAGTCGTCGCATGAAGGTAAAACACCTTCGGGTCGATTACGACGTAGTGAAACCCACAAAATAGAACCCAAAACCCTTTACAGCCTACCTTATTTAATACAAACTTAAACTCTTTCAACCACCCTCATTCATTCAATCCTAAGGACAAAAATATACATAAACCTAAACAACTTTTCAAAACTTTAACTTCCTTTATAAATCAAAATACCTTGCAAGAGCAAAAACCATAAACAAAATGGAATATTTCTCATTAATATCAAAAGATAAGAGTTTTACAAGGCTTTAAAGGGCATTTCGAGCCACAATACATCATAATCCAAATATACAAAGTTTACATAAATTAGGATTGCTCAAAATGTGACTAAAGCCTTGATCTTACAAAACTAGCTTAAAATACAAAAACATTTCAAAAGTGGAGTGATGCCTCGACTCTTGATTACTCGATCACATGCTCTTCACCTGAAGATGGGATGGAAATGGAGGGGATGAGCTTGAAGCTTGTGGGTAACAGTTTATAACGGAAAAATAAGAAAAACCTTTGAAATCTTCATTTGTCAATACAAAGTTCTAATTGAATTCATAAACGTATCGCTCGCAGATTCATAACCAAAATTCACAACTATAAATCATGTATGCATTAGACTTGTTAACATGTCATAAGCACATAAGCACTTCAGAATGGTTTGGGTAGATCCATGAACATGACGAACTACACATGTCTACATAATGGTCCTGTGTAATCGTAAACTTGACGTACTATCGCAATTCCACATAGCAGTTTTACATAGACGTAAACATGAGAGAGTCCATGAAGGAGCTCCGTGCCACTAGCGGTGTTGGACCCCGATTCCGGTGCCCAACATCCTGAGACATAAGCCTTGTGCTGAAAACCCTGAAGGGTCACTTGCTGTCA
>JAOTAX010000002.1:25732844-25747293 GCA_025629825.1 Erythroxylum guanchezii | reverse complement strand
ACCCTGTCCCATTATATCTTAGCCTTCCATTTATGTGGGTCCCACATAAATGGAAGGCTAAGATATAATGGGACAGGGTTGGTACTGGGTTGTTGGGACAGAGGATTTGAGGGGATTTACTCACTCTCTCTAATGTCACTGCACCCCCAAAAAGCCTTGTGAGGGGACCACACGCGTCCTTTACACCAGCGGCTTGTCTTCGTATTGTTTTGTAACTAGTAATAAGGAATAAAAATACAATTTTTATTTCTTGGTTTTTAATTGTTTAATTATCGATGATAGATATAATAGTAAATAATAAAATTTAGAATAAATTTTAAACAATTTAGGCTTTTATTTTTAAGAAGTTGGAATCAAAAAATGAAAATAAGAGTACAATCTTTTATATTAATTTTTAATATTTATTTTATTTTATTTTATTTTATTGATACTTTTATTCTTATCATAAAATTTATTCATAATTATTTAAAATTAATAATTTTAAGAATTATTAAAATTTTATAAATTATTTATAAAATATAAAATATTTAATTTAATTATGTACCAAAAAATTATTTAATAATTAAATATGAGTAAATAAATTTTTATTATCATTTTTAATATTTAATATCAAAGATTAATATAATTATTAATTTTGTTTAATACTATAATAAATATATATAATTAATAATTTTATTCTTATTTTAATTCTCACTTTTTGTTCCTTTTTTTTTATAATTCCATTCTTTCGTCGCCGATTACGGCTAGAGCTAAGTACACGTAACAAGGGGAAAACCGTTCAGATGAGTCGGCTTTCCTTTTCTTTGATTCCCTTTCATGGTCTTTATCTTGTTCATTCAAACTCATTATTAACTTTTACGTAAACGTGACTTAGAGCTTAGATATGGATGGTTGGGGTGTTTGACCTTGGAAGTCGGTACCTCGATTGAAAGTCAACTACTTCGAATCGTATGAACAGAGCATTCATGGCTTCGCAAGTGGTCATTCATCGACATGATCGTGTTTGTGTGCTTCACCTAATTATGGAGTCTTTTACATACTTTCAAGCCACCGTCTTATCTTTTTTAAGGATTATCTAAGGACAACCTTATTATATGCGCGTTCATTCGCACCCGAAAAGTAGCCTTATGATCACTATTTCTCTACTGGGGTAAACGCAATCTTTGCCAATTATCTCCTTCTGATGAGATAACCCTAAAATATTAAAATAACTAGGAAAATTTCTGTAAAATACGAAAGTTTTAATCTCTTTGATGTTTGCTAGTGTGAACGAAGGGCATACTAACGTGGCACTAATTGGTAGTCTCAAGCGAACGGAAATGGTGAGTATACAAATGGAGGATAGGCATTAGCTTGAAAAGTGTGGCGCTTCCATGACCATGCAAAAGATGTCTATACATTTGAGGACGCAAACAGGTACCCTTTTGGTAATCCCTCGTGAACAAAACAAGTACCCTTTTGCCTTTTCTTCTAGTAGCTGTGAATGGTCAACCTTTCTTTTGTAGGTCACATAAATCGCACATTTATTTTATGTCACATTATGTTTGACTGAGAAGATGATAAACATGTGGAGAGCAGCACAGTTGAGACACGGAAGGAAATGCCGTAAGTGCCTTTAAGGGGGCTACGAGCATCATATGAAGACAGGACATGTGATCTTGCCTTAGCTTCCTCATTTTTGTTTCCTTGGGATTGGTGAGGCTGGCTTCGATCCTAGGTTGTCTGTCATTACTTGGAACATTGATAGGTGTCCGGTAAAACCAGAAAGCCAGGTTTGATTAAACATTAAATCACCAGGAAACGCTCCGAATTGGAACCAACTTCTTGTTTCATGGATTGCCCTTTTCAGGATCGAATTGTTGCATAATGAGACAGTTATTTCAGGGCATAATTAATTACTAGTTCAGGGCTTAATTAAGTACCTCTGTAATGAGTGTTAAGAATAGTTTATGATCATAATACTAATTCATTCTTTTAATAAAAAATATCAAATTATATTTTTTTGTGTGGTCATAACTTATGTCAATGGCATCAGTCTTTCCTATCTTCTATTCCTCTATGTATCATACTTTTGTTTTATTAAATTGAATCTAAAAAATTATCTCGCATGGAAGTTTCAGTTCATTTTTCTTTTAAATTACTAAAATCTACACAACTCTATTGATCTAAATTTCTCTTCACCTCCTCAAACTATCCCTTATACCTCTAACTCTCCTCAACAAATAGCTAATCCAACTTATAACTTCTAGTTTAAAAAGGGCAACATGTTACTCTCGTAGATACCTTGTTCTACCATAACATTATTCTCCTCGAACAATAGAGTCTTCTAAATATTCTCCTCGAACAGTAGGGTCTTGCTAAATAATAATAACAGTAGTGCTTAAAAGAACCGTAGACCTTACTAGATATGTGAGTATAAAAACCATGCCGTCGTTGTTTATAATAACTAATGTTTCTTTAAATTTTGGCAACCTATTTTGTTATAAAGGACTAAGAAGGCACTCCTTTAAGGATCCACTGAAGATGAATTATATATTCTCCACCAATCTTGTAATAAGGAAGCTAATCTGACCAAGTGTCCCTCTTCGCATGATTGGCATGCTCGACTTAGGCATCCATAATTAGTGGTTATTTCTAAAATGGTTAAAGATTTTATTGTAGCCTTTTTTTAGGTCTAATTCTTCTTGTTGTTGTTTATGTTTCTTAGGATAACTTTCAAAACTTCCTCTTGCATATATTATTCACAAGAGTCAAGTATCATGTAAACTAAAAATTTTAAAATTTTGGGGTTTAGCTCATATCATGTTAATCCCAAATCATAGTCCCTCTTTGCATGATTGGCATGCTCGACTTAGACATCCATAATTAGTGATTATTTATAAAATAGTTAAAGTTTTTATTGTAGCCTTTTTTTAGGTCTAATTCTTCTTGTCGCTCTTTATGTTTCTTAGGTTAACTTGCAAAACTTCCCCTTGCATAAATGATTCACAATAGTCAAGTACCATGTAAAATAAAAAGTTTAAGATTTTGGGGTTTCGGCCATATCATGTTAAGCCCAGATCATAGTTATATCTTATTATTCATTAATGGTTTTACTTGTTCTACCTATGTGTATCTTCTTAAAAATAAAAGTGATGTTTACTCTTTTTCTTTTCAATTTCAGTATTTATTGAATGTCAATTTAATACCCAATTAAAGCCTTTTAATTTTAACTAAGATGCCAAATACCAAAAATTAAATAGATTGTTCCAAAATACTAGAAGAATTCATTATATAACATGTCCATACACTCATGAATATAATGACACAACAGAAAGAAAAATTGGACATTTGGTTGACACTACACTCACTTTACTTGGCCATAGCCATGTTTTATTAAGATATTTGAATTATGCTTTTCAAATGATTGCAATGTTAATCCACACTTTGTCTTCTTGATTACATACTCATAATCATCATATTTTTTTATTGCTTAACAAACATATAAGTTATTTAAAATTAAAATCAATTGGCTATGCTATTTACCTCTCCTCTAATCCTATAACACTAATAAAATTTTATTCCAAACTAAACCTTATGCTTACTTAGATAAAATCCTTCTCATTCAGCTTCCTTCTATCTTGATATCACTCATAATTGTGTTTGCCTTGCAAGGCATTTTAGGTTTATGAAAAAGAGTTTTGATTTTAAGATATAGTTCAATCATAGCCAACAAAGAAGGAAAACTTGGTTTATTAGCTTAATATATTTGGGAATATAAACCAAAATTTAGCTCATACAATACCTTCAAGAATGTCGTCATTATCTCTCTCTCACTCTCTCCTCCTGTTAATTCCAATATATATCCACATCAAACAAAAATAATACCAACCTTGCCCTCTCCATATCACTAAAAAATAACAAAATATGTCCAGGTTACCTATTTCACTTTTACCTAACTCAAACCTCAAGATTTAGCTTAGTCAACCTTACTTCACATAACTAACAAAATCAATAACTAAAAAGTCATACTTACCATATGGAACCCAGACCATTCATAATAAACAAAAAGCCTAGCAAAATGAATTTCTTTTTTCTCCTTATCGCAAACCAAACCAAGAACGTTTAGCCAAGTTAAACCAAATCCCAAATGGAGAAATATTATGATTGAAGAATTTAATACATTTCTATTGAAGAATTTAAAATGTTGCTATCCAATCAAATATGGACGTTGGTTCCTAGACCTCAAACTACAAAGATATTTAAAATTAGAAAAGAGAGCTTATTGTAACATTGAACAATATAAGGCTTGTCTTATGGAAAAAGAGTATAATTAAGAAAGTAGTGTAAATTATAATAAAATTTTCATTCTAGTAGTTAAATCCACCACTATTTCACAATTTTATTTATAGCCGCTATTTACGATTGGAAAATTCACCAACTTGACATATCTAATGCTTTGTAACATGGTTTCATAGATAATGGTGTATTCATAGAGCAATCGAATTTTATTGATCCTATACATCTTAACTATGTAAATTACAAAAATCATTGTATAGTCTCAAGTAGGCAGCCAGAGCGTGGTTTACACCTTAATGAATATATGATTTACTTTCTCAAGCACAAATAGATGCTTGTAAATCGTGTTTTACTCCAATGGCATTTAGTCTACCATTGACAAAATCTTTGGGTGCTCCATTTAATGATTTTCTTATATTTAAAAATTGTTGGCATACTATAATATGTGATAATGACAATACCGAACATTTTATTTTTAATGAATATATTATGTTACTTTATGCATTTCCAAACTTTCAACATTGAAAAGCAGTTAAGAGAATAATTCAATATCTTAAACATAATGTGAGATCTCACATCGGTTAAAGAGGAGAACGAAGTATACCTTATAAGGATATGAATACCTCTTTCCCATAGACGCATTTTCTCATATGCGGGAAGAGCAAAACTGTGAGGACCTTAGCTCGATGGGCAATCCAAAGCAGACAATATCTATGGGCGGGTGATCTGGGTTGTTACAAATAGTATCAGAGCCGATTCCTGGCCTATTATGCCAGCGAGCACACTGAGCCCTAAGGGGGTGGATTGTGAGATTTTACATCGGTTGGAAAGGAGAACAAAGTACGCCTTATAAGGATACGGATACCTCTTTCCCATAGATGCACTTTCTCAATTGTTAGAAGAGCAAAATCGTGAGGGTCTTGGCCCAATGGGCAACCCAAAGCGGACAATATTTATGGGCAAGTGGTCTAGGCCATTACACATACAAAGAATTATGGTTTCTTCTTTTCCAAATCTTCATCATCAACCTTACAATGCTTTTCGAATAGCAATTGGGCTATATGTCTAGAAGACATATGATATAATTGGTTATGTAGTTTATTTGTTTGTAATGTCTTTCCATATAATGCAAAGAAATAATCAACTATTTCCTAATCATCGATCAAGAGAGAGTATAAAGCAGTTGCCAAAGCAACAACTGAGGTGTTATAGGTTCATTCCTTACTTGTGAGATGTGTTTTCTTTCCTACAAACTAGTCACCTTGTAGTATGACAATATTGAAGCTCCATATTTATGCAATAGTACAGGTTTTCATGCTAAAACTAAGTATATTAAACTAAATTATCAGTTTTCTTGAGAAAAAATTAAGCACAAATTTTTACATGTAAAATTCTTGTCAAGTGCAAATCAATTAGCCAATATATTAACTAAGCCTCTTAGTTGACCATTGTTTGAAAAGCTTTAAGAAAAGCTTCATCTTCAAGAATTTGAGTGGTTGACTTGAGGGGAGTTATTAAAAATATCGATCATTACAATTGATCGAAGATTTTTGCAAATGCACAGAATCGTCCTAGTATCCACACAGCGAATATTCTAAAGTCGTCTCCCTCAAGGACCAATTCATTCAACACTCAAATTAACTCTAATTAATTGCATGATATTGACAGAAAGTTATAAAAGTGATTGGAGTTGGGCGATTAATAAATTGTAAGTTATAACAAGAAATCAGGAAAGGGATTGATTTAAGGATATAGAAATAAGGGCAGGCGTTCACCCATTAAAAAGGTTGATTCATACAATATAAAATTAGTCGAATGTTAGGCTATGAAAACAGTTGCACTACTTTACCTATATCTTTTCTCAAAGCATACAGGAGCATTCAGCTAGAGAAACACCATTTCTCAATGTATGAACTCACTAACCAAATCCATTAAAAACAAGCAACCTTAAGCTCTCACCCTAGCTTAGGTTATCTCTAACTCTAAATCCAAGGTGTTCATCTTCCTAGAGCATGAATCATAGTTTACTCTTCATTATATCCTATGATTCCTAAGATTGCATCTATGGAGATCAAGCATAGAGACAATAATGAAGTTCAAAGAAGATAAACATAACCCAAAGTTTTTCATTCAACATTCCACTATCCATATCATACAAATCATCCCTCACCCTAAATGACGTTTAGTTCCTGAACATTGCAACAAAAATCATACACATAAGGATGGTCAACATTTAAGAAAGAGTAGAGAGAGAAAGTAGTAGAAACACAAGAGTGGCAACTCCAAATCCTTGGGTGAATCCCAAAAATTCCCTATCTCCGTCTTATTTTATGCCTCCTAGATGTAGTAACTTCGTTTTCAGTGTCCAGCCCCCCCCCCCCATTTAGGTCTAAACAGTGAGTATTTATAGTCCTCTCGTCCCAAGAAACCTAATTTTTCGAAACAGAGGAGTGTTGGCCGCCAATCTTTGTTAAACGGACATGCATGTCCGTTTAACAAACTTTCTTGGGTCTAGAAATGGTGTTTTGCCAGGTGATGTCCGTTAAACGGACATGTATGTCCATTTAACGGGCCTTCTCGAGTCTAGGAAGTCCTCTTGCTAATTGATGTCCGTTAAACGGACATGGCTCAATCCAGCAATTTCAGGCCTTTGACCTTCCATTTGACATAATTTCTTCTCAGAGTCTTCTCGGAAGTTGCAGAGCTTGGAATTCTCCTTGCAATTTTCCTTGAGTGGCCTTGATCCGACATCCACAAGGAAAGTTATTTATACCTATCAAGCAATACAATCGGAATGTGAGAGAATTAACTACATAAAACTTCAAATCATAATGGATTAAGTCAAATTAAATCCAAATCATCCCATTATCATCTGCCAATATTTTGACCTATCAATAATATCACTTTGAGGTTTATATATGTGATATCTCATTATCTTATCTTACCTTACTGTTTTTGAATTTATGATGTTAATGATAATCATTATAACCCAAATATATTATCTTATTATTTGTTTTTATACTTTTTTTTTTCATTGTGTACTAATAGCCTTCACACATTTTTTGCAGTCATTCATTCAGTATAAAACTATCACATTATATTTTGTTTTTACAATAAATGCATATAAACCTAACAAATGCTTATAGAATATTCATTAAAAAAGGGAGACGAAAAATACTAGTTAAAAATTGTTTATATAAGATTTTAACTTAACAATAAAAAGAGACATATGGAATGCCTTTTTATCTATTTAAAATTTAATTTAATTAATGCATTGAGTAAGGGATTTAGTTTACTTTCTAATATATTTTTCTATCACAAATCATGGTCTATTATTAAAGAGATGGTGATAGAGGTAGTCTTTGAACTTTTCAACCATCCTAAAATACTAAAAGAGATCAACAAAACCTTTTTAAACCTTGCTCCTAAGGTACCCTCTTCTAACTCCCTAAAGAATTTTAAACCATTTGTTATTTTAATACCATCTACGAGATTATTACTAAACTACTCTCCAAAAGGTTGGAATTAGTACTTTCTAAGTATATAGATACGCCACAAAGGGCATTCATAAATAGGATGCAAATTGGTTACAACATCCTACTTTCCTAGAAACTATTCAAAAACTACAACAAGAAGAATTTGAGAAGGGATTAAGTTATCAAGATTGACTTCCATAAGGCTTTTGACTCCTTAAACTGGAATTTCATTATAAACACCCTTAAAGCCTTTGGCTTCCCCAACACCTTTTTCAACTAGATTTAACAATGCATCACCATAGTTTCATACTATGTCTTAGTCAACGGGAACCTAATAAAATCATCAAATGTGTAAAAGGAGTAGGACAAGGGGACTGATTTTTGGTTTTCTTAGGCTTATAAGATATTATGAATTTTAAAACTGTAGGTGCACAACGTAGCTGTAGCTAGCATAGGCAAATATAGGTAGATCTCATGAGGACTATAAATTATAGTAATAACCCTTTTTCTATTGCCAAACCTTTAGATCAAATTGTGGATTTTAATTAAAATTTTAACTAAACAAATAAACTAAGAATTAAAACAGTACTAAACCCAGAACAAGGAAAATATTAAGAAGAATCAATATCAGATAATAATATCTAGAAAATGAATCCCCCTAAGAATCCTTAATTATTAATCCTTTGTCGTGCAATTATATTGTTGATTATTGGACCGTGCAATTTCCTATCTTATATTAATATCTTTCTTAAGACTGTTAACAACTAATCCATCATTTGATTAAAACAAATCTTTCTAGTTAAAACCCCTAGGATTGTATTATCGATTTGTGAATTCCATTAGTAGGTTTGACCATAATCTAGAGGATTTATGTCAACTTATCTCTAAGTTTGCATACAACTTCTTCCAATTACAATAGATCTATTCATACAGGAGGATTTCTCAATCTCAATCATACGAAATCAAATCGTGCACTAATATTTTGGATATATTAGAATAACAATAAAACGCATAATTGAATCATAATAAATCAATCAATAAAATTGTATTAGCTAAAAGATCAACTCATATTGTTATCATAACTTAGGGTTCATAAAACCTAAACACTAAACAAGTTTAGTTCCTCTCTATAGAAAAAACGAAATCAATGAAAAATACGCAAAAGAAAAATTAGAAAACAAGGAACTTATAATTCTAAATCTCCCTTTTTCTTCTAATGAATCTTATCGCAAGTTTGGCTTGGATAAAGCTCTCTATAAGATATCCTGATATTATCTTTGCGTTTTCCTCATCTTTTGACCAGAACTGTCACCTCTCTATATGTCTTATGACTTAAAATTACTTAAAAACTCAGCTTACTTGCTTTTCCTCCGTTCACGTCCTTCTATAGGAAAAACTAGGATTTCTTGGTTATACACAGTCAACTTACACAGGCGTCTAGGTCACTATGTATCTATAAAAATACTCAAATTCGTGATTTCACAAGGGCACAAAGACTTACTCAGGCAACATATATAGCTGTGTATATCAACATACAGGGCGTGTAACTTTACATGATCAAAACCAAAATTCTTCATTCTCTATATGTTTACAAAGACTTACACGGTCACTATACATAGTCATGTAGGTCCAAATTGCATCAAATCTTTGTTCCATACCACAATTTCATCCGAATTCTTCTCCTTTTAGTCCAACAAGGAAAGTATCATCTATAAATGCACTTGAAGCAAATTAAGTACCAAAAATACTATTAAACTATAAAATAACAAGCAAAATATATTAAATACAAGTATATAATTATAGTCAAATAAGCATTTATTAGGGACTCCTTATCCCCATATATTCTCGTTGGCAATGAAGGTCCTATACAAAATTATTAAACAAGTCATTCATTAAGAAACCAGCTTCAAATTTCATTCCAAATGTAAGAAGTTCATAATTGTGAATTTTGCCTTTACTGACGATCTAATGCTATTATCAAAGGCTGACCCATAATCAGTTAGGGCTCTTATGATAAATCAAAACGCCTTCAAAAGAACCCCTAGCCTACGTATAATCATGAGTAACAATATGATGATTTTATCTTATAGTGCCCCTGACCTTACTAATTGGCTATCTGCCATTACAAGTGGGCTTGGCAATGGGTCAAATTAGGATGGACCTGTCCAGTAGTAAGCCTGGCTTAAAAAATTTTATCGGGCCCAAGCTCAACTAAAATTTTGATTAGGCCTAAGACATACAACTCAAGATCGAGTTTGATTGGGCTTAAGTGGCCTAAAGCTTAGCCTAATCAAATTTTTTTATTTCTTAAATTAAAAAATAGAAAACAATATTAACTTTCTAGAACTTTCGGGTCTGAAGCCTAAAATTAAAATATCCCAAGCTCAACCCAAATTTTCAAAAAATGAAGGCCCATTGACTTCAGGTTAGAAGTAGGTTAGATCGAGTCTGAGCTTAATTGCCACTCCTAATTATAGGGCTACAAATTGGAAAAACCCTAATTACTTATTTAGGAATCCTAATGTCATCTAAGAGGCCTTTATAGGTATAATTCAGAACAGTAATTAAGAAAGAACATATAGGAATCATTATGCAACCAATCCTTTTCCTTTGTAAATAGGATTCAACTGTTAAACAATGTGGTCAACAATCTTTATATATACTGGGCAGCTCTCCTCAAATTCCCTAAGAATGTAATCAAGTCTATTAAGAAGATTATGAGGCAATTGATATGGCAGGGGATCCAAACAAGCTAATAATTCCCAAAGTAAAATGGAAGGAATTATATGGTCCTTATATTAAGGATTGTCTAGGGATCAAGTTTGTAAAGATCAGTAACAAAGAACTGATCATCAAGTAATCATGGAGAATATTCAGGCATACGGAAGCATTATGGATTAAATGGTTGTATGCGTACTATCTAAATGGTAAAGAAATATGGAGCATTCATACTCAATACAATACTTTATAGACTCTCCTCAATTTGCTCAAACTTAAAGAAGTGTTAAGAGATCAATTCCTTTACATAATAAGGAATGAAAGATTAACACTATTTTATAGGAAGGTGGATCACTTACTAAAGTCCCTAAACTCAACCAAATTAGAAGAATAATTCTAGATAATATGAAGGCATGCCAGGTAATCAATCAGGGATTATAAGATACCATTAGAATAAATCCCTATAACAATAATTACCAATAGCATTCTAAGAACTATGTTGTTTAGAGAATGCTTAGGGTTGCCTTCAAGATTTGAAGAAATGGTTCAATAGACCTAAATAAATGGGCAAATTAGATAGAAAGATCCGAATGGCAGATGCAACTTCAACAGTACTAGCAATATAGTGAGAACGTAATAGTAGAGTTTTTCAGAGCATTAAAAATTGAGGACCGAATATAGGTATGGGAACTAATTAACAAAATTAAGGAGCAAATACTAGCATTTCAACTACACATGTGGTGCAGGAGAGCAATTTCAAGAAAATAGGAAATAAATTCCTAAGCTTCCCAAGAATTAGAGATGTTTAGTCCTTAATTCATACAACAAAATAGGGTTATGGGAATTGAAACAAAGAATCATGGAAGAGGGGAAAGGATAGACGAACCTTACCTTGCCATAGTCCACTGCTTAACATGTAAGGAATCTAACAAGTGGGGGATCAACCTGGTGTCTCCTGTATGTAAGGAATTAGGGCAACAATTAATGTTTTAATTGAAAAAACAAAGGGGAAAAAGTGAAGGAAGCTATTTACCTAAGTGAGGTGATTTCAAGCAATGAGCAGGCATTGGAAGTAAAGGTAGTTATATGTGGTTCATGAATAGGGAATTCATATGATCAAAGCCCTATTAAGACAGGAACGGTAAGAATATTTAATAAAGTGGCTAAAGGGAGACATAGTAACCTAATTGGATAAATAATCAACATGCTAAGGAAATCATATGAAGTTATAGAGAATAAAACTTAACAAGAAGGTGAACTCAATCATAACTTGTAGGATGTAATCACTAACCAAAAAGGAGGAGAACTGAAGCCAATCACCCTCAGATCATTAATTGGATCATTAACACACAACCCAAGTGAGCATGCAAAGATTTAAGGAAATTAGGGTAGTGAGAGGAATAATGCTCTAGAAGAAAGTTGGTGGATCGAGACTTATGTCCTTAGATGAGTCTATCTTTGCAAGGGAAAACTTGTATAAGGGTTTAATAACCTTGGATTAAGCCTAATGCAAATCCACTAACTAAACATTCCTCCATTCATAAATTATTAATGAAATTATTTTAACTTTAAAAAAGAAAAGGAAAAATTTTGCACAATCTTAAATATCGATCATCTATACTAATATTCAATTCCAAAAACACTTCCACTAATTTTAAAAATATTGAAAGTTGAGAAGCATGTAGTAGTCACCTTATATTTTTTTAGCTCAAGTTCATGTACATATAAAATCATACACATATTTTCTTAAGCTTACTTAAAATGATTAAAGATAATTATCTTAATTAAGTTTACAAGAAGTAGAAGTTGTCCAGCATCAAAGAAGCGGTCAAGTATCTTGCCAATGTTGACGAATTAGACGAAGATGCCCGAATCCCTTTTATGACTAACTTTCAAAATATTGAGAAGATGTATAAATTGATTTCTTGATCCATTAACATTTTAATAATTTAATCATTGATCTTATTATAACTACTCAAGGCTAAACAAGCTTAGTATTTGATTTAAGTTAAACTCATAGCATTAATAGGTTTGTAAAAGAGTATGAAAGATCATAAATAGTAAAATTATGGTTAGTTATAAATGCCTCTTTTTGTTTTTGACTTTTTAATTTTTGTATAAACTTCTTTATAATTCCAAAACTATTTTGTAACTTTAAAACATTTGATCAAATTATCATAAATATGTTACTTTAGTTTTTAAATTTTAGGCTAAAAGTTATATTGTGATTGCTAACTATTATGATAGTTGTGATTGATGCGAATGATAATAAATGTGACTACAATATGATAAATGTTATTACAATTATGGCAAATAATAGTAACTATTTAGGCCACAATCACAATATTAAGATTATAATTATGGTTGTGGACCATAATTTATGACCATTATCCTACTTCCCAATCAAGTTATTATTTAATTTATCATATAAAATGCCATAACATTGAGCTTATCATAAAGCAATTTATATGAAACTAAATTACTAATTACCTTATAGAAAAGTAAGTGTATATTGAATGAATCTCTTCATTAGATTACATAGGTACTTTATAAACACTACCACTTATATCTTAAATTGAAATTGTGTCATTTTATAAAATAAATCAAACAATAACTTAAAGTGAATATGAAAATTTAATAAAATAATGAAGAGATTATGTAAAAATTTTAAAATTAAAAAAAAAGAGAAGGCAAAAAACCACATACAAGGTTAGTATTTTTAACCTAAGTTTTATAACTTAACTATATAGAATATATAAATATTATCCCACAAGCAAAACAATATAAGAAGATAATAAATAAATTTAAAAACACATATTTTACATGGTTCTACAAATATGCGACCTAAGTTCATGGGTAAGGAAATAATTTTTATTACTATGAAAAGACAATACAAAGAGAATAGTAAGACAATAACCTCTATATAAAAAATCTTAATGAAGGCATTTATAGTTTAGATAACATTACTACAAGAAGAAAATACAAAGAGAACAATATGACAACAACCTTTATATGCAAAATCCTAATCAAGGTATTTATAGTTTAGGGTTACATGTAAGATATCTAAAGATAATGAAATTATATTTATGCATATCCTCAGACTTTGTGCAACAAGTTTGATGTGTGACCCACTCTTAACATCGACACCGGTCTACTTCTGACTTCTAAATCTCTTTGACTAGTAAGAGTTTAGCGTCGGCACCTTTTCCCTTTCTAATGTTGGTTTGCTTATATGATTTCACTCTCTACCAAAATTTAAGGCATATCTCATAATTCTCTATCTTGACTTAAATTCTCCAATGTCTAACCAAGAATCACTCCTTACCATATATTCTCTTAGGCGTTTCAAGTTATGCGAAACATTTACCAAGTTGAACTTTTCTCTATGAAACAACTTAGTTAACATATTTATTGGCTTCTTCGTTGTGGCTATCTTCTATGTGAAAAAAAAAGTTCTTTCATGAAATTTCATATGAAGTTCAACTTGAATTTAATATGCTTTGATTTCTCATTATAAGCAAGATTTTTATCCAAATTCATAAATCCACACTTTAGCTATAAATAAGATCACACATCCATATACCTTATTTAACCTCTTTCGTTAATGACATATATATTTTGCTTCTATTCTAGATAAAGTAACAATTAATTGAAGTATTTTTTTAACTTACCACAAATCCAAACAGGGTAGAGATATAACATGTTAAGGATCTCCTTCTTAAGAGATCTTTATTATAATCAAGATTAGTGTGGCTAATATAACATGTCAAGGACCCCCTTCTTATGAGATCTCCATTATAATCAAGATTAATTAAGCTAACTATACCAATATTTGAATTACTAAAACTATAAACCAAGAAAACAGTGCTTATACTGTTGGGCCCTGAAAATTTTTTCTTCTATTATTATTGATTTATTATTTATTTGTCTACCTTAATTACTTTTTATTTTTGCCTTAATTGTTTTAATCATATGTG
>JAOTAX010000002.1:25691023-25704910 GCA_025629825.1 Erythroxylum guanchezii | reverse complement strand
AATTTATACAAGAATACTCACATGATTCTAGCCTAGGATTAAGTATTTACATCCTTAATTTAGGTAACGGCTATAGATAATGAAATCAGAACCATAAATACAAATTATCCTAATTAAATAATAATTACTAATACTACAGACATAAAATGAATGCATGTTTTTAGTGTAACACCTATCCAAGGAGTTCAGACTAAGGAGATTATTAGATTTCTTACACATGTATTGTCATAGATAGGAAATTGCAACTCTAACTATCCAATGTGCATGAACTTCAATTACTATTATTTAATCATTAATTTTAAAAAAAAGAGATTGCAAAATGTGAGAGATGGAAATTTAACTTAATAATAAAATTATTAATAATAAAAGTTTTATGGCCATAACCTTATATCTAACACCTTAATTTTTTTGCAAGCCAACCTCTGAATTCAATTTTCTTTTTACTACTTTAATTGCCATAACCTTAATTCGATGGTCTTCTACTTCTTGTGTTCAGTAGAGATTTTGAAAAGACATAAGTCCTCTTAGTTGATAAGGTGCTCCTCCAAGCTTAACTTTTTTCAATTTGTTGTTACCTATTTATAAACAATAAGGAAAGCAAGCTTTTTTAGTGAAATACTCTCACTATAGTGTTTGACCATTTAAGAGCTCTAATCTTGAGGACTCTTAATAAGGATAACTGTATCTTTTGTTGTTAGAAGTAGATACCTCAATTTATGGAAGGAGGAATCATTAATAACAAGCTAGTTTCAGTTTTTTCTTTTTAAGTATTAGAAGAATAACTTATTATAAAAAAAACTGAAGATATGTTGTGTGAATTCATCAAGAGATAAAAAGACCTAGGAATGTCAATAGGCCTAGGCAACTCCTGCCTGACCTGATCCGACCATGAGTTGACCAGCTGGTGGCTCTATCTTGCCCAACCTTATATATATATATATATATATATTAAAACTAAAAGATGCCATCATTTTTCACATTTCGATCCGGCCAAATAATTTTGGCTTGTGCACAACATTTTTTACATTTTGATTCAGCCAAATAATTTTAGCCTGTGCCTTGGCCAACTTAGGTGGCAAAATTAACATTCTTAATAAGACCTCTTTGACGTACGGTAGAGGTAGAGGGCAAAGAGCTAGTTTAATACATGCTGGAGGAGAGGGAACAAGATTCTCTGTTCACTTTTATAGTGTCTTATTGTATCTAGTAAATCTCAGTCATTTATTTATATGGGTCCTACGTGGGCTCTACATAAATAAACGTGGAATTCGCATAAATGAATGACTGAGATTCACTAGACACAATAAAATACCATAAAAACTGAACAGAAAATCTAAACTAGGAGGAGAGAGAGAAAAGAATGACCCTAAACCAGATTGGGGGCATGGAGTGAAACAGCAGAGAGAATAAGCGAAATTAAAGGGAAAAAATGGAGAATAAGCAAGGGTTGAGGTTAATCGGTGCGTGTATAATGAGTTGTAGTCTTGTAGATAAGTCCTAGATTGACGACTTTTCAAAAAATATAAACATCATCTTTTTCTTCAGAAAAAAAAGAAAGAAAGAAATTACACGTTAGAGCACGACAGATGATTCTTACACATTCTTATCTGTTTCGGCCTTCCCGGACAAAACATAATGAATCGAATTCCTGTAAGAGAACTTTCCCTCGTACACTTAAGTAGTTAAGTAATTAAGTTAGCCCCATTTAGCGATAACTACCAAAGTACCTGCATGCAATTCAGCAGCTTCCATTGGCTTTTTCTTTTTTCTTTTTAACATTCCATATTTAGCTGACTAGCTGTTCAAATCTGAGTCCAAACCTTAAAACGATAAACAACTCTTAGCTTCCGGAATTTTCGAAAATGATAAATAGTCTTACATAGATATTTACGTCGTTCTTATCCTTTCATATCTAAATATCTTAAAACGTGTCAACAACCCACAGAATCAAACCCCACTGCCCCCGGTAAAGTCGTCTAAACCAACCATGAGTCGTTTGTTTTCCCAAAACCTGGGCTTTATCTTTGTGCATAAAAATATGTACCCATCAAAGTTGGAATCTTGAATTGATTTCCAGTTCTTTTCCCAGCTTCCATTCTTGACCGAAAGTAAGAGGCTTTTATTGTTCCTGATCGTCTTACATAACTTGTGGGTACTGATACACATACCAAGTTGAACTGCATGAGCCAGAGTGCGATGAAAGAGCAGGGATTAAGGTGCGACTTGAACATCAAGTCTTCTACAGATTCTTCTTCTTGTTGTACGAAACAGGCGAGGAGGTTTTGCGGGGCTGTTGATTCGTCGACTGATTTAAGGGCTGGCAATAACGATAGACTTAGACAGGCCGAAGAGTCTTTCAGGACTGTCATGTACCTGAGCTGTTGGGGTCTTAATTAATTCAGCCTTTTCGAGCTTATGTACAAATCTTTCGTAAATATGAATGTACAATGGCGGTGTTCAAGTTCTACTGATCGAAGTTGTATACTGAACCTTCTTCTATTTTCCTATCCATCTTTCTCTCTTAAAATTAAATTTCGAGTTAGATTCAATTGCAATGGTTGTGCATAACATTAGGTTTTTCCTTATAGCAGTTTACGCCAAATTAGAAATAAAGAAAAGCATGTTTAAACACTAAAAGCTTTAGAATTTAGAAGGATATGTGGAGTTGTTGCTAAGTGATTCTGGGATTTTTGGTTTCAATCCCAGAGAAGGATTTGTTTCCATCTAACTCTGATTTTTTTTAAATTTTTAATAATTAATACCCAAAAAAAAAAAAGCTTGGCTGGAAGTCACAGAATTACACCCTGGCTCACGGGCAACGGGGCAAGTTTAACTAAACCTTGGTTGGGTCCATTGATGGCCTTATAGTGCATATGGACCCAAACCTAAGGCCTTCAACGTGGTCCAATTATGAGAAAACTCAACGTAAGAAAATGCATTGCAGATAATCAGAATCGGTCACGCACACTGTTCCTTCCTGTCCACCACATATATTTATCAACAAAGAAGAAGATAGAAACTGAATCGATAAACCTCATTCGTTCGCCTGTTCATTCTCGCCCCATTTTAGTCGAGTTTTAATACTATGATCCCAGTCAAACTTTGTAAGGGCTATTATCAATTATCATTTCTCCTGCAATCCTCAGAGCTCCATAAGGGTGAGGTAAAATCATTCACTTTTGCTCGGAACAAAGGAGCTTGTAGGCGAAAACTTGTAGTGACGGGATGCAGCGGGGAAGAATCAGGGAAGAAGCCAGAGAGACGAACTTTTTTGAGTCTTGAAGAAGCTGGTCTTGTTGAAATATCTGGTTTAAGCACTCACGAACGCTTCCTGTGCCGTTTAACGGTATCAATTTCCTCTCTTTATGGAGTTCCAAGTTCCAACATAAATAAACTAAATTATTTTTTAGTTTGTACACATAAACTATATTTCAATCTAGCAAGTTGCAAGGTTGAAGTTCAATTCTAATGCGTTGGTGTGTTTTCAAGATATCATCATTGAACCTTCTAAGAGTTATATCAGAGCAAGAAGGGTGTCCAATAGAAGAGCTAAATGCTGGGAGAGTGTGCGACTGGTTTGTAAAGGACAAGTTGAAACGAGAGCAGGATATTGATTCTGCAGTGCTTCAATGGAACGACTCTGAATTCCAGTTTTGAGTTTTGGGTTGTCAGTTCTTAGAATACAATGGTTTTATGATGTGTCTTCAGTATTCTCATGTGGCAATTTTCTTTGTTTTGATATATTCTTAATATCCTTGTCCATATTTTTTGAAGGATTCCTTGAGGATGAACATGTGTACTAAGCTTTAGATTTGTGTGAATTGTGCTAAGCAGAATATTCCCAGAAGTGTCACTCAGACTTACTGTTTAGTTAAGAACAAGTGGGTTATATGCATGCGATAAATGGCTGCTGAAAGAGCATTTCTTCGACTCTATCTCTCTTTTACAGAATCTCATAACAGAATGAATTCCGATTGATCCACATTCATGTTGAATCGATTCCAATTCCAATTCCAAAACCATCCACCCACCTGGGGAAGGAAAGGTGCCAGGCTATATTAGTTGGAGATTTTCATGTCCCGACTCTTCTTTTCCACATCTTCAGATTGAAGAGAAAGAATGATAGAAAAGCCTTTGTCTTTCTGTATGTACACTCATATCATATATACATCAAAGATATTTATATACACGTTGGGTGATTCTATGTAAATAAAAGCTAAGGTAAGCTTTTATATTTCAATTTGCACTTATTACACGGAGTTTTGTATAATTAATAGACACCTAGTTCAATGTCAACCAGTTGGTCTTATATTTGATTAACAAGAACTAAAATGCGGGTTAGTTTAATTATATGCCTAGGGATATATTTAAATAATGTTCTTTGTAACCACCACGTGGCGACTTGGGCATAAATCAACTTGTATTTAAGAGATCAGACAAATTCCAATGTTCTAATTTAATTTAATTAGATAGGTCACTTTCCAATATACTTATTTCCTGGGTTAAGTTATAATCATCCCGCTCATTGTTACTGACTGTTTTTTCTAACGCTAGACCTCAAGGTCAACGCCAAGAAAATAAAAAAGCACTTAATTGTCTGCCGTTGGAAAGTCAAAAATGGAAGCTGAATCAGAAACCATTAGCCACATTACGAAGCTGCGACGACGTCGTCCCTCATCCAATCACGGAGTGGACTTCAATTAATCAAATCAAATGCATTTAAATGGAAACCAGTCTGAAATCCGACCCCACTCTCTCTTTCTCCCAACAAACCCAACCACTTACCAAAGAGACGGGGCATTGAGAAAATTAGAATCGATCCTCCCACGACCGACTAGTCGTTACGCAGGTTAATGCTGTGAGTTCCGACACCAAGTTATGGCCATTGCCGAAAACAAGTCACCTTGCCAAAGTAACGGCAGTGGCAGCGGTAATAAGGTGTGGGGATTCTTCAAGCTGCCATTTCTGGGGAGCAATTCAACTGCCACGCCCTCTTCTTCCTCCTCTTCTACTAATAATATTACCACTACGTCAACGTGGACATACCACCACAGCCAAAGCAATTCTCATGTGGAAGGTGGATCCAATCAAGCCAACGCTTCCAATTCCGTTTCTTCTGTCGCCAGATCGCTCCTCCCTATTCGGCGTCGTTTGAAGCTCGATCCAGCTACTAAACTCTACTTTCCCTGTATGTTCTTTCAGATTGGTTCATTTTCTGCTTTTGGATTTGATCATATCTCTCTTTGGGGTCGTCCCTCTTACTGAAAGTTGTTGATTTTTCTTGCTTTTCATCTGCTGGCAATCAAGTAGTTCTTTTCTTCTTCTTTTTTTTTTGAACTTAATTAGAAATTCATGTAGGTGCTCTTCTATGTTCACATAGACATTGCTTGTTAGAATCTGGGAACTACAGCTCACCGTACATATGAATCTTGAAAGTTGAGACCAAATCTTGTTATTCTTAGATAAGTCATTTTCAGAATATTAGCTTGTATTTTGAGAAAATATACTTCGATCTGGCTTAAAATTTGTGTATGGATGCATCTTTTATTATAATTCAGTGAGTGCTTATAACCAACTCGGTTATCTCTTTGACTATGAAATCCTTTCTTCGGTTCCTGTATCAAGTGTTGCTTGTTATTTTTGCGTTTGCAGTTTGTATTATTATTTCATTTCGTTTGTTAAAGACGATAAATTGAGATTGTAGTTGGTAAGGGAAAGCTTCTGCTATTTGCTTTAATGTGTTTGTTTTGTTTGTAGATCAACAAAGCTTCTGCCAACCGGTTTTTTGCTTTATTTGTTTGTTTTGTTTGTAGATGAACCTGGCAAGCAGGTTCGGAGTGCCATTAAGATTAAAAACACCAGCAAGTCCCAAGTAGCTTTCAAGGTACACCACAAGTTTCCGTATATTTTGTTCTGCCTTGCTTGTGATCTTCTTTGTTCTCTCACTATACTCTCAATGTCCATATCTAATCTTCATGATTTCATGCATATGGTTAAAAATTGATAACTTATTCTTTTGTTATCATTCTTACCGCACGTAGTGCATAATCAAAGTTTGTAATAAATAGATTGATTTTCCTGCTTCAGTTTCAAACAACTGAACCAAAAAGCTGCTTCATGCGCCCTCCAGGTGCTATTCTTGCTCCTGGGGAAAGTGTTATAGCAACAGGTAGATATCCAACTTCGTCATTCTTTACCATGTTTTATTTCTTCACAAGGCTTACAAAATTATCTTGGTTTTGGGCAGTCTTCAAGTTTGTTGAGCATCCTGAAAATAATGAGAAACCAATGGAACAGAAGAGCAGGGTTAAATTTAAAATCTTGAGTTTGAAGGTCAAAGGATCAATGGATTATGTGCCTGAGTTGGTGAGTAGGATGGTTCCTTTATTTTCTTTCTCCATTAAAGTTTAGGTCCTGTGATTGTTGTGTCAATGGGTGGTTTCATGATATTGGGTGTTGTAACTTGGCTTTGGTTTGAATATTCTATTCAAGGTGGGTAATGTACTCAATATTTGAATCTTTTGAATTTACTGCATGCTGGTGATATCTAGAGCAATAATGATTTCTTAGTATGTTGAGGAGACTCAGATGTCAATGAACTATACTCAATATCAGCATAGTCTTAAGATGATGAAAGTAGTAATATCAAATTCTCTTTTTTTGAGTTGCTTGGCCACTAGATCAATGCAATAACTATGGTGTTTTGTTCTTCTGGGTCTTACCTGAAAGTTTATTATTTGCTCTTGTGAATGTTCTTTTCAATTGATTTTTCCAATATGTGTTTTTCTGCAGTTTGATGAGCAGAGGGATCTAGTAATTATAGAACAAATATTGCGGGTTGTTTTTCTAGACCCAGAGCGACATAATCCTGTAAGTGCACAGTATGCCATGATAATAGAAAGTTAATATTTCTGCTTCTAGGTACACTTTGTTGTATGCTTTTGCAAGTTCCCTTTTTTTCCTTGTAATTTGGCAGAAATATAGGGCAATATGAAGTGCTGACAACTGCATCTATATTTTTATAGGCTTTGGAGAAGTTGAAGCATCAGTTGGAGGATGCAGATGCTGCAGTGGAGGCTCGTAAGAAACCTCCAGAAGATGCAGGTCCAAAGATTATTGGAGAAGGACTCGTAATAGATGAATGGGTGAGTTATACCATAAATTGTCCTCAAGATTTTCAAACAAATTGCACATGTGGTAATTACTTCATCTTTTCTCTTTTGTTTCATGGATGTAGAAAGAACGGAGGGAGAGATACCTTGCTCGACAACAGGTCGAAGGAGTAGACTCAGTATAGGATGGGTGTTGGTGGACTTCAGATCTCTATTTGATTGACTGATATTAGATATATATGAAATCCACCTTTAAGCATATCCCTGCAATCTTTTCATTGGACATGAATGATGTTGTATTAAGAGAATCGAGTAGGAAACTCCAACATGTTTTTATGTATAAAGTGAAAAATGAAGAGAGAAACGTGAGGTGATTTCTGTTATATGAGGTGCTAAACCGCCTATGTTGGTAATTTGGTTTGTAGATCATCGTGATTATATTTGTTTAATCCAGAAACCATTACTTGACTTCGTATCAATGAAAACAGATAGTGGCTTGAAATGTGTCACGTTTGTTAATATCTAGCTCATTTCATGCTAATTTGATTGCATTGTATAGGTTCTGCATACAAAGCTTTCAGTCCTCGGTGGTGCCCAAATCCTGAACTGCCCATTCCCATATATGTCAATCACAATGCTTATAGAGCTGACTAGGGGCAACGCAGTTAAGGGCAAATACCAACTGTAAGACTGTCGCTTTCAACAACGAACTTAAAAAGAGTAGTAAAGAATTTCAGTGGGAGGAGATGGGAAATCAAATGGAATGTAGGCGTCGGCCATTATTCTACCTTCCCAGTTACAAATAACAAATTCACACCCCGCTTTCTTCATTAGAGAGTTCCACATATTAGAATTGAAAGAAGTCTTGCAATTTGTGGAATGCGAGTTATCCGTCTTGTTGTTATAAAAGTTCCACTCCCTCAAACCTTTTCCTCTTCAGTTTGTCATAACCTAAGTTGTCAGGGAATTAGACTTGCAGCATTGGTTCCAGCTCCCCCAATTAACCTTTCCCTATTCAGTCTGTTACCCCCCATCAAAATCTCCTAAAAAGGCTAAGAAGTTGAAAAATATTTATAGCATAAGAAGGGATGACGTGAGCCGTACTCTTGATAAATAGAAAATAGTAAATAATAAAATTATAAAAGTAAAATGGACATAAATAGAGATGGCAATGGGCTGGCCCATTTTTATAATTTTATTATGGGCCGGCCCAATGTCATCTCTATTTATATTTTCATTTTACTTTTATAATTTTATTATGTGTTGGTCTCGCTAATTTCAATATCCAAATCAATTACGAGTTCAGTTTCAATTATAAGTCAAATTCTGATGTTGATTTGCTTTTGGAACTTCAATCTATAAAACGCTGTTAAAGAGACACTTGTTTGCTTCAAAGTTTGATGTCGGTTATATTATGCAATTACATTCTCTAGCTTTTTTATGTCGCTTGATTTAAACCTCTTGCAAGCTTTCCAAACCCTTATATATTCCTCCTTAAGGTAGAAATCTGTGTAGCTCGGGATCACTTCTTAAATCCTACTATTTCCCCTCTTCTCAAAATAATTTGTCCTTAAATCAACACCTTTATCCAATGTTATAAATGTTGTACCAGTACCGATACCATATTTAATTCTAGTACGATATAGGATCAATGTCAATCAATACCTAACATCATTTTAGGTAATTTTTAAAAATCATAAAATAGTTTCTAAATTTTTGAAAATTAAAAAATAATTCCTCAAAATATTTTGTTATATAATTTTTAATTTTACATTAATCTTGTCTATAGAAATCATAATAATATAAATTTGAAATAATAAATATCTCTTTATTTCTATTATTATCACTTTTCACATAATTCAAATATAAACAATAACTATAATTAACATAACAAAAAGAGTGCTTAATCATCATAGATATAAAACTACTAATAATACAAAGTACTTAAAATGTTACAATTTATTTCATATAATAAAGACTAATTACATCAAAACATCATATAGTAAGAATAAGGTTTGTGACTCCATAAGCATTATAATTTAAAACAAGAGTTCGTGTCAAAATATAAAACTAAGTACAAATGAAACCTAAAATAAAAGTATTTACAATTAAAAGTTTTATATTTATCCTACATATATAGAATTTAACCTATACATCAAATACAAGTGAAATTAAAAGAAACGAGAAGAAATAAAAAGTCTAAAACTTCTTTCAATGGAATACCTACTCAAATTGCATTAACCCTTTTTTTTTTGTATAAAAACTCTATCATTGAGAGGAGCCTGATCATCACCATCATTCAAATTTATTACATTAAATGACATATCAATACTTTCAGATTCAAGATTTTCATCCAAGTCACCCTCATCTATCAAACTTGTTTCCTCATAAACTTAATCTACTAAAAGATAAATATGGTTAAGAAAAATTGGATCTATAGAACTAATTGTTCTACTAAGAGTCCTAATAAGCAAATAAAATTAAATTATTAAGAAATTATATTTAACTTAATAATGATAACAACATACCTTCCTTAAAGCTTTAAGTTGTATCGAATAAAGAACAAATCGTTCAATCTTTTGTGCTCTAATATATTTTTTATTGGAATGGATAAATCCAAATATACTCTAATTTCTTTTATACCCTCTCGCACTTACACATTGATTCATAATTTGAATTACAAACCTTTGCAATTTTGGAACACCACTTTCGAATTTGTCTCACCATGCAACTATAAGACAATAAAAGTATCATTATACTTACCCAATAATATTTTAAGATTTGGATAACTAAATATAGCAAGTGAAATATTTGATGAATTTTTAAATATTGTATATATGAAACTAAACAAAATCTTCCAATTTGACCTTTTCAAACAAAATATAAGAGCATCAATAAACCTAATTAATTAACACCTATTTAAGTAGTACTTAATTAATTATTCATAATCCAATCCAATTTTGTAATAAAACCAAAATATTAATTGCAAATCAAAATTCAATCATTCAATTCAGTTCTATAATATAATTAGGTGTAATATTAGAAATTCTATAAATTACAAAAGATAAATGCAAAACTTTGGATTGGAAAATCATTTATTAAATTTAATAAGGAAAATATTTTAAACTATAAAATTTGCTAGATGGGCTGACAATCAACTATTAGAAAATTTATATGCAAATAACTAAATAACCATAGTAGGAAAAGGCTAGGCACTAAGCAGAGTAATAAGCAAGGAGCTCTGGCCCTAAAGTTAGTGAGTGGACTGGTGAGTGGTGAATGGCTAGTGGACTAGCAAGTTGCAAGCATGTTTATGTCTTTGTGACAATAGCTCTGTGCTGGCCACTGGGAGTTGTTGTGTTGTGATAACAAATGAGGAGATGTTGTGTGAGTGGATGTAGGAGTTGGAGATTATGAGCTGGTGAGTGGATGGTGAGAGTTGGCAACGACTAGGTGGTTAGTAGATGACTGGAGCTGATGGCAAGATTTGAAGACTAAAGTGGACGTTGAGGTCTAGTGCGAGGCAGTCTGTGGTCACATGCGTTTGTGAGAGAGTGAGAGAGAGTGATTTAGACTGTGAGACGAGAGGGAGGGAACAAAAACTTGCTACGGTTGGGTTATATTGAAGAGTTTGTGTTTTTTTTTTAAAATTTAGTCATGCACTTTTCCAATTTTCCAATTTAGTCTAGTATCATATCAATATTTGGAATATTAGTCAGTATTGTATACTAGTATGGTACTGTAGATTACTATACCGCTTTTTATGGCACTAGTTTGTACCGACCACTACAAAATGATAATCTTAATATTGACTTTATCTATAAAATTAAATAACACTTGACGTTTAGCCAAGAATGCATCTTATGGATGTTCACTTTATGCATTAGGTTGGCTTATGTAGATTAAGTTAAAGTTTCAAGGATTATGGACTTAAATTGAATTGATTTATAACCTTATGTAAATACATAAATGGCTAATAATATGATGAATTCTAAAATTGAATGAATAGTAGAGAATCTGGATTAATGTGATTGATTTATTAAATTCTTTCTTGCAGTTGCCATCCATTTAAGTTAAGAGTGATAAAATTGATTTGTTTAAGCTCAAGCAAATGCTTAAATATGAGGGAATTAGATAAGTGCTAATTAGGTTATAATTTTTAGCATGATTTTAGGAGCATTTTAGTTGTATTTGGATAATTTTTATAAGATTTGATACTCATTATTATTTATATTTATTTATAAGCCTTTAACCTTTAATGTCCCTAGTGGAAGAGTTATATTTTCCAAAAAGTTTACTATCAAACAAATATTAACATAATTATACCATCAAAATTTTGTTCAATATGAACTTCTAGATGAGCAATTTGACTATTGACCCAAAAATTAGATCATTAAACAACATCACATCTTGTAAAAAAAATCTAATTGGGAAAGCACAGATGATTCACTTCTACCCATTAACTAACATTTACAAGTACATTTATTTTATGCCAAAGTGGTGTCTGAAATGTCCTAGACATCATATTATAGACGAGGAAATTTTTGTAATTGTGTGAGTATATGGATGTCTATCTCTCGAATATTCTAATAACTATGCTTAACTTTAACATATATTCAATAACCTCTGGCAATTCAGAGTGCTTCCAGGTTCGGACATTCCATATAAGGATTCTAAACCATAAATAACAACAAACACTATGCAGGGTTTAAGCAGAAAAGTAACAACATTTACAAATCTTCCACATCTTGAGAATGCTGACCAATCCGTACTGAAAGCTATGCAAAGACACCAGGTTTACTACATTTTATACTAACAAATGAATATCCTAAATGAATGTTTGCTACATTTTGTACTAATAAGTTGCTTGATAAGATAGCAAGTAATATACTACAAGAAGTTACTAAGTACTCATTTGACAACATAAAATTAAAAGCAACATAATATATAAGAAACCATTAAGCTTACATTTACATAAAAAAACTTCCTGCTTAACTTTTTTGACATATATAGTTCACCCACATTTTCAGATGCAAGGAGATAAGTAAAAGGCCAGTATGATTACATTAGAATAATACAACCATTAACATTTGGGATCTTAATTTCTAAGCCATAAATAGCACAATGCACAGAAAGAGGCTAGTATGATTACATTAGAATAATACACTCACATTTTCAAATGCAAGGAGCTATAATAGGCTTGTATTACATCAAAACAATACAAACTAAAATGTTTAAACTGACTCGAGCATCAGAAACATACCTTTACAAATTTTATGAAGCTTTTTCAAAATACTTCACAACTTAGCATGCCTCACCTACTGAAACCATCATAAGTAAGTCATTATGAGGTGTACCACTTAAAAAAAGAATGTATCGACAACATATAAAGAAGAAACTACACTCAAAAATTTGAGAGAAATAATGGTATTCAAATAGGGTAACAAGCAATAAAACTATTCAACATATAACCCCATCACCAACTTCCCTTAACAAGCAACCCCTGAATTATGAAACTATGAAGCTACTTTTGAACCAAATATTAATTATGAGGCAACAAAATGGAGTATCCCTATTAAGTAGTAATCAAATAAAATAACATGACCATTTCACAATTGAAAATTGAATTATGTAAGATGGAATATGCTCTATTTAAGTTGGCTTTGAAGCCTTATGGTCATGCATTTAGAGCATAGAACAATCACCCCCAACATTCATAAGAGCTATTTTTCAGACACTTACAAACTCCTCACAGAAAAGTTAGTGTCTTACTTCCTGAAACTGTTAGGACATGTAAATTAAGGGAAAACTTTTTATGGAAGCACAATGTGATTTGGGAACATAACATTTTCAGATCATTGCATAAATGAATGAATATCAAATTCCAATTTCAAACCATAGTACAATAACATACCATTTCATAAATAGCGAATCATGAACAAACAACAATAGAGAATGAGAGGAACAATCCTACCCTAGTCAGCGCCATAGGAAGTCCGACAACGAAAGTCACAATTTCAGAAACTTTCAGTTTTCTCCTGATGATGAAATGTTGGATCTTGTTTTTTTTTAAATTTCTCATAATTGCTTAATTGGTTGTTTATGCTTGTTTATTGGTTTAAAATTTTTTATTATTATTGAGTTGGGTCAATAATTAGAATTTGATGGGAAGAATTAGAAATTTAAAATTTGAATGAAGGTTAGAATTAACTTAGAAGTAAGTTGGCCTAAGTGGGTGTAGTGCCATATAAGACAAAAGAGGGGTAGAATTGGAAATGCCATGTAAGTGAGGGGTATAATGGGAAGAGGAGGAATAAAGAGACAAAATTATAAGGTAGAAGAGGAGTTGTCGTGGAAGCTTAGAAAAGAAGAAGAGAAAAATGTGAGGGAGAGAAGGAGGAGAAGAAAAATCGAAAAACTAGGGGAAAAAGGGAGAAATCTCGTGGAAAAGAGGAAGAATCAAGCTTTCAAGGTAAGTTTTCATCTTCTTTTTACTTTAGTGGAAGGAAATAGGTTGTGGTTTTGTGATGAAGAAATCCTAGAGAGAGAAAGGGGGTTTGTGTAGAAGAAGAAGATGGTGAGAATCCATAGGGCTTTTGGGTTTCTCATCTAGGTGTTGAGTTTTCTAACCTATAGGAACTATGGGTAGGTTAGATTTGAGATGGATTAGGGTTAATTTTATTTGGTTATGCTTATGGAAATTTGGGGAATTTCCAATTGAATTGGAATTTATGGAAATTTTGCTTGTGTTTAGGAAATCAAGAACCTATCCAAG
>JAOTAX010000002.1:25655797-25676665 GCA_025629825.1 Erythroxylum guanchezii | reverse complement strand
AAGTGAAAGATGAAGCAAGGTTTCAAGTAGGTAAATCACCAAATCATGAAGGAGATGAAGAGAGGGAGATGAAGCCACGAAATTGAGAGGAGAAAACCCAAAAACAAAGCTCCAAAGGGTGTTTGAAAGATAAGTGTCATGGGAGAGCAAAGGGTGGGCTCCAAACATTTAAACAACTAATAGGTATAAGACATGGCTTGGCAAGTGACACTTGTCACTTGCCACATGTCAAAATTTCATGGTTTGTCTTATGTATTTCTTATTGAACTAATCCAACTAAACCCAATTTCCAATGAATGACACTTGTCAATAATTCCTAAAGTCCAAAGTCATGTATCCTGACAATAAATTCTACTACCATTTATCAGTTGATCTGCCACTTGGCATTTTTCTAGTCCAAAAATTACCCTGAAAAATTTCAGAAAAATTTTCCAAAATTCTCCAAAATTACTAACTCAATAATGCCACTCTCTAAAACAATTGTCAATACCAATAACCCACAATTCTCAAAACAATCACATGTATTATCAATTATACCCGGACTGTCAATGAATGCATGTACAATTATTTTCATGTGTAAAAATGTCACTATTCACATGTATGTGTATGCCACAATATGCATAAGCATGCAAATGCATTTCTAGCCTCTCAATGATCAGTCCTATTTACTATTTTACCCTTCCCGCTGAGAACGGGATGTTACAGTAAGCGTGCGTGTGTGTGTGTGAACTTACTATTTGATTTGGTTTATATGGTTATTTAGGATCTCCTTAATGCAAACAAAGAATGGTTAACAAAATGTTGAGCATAGAATGTGTGCAAGGTACATTGGTATTAATAGGAGATAAAGATAGAATATAGATAATCTAAATTTTCAGTGTGTGAGGATAACTAAAGTAACATTTGTGCGTAATTTAAATGATCATTTTCATGTGCTAAATCAATTAAACCAAGTTTTGTTAAAGATCTATTGCAACATCTCAAGGAGATATGGTGTAAGGAACATATTAAACCAAGTTTTGTTGAAGATCTATTATAACATCCCAAGGAGACATGACGCAAGGAATATTTCAATGTTAATGCTAAATGTGATTGTGTGGATAATAACCTGAGTGAGACCTTCAATAGTTAGATATTAAAGGCTAGGGTGAAACCTATTGTCAGCATGTCAGAATATATTAGAAAGATAGTTATGAAGAAGATGCATATAAAAGGAGTTTTAGAAAGCAATAAGATAATAACATAGCACTCAGAGTTCTGACCATGTTAGAAGAGAATAAGAGAGAAAGCTTTTATTATTTTGTTAATTGGAATAAAAATGACCATTATGAGTTTAAACATGGATTAGACGTGTTTTTTGTGAGAATCAACAATTGTACTTGTACTTATAAATCTTGGGATTTGATGAAAGTTCAATATTCTTTTATTGTGGCCGCCATTTATCATGGCCATCAAAATCTAGATGAATTCAATGATAAATATTATTGTAAGGAAAGGCATATGTAAATATGCAAGTATTTTCTATATTCAGTTGATATATCAACATTTTAACTTTAATGTGAAGTCATTAAAGCACCAATAATTAGTAGAATGTCTGGTTGCACTAAAAATATGAATAAGAGAAATTTATGCTATCTAAAATAGAAAAAAGTACAAGATATGGAAGGAGAATGACTTAAACTAATTGTGGATAATAGGGACATAATCGAAGATCATGAAAAAATGCAAAAAATATATAAAAGATTTTTATATTTAAATTAAAATTAGTTTTACTATTACCATTTTCTTACTAATGATTATTTTTTGAAATGTTAATAGTTGATAGGATTATCCAACATCAGCATTAGCAAACAAAACTAAGGATTTTCATACCACAAATTTAGCACACATTATATTAATAAACATTACACATGCACAGGACATTATTAGATAAGAGAACTATGAAGATCAATAACCAATCATTGGAGGAAGAGGAAGAGGAAGAGGCAAAATGAGAGAAAGAGGCATGGGTAAATGTAGAGGCAAAGGTACGGGAACTAGGCTTGATGGGTATAGAGTGCACTTTAATAAGTCAATTAGATCAATTGAATACTATGTAAATTGATTAATACATAAAACTATGTTCTACTACTATTTGAAATTATATAAACACCAATTTAGTGTTTTTATTGTAATATATAAACAATAAAGAGAAAATGTCAAATTAATGAGGTTATATATCTCTTAACAATCTATTATTTCTCAATAAAATTCTTATATTAAAATTGACTTTTAGCTAAGAATTGCAATTGAATGGTGAGAATAAATCACTTCATCTATCATATATGCTAAGAAGGATGCAAAGAGGAGAATATTTTTAGATTCAACCTTGAGTTCAAGTCAAACTTGATTTTCATCTATTTGTGTTATTACTTTTGAAATTTCGGACATCATAAGTGAAAGTTAATATATTTATGGCCTTTGTAAAATTATGTTATTATTTATGAAATTTCAATCCTCGTTAAAATAGAAGATGCTTGACATTGGATTTAGTTTACAACTTTGCATTCCCTTGTAGCATTTCCTATATTATTAAGACATTATAAGATTTACTTTGAGTGAGATGAGAGATTATGGGCTCTTTGACTTGAATTACTTATTGAATTGATAAGAAGGGATATTAGTTAGTATAAGATATGATTGATTTATGAGGAGAGAATTATGCCTAGAGTTGGGCAGTAATTGATAGTGATGATGTTTAAAGTTTTAGTAATTAGTAGGACATAATTCACTAACAAATTATTACAAAAACAAATTATCACCATGTAAATTGATGATATAATTATCTACATCATTTATAGGTAACAAATTATCATAGTGCAACACTTAAATAAATTATCACCGTGTAAATTGATTTGATGGAAAAGAAAAAATTACATAAAGACAAACATATGAAAATACCCTTATCATTCTTACTAATGCTAAATCCAACATTACAATAATGATGCCTAGAGTACAAATTAACTATGTCGATGAAATAAAAGTTAAGAAAATAAAAAAAGTTTGAGATTAATTTAATAAAAATAAAATTTCTGATAACTTACGGTACTTTACAACAATAATTTAGACTTTTTTTATTCATAATTGAATATTGACATATCATACTTAAGTAGTTGTTCTAAACCTTATAAGAGGAACTTCAAAGTGCTGGAATGTGAAATCGAAACATGCGTGCATGTTTCCGTGCATGGCATTGTGATAGGAAGCGTTTCTAGTAGGATGTCATCTAACAATTGATAACTAATAGTATAAAATATACAATCAATGTTAGAGAACTAAGATTACACAGTCTTGGGAGCCTGACCACCACCCTTGCCCAGCTCCAGGCTTCCTTTGATGTAGTCTTCATCTTCAACGAACCTTGACCAGTACCAATGTGACCTCCAGACACTTGCCATTTCTTCAATTGGAATGCCCTTTGTCTCAGGCAAGAAGCAGTAGATAAAGATCGTCATCATCACCACAAAGAAGGCGAAGAACATGAAGAGTCCAAATTTCATGTGACAAAGCATATTGAGGAATACTTGAGCAACTGCGAATGTGAAGATCATGTTAACAGAGACATTGATACTCTGTGCAGCTGATCGAATTTCTAGGGGGAAAATTTCACTAGGGACCAGCCAGCCAAGAGGACCCCATGACCATGCGAATCCTGCCACGTAAATGCAGATGAAAAGCACTACAACAATAGCATACCACTTGGGCAAGTCGCCAGGATTACCATCTATTCCAAACTTGGCACCAATGCAAGCTGCCACTACAGCCTGCAAACACCACATTCCAACGTCAATCAAGCCATTGAAAAACAAGCTTTTATCAGTTAAAATTACAAGTTCGTAAATTACCTGACATATTAACATTTGAGTGCCACCCTCAATGAAAAGTGACCTCCTTCCCCACTTATCAACACCATAGATTGAGACCAAGGTAGAAAGTACGTTGACAATTCCAGTGATCACGGCGGACATAAGTGAAGCATCGTTACCGAAACCAATTGTGTTGAACAAAACTGGCGCATAAAACATAATCACGTTGATGCCTGTGAGTTGTTGAAAGAATGGAATCAACACAGCCATGGTCAACTGAGGCCTGTACTTCCTCTGTAATAGATTCCTCCAGGGGTGCTCCACTTTCTTTGATGCTTCGCTAGCCATTACAAGGTCATCAAACTCATCCTCGACGTCGTAGACACCTCGGACCTTCCTCAGTTTCTCTTTTGCCTCGTTGTGTTGGCCGCGTTCAATCATGGAGTTTGGTGTGTCTGGAAGGACCAGTGATCCAATAGTAATGATAAGGGCAGGGACCATGGCACCACCCAAGCTCAACCTCCAGCCCCAACCACCTTTAATTTTGGCAAAGAAATAGTTCAGCACATTGGCCGTAAGGATACCAACTGTGATTGACAATTGGAAGCCTATGTTGAGGGCACCCCTGTATCTGTATGGAGCCATCTCGGAGAGATAGAGTGGAACAGACTGCAATTTCATACCACAGAATAATTATGTACCTTAATCATTTTTGTTAACAGACCAATCCTGAGATGAACTAATTGAATAAAAGAGTACTGAAAGAAGCAACTAGGACTTACTGTCCAGTTTTTTGTGATCTATGGTTAAAAATAGATCATTGATTAAGATAGCATAAAAACAGAACAAAGTACTCTTATTACTTTTGATCTTTTCCTAACAAAATGTAGTCAAGTTAGGACTTCTATATTTGAAGTTCTAAGCATCAAGAAGTAAACTTTAGCGGAAAGGATCATGAAGGCTAAGTTTGAGTTGGGATAAAAACAAATTTGAGAAAGACATTATCCCTCGTTTGTCATGTTACATGTTGGTTGTGCATAAAAAAATTCTAGATGGCATAGTGAATAAAAGTTCTGTTGTCGTGTCCTTTTCTCTTTGGAACCAAACAGCCCTTGGAAACTTTAGTTCAGCACAATCTCACAACAGAACAAAACAGTATCAAGGTAAGTTTAAAAGAATCTTGGTGAGAAACCACTTTGTAGCCAGAAATTATTCTCGTCGTCTTCTAGCCAACAACTTGCAAGAACTATTCTAAATATTTATTTCCTTTTTCTTTTTAAATCAAAAGCAAACACAAACTATTCTTAAAAAAAATGAAGAACAGATCTGGATAAAAATATTCATCGGAACAAGGAAAGAATCCCGAAACATTAATTGTAGCCGAGTAACTTCTAGATCCGAGCAAAATAGCAACAGAAAAGGCAACAAGAAAACGAAGAGCTGCAAACCGTAGAAAGAGAAATATAATCAGACCTGGTTGGCAAATCCAATACCAAAACCAAGTAATATTCTGCCAAGAATGAGCATCCAGACGGCACGGGCAAGGCCATTGATGATAGCACCAGAAAAGAAGAGAAGTCCTCCAAAGAGCATAGACAACTTCCTTCCGAACTTACGTGTGACTGTAGAAGCTACAAGTGAAGACAGCAAAGCGGCCAGATACAAGGAAGACGTGAAGAGGCTGAGAGTCTCGCTATTGTATTGACAGTATTGGTTAGTTGTTGCGTTCTTCTGCTGCTTCCGATAAACTGATGGAAAGAACTTCTTCAGAAATGACGGCGTCGACGTAACCCCACCTACCAATCAAAAATTCCAGAAAAACAAAATTTTATTGAACAATATGCATGTATACATAAGTGTCTACAAAAATGAAAAACAAGTTATGAAAAAGCTTACCAGAAATTCCAATGTCGTAGCCAAAGATGAGACCTCCCATTGCAGCCACAATACATGTTACCATCACAAACGGGGTAAGATTTCCTGGGTACTCCCTGCCCGTACCAGGGCCTATAACTCCTACTGCAGGCATCTTCAAACCAACTTTAATCCCGATAAGAGAAGCTCCAACCAATGTTTGGCAGTGTTTATATAGACATGAACCAGCCGTCGGTCTAAGTAATTTAATTTTTATATTAATTATGATTATCACAAAATATTAAATTAATAGTTCGTTATATTTTTTTACAGATATAATAACTTATATACTTTTAGAAAGGTTAAGTCTCCTAAACAAACCATATTTACAAAAACTAGATTATTACTTTCCAACCCATTATTAAGCGGCTGTGACCTCTAAATCAAAGATCTTCAAAACTTGCCCTTAAAAAATGACCTGTTTAGAGTACACGGTTGGAAGTTGGTGGATTTACACGTTAGATTATAGTCATCGTAAAGTGTCAACAATAAGGCTCTATTTGATTGAGAGTTTCATAATGGAACGGCATGAAATGTAGCATATTTCCATCTTTTGGAAGGAAGTTTTATAATAAAATGGAATGAAATAGAATAGGATGGAAGCAGAAAGTTTCATGTTATGTTCTGTTACATCCTAAACAATGAAAATAAGAAACCTTCAATTTGGAGGATTTATGATGGAACGTAAACTAATAAATATATACTACCTAATATACTCTCAATAATTTTTCGTAATACTAATTATTTCTTCTTACCCAAATAAAAACCAACACAATATATCTATTGTGTTGGGCGTTGGCAATCATTGTAGTAGGGGAAGAGCAAGTCGCCATTGTAGCAGGGGAAGAGCAAGTCGTTGGCCAGCAGTAGAGGGGCATCTTCGCCGGTCATATCACAGCTAATAGAAAATCCCTTTTTTCTTTGTTTTGCCAGTCATTTTTGTTAGAATACTCTGGGCAAATGGGTATGTCAAAGTTTGGAACTGTAAGGTGGGTGCTTAGAAAGGAAATGAATAGAATTTGGTAATAGTGGGTTAAGAGAAAAGTGCTTTAACGGATTTTGGGAACATTGAAACTAGTGTTTCAAGATCAAGTTTTTAATTAGGAAAATTTGTGATCTTCTACTTATTGTTTGCGTTGCGTCAATTATCCAAGAAACAAGAGAAAGGGACGCCGACGTAGGACAATAGGAGAATGGGGTTTATGTAGCTGTAAACCCTAACCCTTTCTCTTCATCTGAAGGTAGTGCAAATGTTTCTACATCCTTAACATCAAACTCCTAAGTCTTTCTCTGCGCACCATTGATTATTACATATTCACAATTTTTTGGACTTGTCCGAATGACAATCACATTTTTGCATCATGCAGATTTCATGGTAAAGTTCCATATCTTTGTTGAATAATAATTTCCCACTTGCTTTTTCTCTGCATTAAACCGAACCTCTTAGCAATCATAATTAGATGCATTTTGTTTTAGGTGAGGAGATTGTAGTTTATCTATTTTGATTCACTTTACATATGGGTTCACACATATGGGTTTACCCATTGTTCACTTTACACCGAAGTGAACATTATCTGTTTTGGCTCACTTTACATAAGAGTTGAGTTGCTAAAAATGTCGATTATTTAATTTGAAAGACACATACATATAGGTCAATATTGTTGTATACTCTTGCAGGTGCATTCAACATAATGTAATACAATGATCCACTCATTTTACCTTATCTCACTCATTTTATATGTTGTTTTGCATGAATTTGGGGTGTTTTTCAATCATCGCCGTCTTCTTTGTTTTTATTTTCCTATTACTTTGCTTGAAATTTCACTAGGGGAATGATTTAGATGAAGCTTCGTTTACGTTGCTTCTTGTTGCTTTTATAACACCATATATAAATGGACATATCTACATCATATTTGTTATATTTTGATTTTCACAATCTAAAAACTACTCATAATTTTATTTTTAGGCATGAACGGTGAAGGTAATTGAATGAATGATCAGAAATGAAAATTGATTCGTATACATCAATTAGCGCTTGTTCATGTTGCTTGTCTTGTGATCTATTGGTGGGTGTTACGTAAAAGACGTACGAAAGACAAACTTCAAATGCTTATACCATCGAATAGATCGCAATCAAGGGAGAGTATCATGCGAAGAATTTTATTTCATTCCAATGGGGGAAATATAATTAGAATGCAGCCTAAACCATTTGTCAAATTATGTGACTTATTAGCTAGAAATGGTGTGATTCGACCCATTGTAAATGCAACTGTTGCAGAACAAATAGCGAAGTTTCTAAACATATTAGGCCATAATGTTACTAATAAGGAGATTGCGTTCTTTTGGAGTCAATCTAGGGAAATTGTAAGCTGTCATTTTCATAGCATTTTGAAAGCAGTTATACAACTAGAAGATATGTTTCTAAGACAACATGAAGGATTAGAAACCCTATCGGAAATATTAAACAATAGTAGATTCTACCCATTTTTAAAGGTGATTTTCTTTCTTAACTAAGTATAATTATATTAAACACACTTAATATTTGAGAATAATATACTTCAATGTCAGGATTGTGTTGGTGCAATTGATTGTACATATATTCGTGTGAATGTACCTACTCGAGATGCTCTTAGATTTCGTGAGAGAAAGGATTATTTAACACAAAATGTGTTGTGTGCTTGTTCTTTTGATATGAAGTTCATGTATGTATTGGCTGAGTGGGAAGGAATATCATTCGATTCACGGATTATGAAAAGTGCACTAACTAGGCAGTTCTCACTTAAAATTCCCTAAGGTAAAAATAGGCTCTTATTAACTAATAAATTTCATAAATTATATTTGACGTAGTTTTATTCATGATAGAAAAATACTATCTTGTTAATGTTGGATTCATATTAAGAAGTGGACTTATTACACTGTATAGAGGGGAACGATATCCCTTAAAAGAATATTCAAGGAATCTTCCACGAAATGCTCATGAATTATTCAATCATTGACATTCATTATTGTGTAACGTTATCGAAAGAACATTTGGTGTGTTGAAAAAAGGGTTCTCGATTATAGCATCCACCACAAAACCATCATATAACATTCAGACTAATAAAAAAATTATTATGGCTTGTGTCATTCTACACAATTTCTTAATTGGTGAAGATCCAGATGATCCATTTCTTAATAAGATAGTGTAGTATGTGTTGATGACTTGGTATCAGGTCCTTTTCCCTCTGCTCAATGTGTACATTTTGTCAGATATTTTTGTATATTTTGTGGATGAATTTATCATGAAGCCATGTAATTGAGGGAACTGAATGAAATTGAATTTTTTTTTATGCTGACATTGATCTTTTATAATATTTTCAATGCAGATAAATGATGTTGTGTGTGTTTTAGTGTTGCATATTTTTAGTGTTACCCTTTATTTCGTATAAAACTCTCGGTCACAACCGTGACTTATCTAAGTCACGGGTGTGACTAAGTCACGGCTGTGACTCTGTCTCTAGTCACACCCGTAATAAGTCACGGGAGTGACCTGTGAAAATTTCGAATCTCTTCGCCTCTCTGTCCAGGAACATTTCTGGGATTCTTTTATTTGAAGTTGGTATGACAGAGTCACACTTTGACTTATTAATCACGGGTGGGACAGTCACACCTGTATAAGTGACACCTTCCTGGAGCGGTCGTTGAATTATGGAAGCCTCTCCGCCTGAGAAAAAGCATCACGATTTGCTTTGCAGCTTTGCCAGTAAGCTTTCTTATGGATTCCTTTCCTTATATTCTCTACTAATTAGATCTCTGTTGATTCAGATCTAACTACTTATCTTCATTTATTCCTTATTTTTACTTGGGACACTTTTCTTAAATGATGTTTAAATATCAATACCTGCAATATTTTATAGATTTTGTAACTTTCATTCTTAAGACTGAAACCAAAATTATTAAGACCTTTATAAATTTAGTTTGGACTTTGGTATTCTATGAGAAATTTACTTAATGAAAGGTGTCTTTGGTTATTTTGTTTCTTTTTCGCAACAATCTAGCAATTTTAGTTCATTGGGAAACTTTAGTTACTTGGAATTTTGTTCTTCACATTAGTTTTTGATTTGTACACTATTTCACTCCCTGATCACTAGGATTTTGGTGAAATAATGCAAGCAGTTCCTGTTGCATACATTTACTTGTGCTTAATGCATTGGGACATTTGCATGTTGCTTTAGTTATGATTGTGTTCTAAACTTTGTATGAACTTGTGGATTTCTGACACAGTAGCCGAAACATCCCCACTGTCTTGTAGTATTGGGTTGTATTGCTTAACATTCTATCATTGTGTTTGAATCTCATTTTGATGGGATCAGATCATATATATTTGAATGCATTTTTTGTGTAAGAAAAAAACTGCATTATAGTTTTTATGTGCTATCAGAATGCTGCTAATTAGGCTTATATTGTAATATATATGACCAAATATTATGGTTTAATCTTCTTTATGTAGGTGGAACAAAATGACAATCCAACTTTGTTTGATGAGACGTCTGAGTGTAGTGATTCTTGCAAACTGAAGGTGAGTGCTAGATAAGGGATGTTTAGGATTGTGGAGCATCAATATGAAAGATGTTGCCTAAATAAATATCAGTTGCCATTTACACACTCAAGTTTGAGTTTTCTATAGTAAGCCTTCGTGTATCATAATGGAAATGAGATGGATCACCGGAAAATGAAAGCAAAACAGTAATATTGGAAGCTTCACAGTTTGGATAGGAGTAGAAGCACGTTTGAAGGAGTAGTACCTAGGTTTTGTTAACAAGATAGATTCCCAACTTATTTTGTTTAATGTGCTCTACTATGCTTTTGTCTTAAGATGAATATATACTTTGTTTATTGTTCTCTGGATCTAACGTAAATTTATCGTATGCTCATTCTTGTGCTGTGAAAAAGTATAGCCTGCATAGACATAACATCTTTAATCAGATTCCTTTGACATATACTTGATATTTGTAGTGAAACAAATTTTACAGGTATAATGATTTATGCTAGTTTTACTTGCATTCTTTTTAACTCATCTAAATTGTTTGATACTGTAGGTTTTTACTTTAATCAAAGGGATATGACACAATTCTTTATTTTCTGTATCACTTGTTTGATATCTATTTGTTATATTCTCACCTCTACAGATATATGGATTAAAAGTTCTTGTGAAAAGTTTTCTTCCTCATCAAGGGTCTAATAGCAAATGGAGCATTTGTGACTTATTGGGCATTGTGGAAAAGATGCTACAAACGGGTGATGCTTTTGATGAGATTATTTCAAGGTACATTTTAAGTAACAAAAGTAATTTTCTTTGTCCTACACTCTCTGCAATTGCCATAGGTTGCTAATTGCTGCAACTTGTAGTTCTTTAGTTCATATTCATCATAGAGAACTTAAGGCTTAGGTTTTTGTATCATTAATGATGCTTCAACTTTGAACATGTGAAATACATTGAAGAGTGTACAGAAACACATATTTGCACATGTTATATTGTATTCTGACTTGAATCTGTAGTTGTCAATCACAACATTCTTTTTATTGATCATATTAGAGCTAGGATGTGCTAAACATTTCTTTTAAATGAAACTAAAGAAATGCAAATTGCTCCCTTTTTTTTTGCTAATTCATTTTGAAAGCACTTTAAGTGGTATGATTCTATTGCAAATTGCTCCACTTCCCTGCTCCTATCTTAAGGTAAAAAAGTTAGAGATTCCTTTGGTTTCTATTTTGATTTAGCATTTGTCAAACTCCTGTATATGAAACTTTTCCAATTCTAACTTGTCAATTTGAGGTTCTTTCAATTCTTAAATCAACAAGACTTATAATGATAAATACTTGCTTCAGTTAATAGATTGTCTTGAAGGTGGATATTTAGTCACTGATTCACTAATGCCTCGTGGAGAAATAGTTATCGGAGGTCCAAATGTTATTCTTAGGTATTTCAAGAATGAAGAGAGAATAAAAGAAGTGTACAAGGTCAAAATCTAGTGTGTCCTTTTACAATTTATGGAACCACCTACTGTAACAAAACATTTCTACCTACAAAAAAGTTAAAACATTCCTCGTGTTTTTTGCCCCTTTGAAGGGTTGACGAGAGGGGGATGAGGTGGTTCTACGCAGGTGATATACGGAAGTTTCATGTTGATGGCTGTCTTGAGATAATTGACCGCAAGAAGGATATAATGAAGCTTCAACATGGGGAATATGTCTTCTTAGGAAAGGTAAAATGAGTTATAACTTCCATATTTGTGATGAGTTTCTTAAGATTAATGGTTCTTTTACAGGTTGAGGCTGCTCTTATTATGAGTCCCTATGTTGACAATGTAATGTTGCATGCAGACCCATTCCATAGTTACTGTGTAGCCCTCATTGTGGCTGCATAACCAACTTTAGCAGAATGGGCTTCAAAACAGGGAATCATCTTCTTAGATTTCGCGGACTTGTGTGATAAACAAGAAACAATCAAGGAAGTGCAAGTGTTACTAATAAGGTATGCCTTGCTTTTATTGTTCATCTATCTTTCCTTCCATTAATCTTCTTATAAATTGTCAAGAGTCTTGATGTTCTGTTCTTAGAACATTAGGAAAACATATTGCTTTCTAAAATCCTTCACCCTAACATCTCTTCCATGCAAAAGCATGAATGGATAAGAGAAAGACAATCATCTTTAGTAGTTATTATTTATTTTATTGATATGTAGGCAGCCAAGCAGGCATGCCTGGATAAGTTTGAGATTCCTGCAAAGATTAAGTTGCTTCCCACTCCACGGAATCCTGAATCAGGGTTAGTTAATGCTGCTCTTAAAATTAAGACAGAGGCCATTAGGAAGGCTTTCTTAGAAGACCTTTCTATGTTATATGAATGATGAGTTTGAGGAAAACAGAAATCCTACCTTTGTTATGATGATAACCAAGAATTACTGTTGAAAGAATGCTTATTTTTCTTTTCTCAATGGTGTAATATGATACCTTTCCTCACTTGCATTTTGTTTGGAATTTTCATTCCTCTCTGTAGTACCTTAAATCATGTCTTTTCTTGAAACAATTTTGGCTTTATAATTTGATTTTGAATTTTTGCATTTCGGATATCATTTTATGAGGTAGAGCAATTAGAGAAGGTTTAGCAGTAAAAATCTGGTCATTGAACTTCAATATTTTTTGTTAGCTTGTTTGTGAACCAATATAGGTAGCAGTTTAGCCTTTGTTCTATACAACATGATATTTAACTAAGCATATATTGAAATGAATGAGATGAATTTGTGATATGCATGCATAACACAAACCAAAAAGTAGGAACGACAACGGGTTGGAGCTCTAGAGCCTGATATCTAAACATTTTATTAAAAAAAGCTCTTTAAGCATCAGTTGTGGCTAACTTAAAGGGGAGGGGACAAAAGACTAATTTGAGAATGGCATTGGCAAGGAGGATGCCCACAAATACCACATCTAATAAGGTGAACCTGTACTTGAAGCCAGCCAAACTGGAAACAAACCCCCTTCTTCCTATGTGCTTTTTTACTTCGTTTGTTTCAATCATTTTTTGAGGAGACTTTTAGGATGTTTCATGTTCTACTCTCTATCTCCCTTTATTCCTCAACACTAGTAATAAATACATGCTATTTAACTCTTTGTGTAATGCATTAATAAAGTATTTACTGATTTTGGTATCATTATTTGGTTTAAATCAATTTATCAAATCATCATTAAGAAGTAAAGCTACTTGAATTACATATATTATCTCAAAATAAAAGTTATTTCAAGTTTTCCAAGGTCTGATTGTCATTAAAACGATTTATGGAAGTATTAGACTAGAAACAAACCATTTTTCAGCGATAAATAATAATTAAAGCAATAGATAATAAAAGAATCATCTTTTTATGGTTTTGATATGCGGTGGGAGTTGCAAATTTTGACTCTAGACCAATAGACTCATTCCACAACACCCAATCTCAAGTGTCCTTGATAGGCCGGCGTTGTGCTTTAAATATATAAAAGATTATTCTTTAATTGTTTGTATATATTTTTATATAAATAAAAATAAAAATAAATTATTTTTAAATATAAATCACATAGAATAGAATAAAATAAATTTATTAAATAATTATTAATAATATTTTTATATAATTAATAATGAATTGTAGATTAATTAATAATAACATTATAAAATTTTATTAAAATTTTTATTATTTTAAAATATAAAATATAAAAAATTATTTTTCACGATTGACTTTTTAATTGGACATGATTTTTGTTTTAAAATCATAATGTTAAACCTCCTACAATAACTATTTTAATATAAAGGGTATAATAGTCATTTATTATATATTACATTCTATTTCATCTATTTTCCAAACAACATTTTACTACATTATATTATCAATCTTTTTATCCCTTTCAAACAATTTTTTACCATATTATATTCCATTTTAATATAAACTTTTTCGTTCCATTATGTTCTATTCCATTCCATTCTATTTAATTAATTAACATCCAACCAAATAAGCTTTACGTCTTTCACGATCATCTAATTAAGCATATCCATATATGGATAATGTCGTGTCAGCATATCAATATATGGATAATGTTGTGTAGGTACTAGGAGGCTTCGAGCATACTCATTAAAAGTTGGCCAAACGTGATCTTTAGGAACTTTACCACAAAGTTGATAACATGTGATATGAAGATAACACTGGGTTTGGATTCTTTGGAATCACAAATTCTTTAGGAGTTGGAAAAAAAAGAAAGAAAAGTCTAAACGTGAAATTATACTAAAGCTGAGGAAAATGTCAAATGATGTATTCCCTAAACTTAGAAAGCCTAAAGACGAAAATCACGGAGTATCCCTGTCTACGTCACCCTTTAGACACGAAATGCCTACAAGCTGCCAACCAAAATACTAATTTTTTCTTCCGAACACATGAAACAATACCGTAATTATGACCTCGTTACCTTGAACCTCACAAAATCGGATGTTGTTTAAAGTCCTTCTGTTGTGACTAACTAGCAATAATAGAGTTAATTGGTTTGATAGTTTCTTTGAAAGTTCTGTTTATTGCAACATCAAACAAACGTTAAAATATGGTAACTTCGCCATTTGCGTCATTTTCTCCATATTGTTGTCAACATCAAGTGCAATCCATTTTAGTTTCGATATTCTGATCAGAAATTAATAGCATTAATTTCAAAGATATTGTTCGAAGCACAACACTTCAAGGAAATCAAATTATAATAATCTTGCTTCATCCGACTACATCCCTGTAAAATTTCCTTCCCAGAACACTAAATTTAGTGAGGCTTTTCCATTTTCATTATGTCAGATAGCAGACGCAAGAGCATTTTTCTTCTTTTTTGTCGACGTAGAGGAAATGTACCAAAAAATCATCGGCAAGGCAAAAAAAACTTACTAAAGAAGGGATTCTCCTCCCCCGTTCGCTGAGTGGACTGGGAATTCTCTTTTACTTTACTGGACTTCCTTCTTTGCAGAATAATTTAAGTTCTTATTGCTACTTTTTCAGACCATTGCCACCTATAATTGCGGATTATGAAAATTACATATGGCATTGCCTTATTTTATTCGGTTTTAAAAAGTTGAGCAATCAGTACTGGATAGAACCTTCCTACTAGAAAAGAAAAGGAAAAGCAAAAGCAAAATTTGGGAATCGAATTGTCACTTTGGAATTTGTTTTCTTTCTTTTGGTTTATGATCTTTGTAAGGAATGGTGGACCACTCATCACATTGGTCTGTCTTCAATCAACTGAAGACAGACCAATATTTGAGTCTGTAGAGTTGAACTTTCGATTTTGACAGACCAATATTTGTGTCTGTAGAGTTAACTTTCGATTTTTCCCATCACATATATTCTTGTATTTATTTCGAGTTTATAATTAACTAGACCATTCCTTCTGTTAGATTATCGTGTATCCTGCTTGGTCATTGACCAAGGTCATTGCCAAATCTCTACTCGTACTGTTTTCGATGTAGTGTCAGTCATTTGGCAAGAAAATGAGACTCGTATAATAACCTCAGGTTAAGTCCCCGTATAACAACGGGCTATGAGGATAATCTAACTCATCAATCATCATTCTTCAATCTGTCTAACCTAACAGACAATTGCATGTTTCCTAAAATTGTTTTTCTTTTTCTTTGAGAAAAAAAAGTTGCGATGGTGATGCTACGGGAAGAGTAAATGAGGAGCGATCGTAATCGTGGTGGCGGAATTCATGTGTATGGTATCTCATAAGTATGGATAACAGACGGTTGCTGAGCTTTTAGTCATATTGTAGCCACAATTTCTGCAGCACTTGAATTAAATGCATTCCACTTTTAATGTGGGGTTGGTTGTCGGTGTAAGTACCTCCATTTCTTGAATAGACAAAACTAACCTACCTGTCTACTTAAGGTTACGAGTTCACTGTCCCGACGCGTTGCTTTCCGCATCAGAAATAGCAGGCTACGTTTTTCCCATTTTCACGGAAGATTTAATAAGTGATGCTTTTATTGATTTGATAAGTTTTCTTTTACTTTTGTTGATTTAGTATGTTATCTTTTTCTTCTAATCAGCCCTTAACACCAGTTTGAGTGTGGTAACTTTATTTTAATTTCCAAAATAAAGGCCTATGTTCTCCAACATATCTGTAACGCACTTGTATCATGTTTTCAAGACTAGTGCTTTTAAGATAAAATCTTGAATGTGTGACTAAGGAGTTATCAATTGAACACAATCTAAATAAGGTACTATGTAGGGGATTTGGGTTGACCATGTTTTTTGGAAATAAAAAATAAAAAAGATGTGAAAGGAGTAGGTGAGACAAAAAACAATCTTGTTGGTTCTACGTTGATATTAAAGCTTACAAAAATTTTAGAGTTTTGTGCTGTAAAAAGACAAAAAGAGGTTTAAGAGTCGACAAAGAAGAAAAAGGGAGCCAAATTAGAGTGTCTTAAGACAATAAAGGGAGAACTTTACAAAAAAGCTCAAGATTAAACAAAGAACATTAAGATTTCAAGATCCTTAAAAATGAGTTCCTGTGTTTTGTTTTCTTACTTATTTATTGTTGGTTTTTTCATTTTTAATGTGAACTAAATCCTGATTATGTTAAGGATGCAACTCATATAGGATATTTTAATTGTTAATGTGTGAAAAGTTATTGTTTGGATTAGAGTTATTATCTTTGATCTTGATTCTTGAATTTATGTCTAATTGTCACATATTCGATCTTAAAGACTGTATGAAAAACTAAAAAAAGAAGTATAATCTGTACACTAACAGAATAAATACTTTAGATTTAGTGATATAGATATCCTAAACTATTGTGATAACTAATATATAATTTGTTCTTAATGAATTTGATTAAGTTAATTGTGTATTGAAAGGTAGTAATTACTTAATTAGATATATTTATATTTTTTTAAGTTAAGTGTCTTGCTTTCATTAGTTTAGCAATGAGTAACTCTTCCTAAAATCTTCATTATTCTAATTTTATTGTTTTTCTAGGGTTAATAAAGTTAATAATTAATTTGTTTATGTAGGAATGATAACCTGGAATGCTCCAGATTTAAACTTACTATATTCAATTTTTTGTACTTGCACATTTGATTGATCAAGTTGTTGGTGCTATTGTTGTATCTAGTTTCAATTGCTATTAATTGCCTTCATATCTTGATTTTGGTTACAAATCCTTGTGTTTTGATCCAAATGTGAGATTAATTAAGTGAAAATGGTGGAATATTGCATGAATGTTAATTGGGTTATTTTGTGAATTTTGCATTAAAACACTAAAGTCATGTAATTTTTGCATTAAATGTTATGCACCACCATGCAAGGTGGTGATTTAATGTCACCACTGCATAGTTAATGCACGAGGGTGACAAGGGAGTCACACCCGTGACTCCCCATGCACGGAGGTGACAAAGGAGTCACACCCGTGCATGGGGATGTTAGACTCGTGACTCACACTCGTGACTCCCCATGTAAGGGTGTGACAAAGGGAGTCACACTCGTGACTTCCCATGCATGCCCGTGAGAAGTTTTAAGATTAATTATGACTATAATATGTGGTAGCTCACGACGTTAAGGCACACGGCCCTAAACCTAAAGAGAGTCTAATAAAAGGAAGAGACGGTAGTGGTTGAGGAAAATCATCTTTTATTCACTGTTTCATTGGTTCACTCATACAAAGACACATACATGGGAGGCGTAGAGAGATAGAGAAAAAGAAGATAAATAGAAGAGAGAAACAGAGTGAGTCAGGAAGAAAAGAAAAACAATAGAGAGGTGGAAGCTTGGGAGAGGCCGAAAGCGAGAGCTGGAGTTTAACCCATTCAACTTAAGTGAACATTCGTCTGGGGAAGAAGCTGAAGCAGAAGGCGAGAGCCAAAGATGGAAGCTTGAGAGGTACTGAATATCTCCACAACTCTTCATCCGATGATTTGTTTACCTATTTTATTCCTCATTTGTTGCTTTGTTTCTTTCATTTTACTATCTGTTATTAACTGACTCATACTCTTATTAGTTTAGCGGACTATTATTTGTTTCTTTTGATATTCCATTCGGTATTCACTGTTTTATTATTGCTTTAATACTTTTTTTGACAGTAACATGCGATTAAAGTGTTTAATGATGATGGAAGTGGTGATATCCGTGATGGGTTGATCTCTTTTCTTGAGAATTAATGTAACTATTTAGTTGAATATGCATGATTGGGTTATGGATATGCTGTCTTATTATTGATATGGTTTCTGAACCAAATGGATGTAATAAAATGACCAAACTTTGCATCATTTTAGTTTTAAATGAAGATTCGAGAGATGAAGTTTAATACAGATTGAGAAATTATGGACACTAAGGTTAAGAACTAGAAATATATTAACTTAAGTGGTAATTGGCAGTCAGGTTTTCATTATTAATTTAGAACCTACCTATTAATTTTTTTAAGAAAAAAATCCAATCATTTTCCCTTAATCATGCACAGGAGATTAATTAGTGAAATTAATTCTTAAGAGTTTTTCCACTTCGATTAATCTATTTGTCTTTGCTCCCAATTGATTCTGTTTACTTTTTATTTTAATTTTATAATTTTCTTTAAAAGCTTTCACTCAATAATCGGGATAGAATTTTAGGAATGCATTGTTTTTATTTTTTTATTTTTAATTCAATCTTAATTTAAGTTGACCAATTTCACCTCCATGGGAGACGACCCTAGGTTATCATCTACAACTATCTCATATACTTGCGAGTAGGATAGCTTAGGTCTTTTTAGAACTTTTTGGGCATAACAAGTTTTTAACGCTGTTGTCGGGGAGGTGTTTAGTGTTTTGAACTTAAATTAATTTTTATTATTTCGTCGATTGTTTTATCTGTTTATACATACATTTTTGTCGTGTTATTTCATTGAGTTATTTTAGTAATGTTCTTATTAATTCACTGTTGTTTTTATTCGATTTATGCGAGGAAGGAGGTCTCAGGAAGGTAAACTTGCTCCCTTTATTGACAACGTACATCAGATAAGAGAACTTCCAAGGGACTTTGAAGACAATCTCGAGGGATTCAACCCAGAAGATCAAGAGATGGGTGAAAGGCAGCCAGTAATAAAGGAGTATACTAGATCGGTAATTTGTACTGTTACTTCATGCATTCGTTTGGGAGAGGCAGCCAGAAACTATGAGTTGAAAAACACCCACTACAACATGTTGCTATCGCTCTATGGGGTTCCTAATAAAGACCTTTTAAATTTCATTTGGGAATTCTATACCACTCTCCAGACGTTCTCGTTGGATGTCTTAAATGAAGATCAACTCAGGATGAGGTGCTTCCCATACACATTAAAGGATCGGGCCAAGGCATAGCTGATGACCCTTCCACCCGGTTCATTGACTACGTGGGAAAAGGTGTACAACATTTTCATGGGAAAGTTCTATTCCTATCAGAAGACTTTGAGTTGCGGACAAGGATAACTACCTTTAGATGGAGGGAGAGCCAATCCATGGGACGTGGGTCAAACTCCTGCTCATTCAGTGTCCACACCATCATTTACCACTCCACATGTAGAACCAATTCTTTTATGATGGATTGACACAATGTCAGTGTGCAGTGGACAATGCAATAAGAGGAGCTGCAGGAGAGAAGACTACAGAAGAAACATATGAGATCTTCGAAATGTTAGGGGCCAATTCTCAACAAAAGAGTGTGAGAGGGAGAAGAGCTGGAGTTCATGAATTGAGCTCAAATTAAGAAATGATTATGCAATTGGCGGAGCTTATAAAGCATGTGAAAATGCTAACATGAGACAATCTCAAGAAGCTGCGAGTCATGAGGTACGTGGTATATGTGGAACTTTTAGTAATGAGGCTAATGTTTGTTCGTATTCTTTTGAATCTTTTTTAGGTGAGGAAGAACAATTAAATTTACTTAATGGTTTTCAAACAAGGGTGCAGAATGACCAATATTCAAACACCTACAACCTTAGTTGGAGAAACCATCCCAATTTCTCTTGGAAGTCTAGCAACCCACCAATGTAGCCCCAACCACCATATCAGAATTTTCAGAATCAAATCTAAGGGCAATATTCAAGTCAGAAAATACCAAGAAAACTTTCTTTGGAGGAAAGCCTAAATGTGTTCATTCAAGCGATTGCTTAGAATCAAGAGATGAACAACAAGAGATTTGATTCATTGGAAGCTTCTATAAAGAGGGTCGAGACTCAAATGGGGCAACTCGCTACTTAATTTCAAGGCAATCAAAAAAGAAAGCTACCTAGTCAACCCGAACAAGCCAAGGATGTTACAATTCTAAGAAGTGGAACGGTGATTGATAATCATGTTTAGATTCCTTCTAACATGTTTGATGTAGGTAATCAAGAAGAGGAGAACCTCATTAAAGGAAAAGATGGGCAAAATGAGGAGAGCAATGGGAACGACTCTTCAAGTCACATTCAAGGAGGTGAAAAACTTAAGCATTTAACAAAGAGTGATGAAGGACCAAGACTGTTGGACCCCGAATTTTTAGTGGAAATTTAGAAATATTAAAATGAAATGAAATGAGTGTTTTTGTATATGTATAGTGTTATAGATGAAATTGTGCTTTAAGGAA
>JAOTAX010000002.1:25630513-25643448 GCA_025629825.1 Erythroxylum guanchezii | reverse complement strand
TTCATACCCCTCCAATCATACTTCCCTACCAAGCATCCATCTTCATTCCATTCCCATTCCTTATTTCTCATACCTATTTAACAAGCACCCCTAAGTATACATCAAATAATGGATTCAAGCTTTTAAGTAATAGAATATCCAAAAGGAAGAAGAAATATTCCAATGTTGGTTATCTTTAGTGACTATTTTAAACTAGAATGTTAGAAGGAACAATTACCTTAATAAGTAGGTAGCTTAACAACATTTTTTAGGAGTAGTTAAATCATTCATAGTTGATCTTTTGAAGATAAAACTTATAAAGGAAAGATGCAAGAATTTTTCTTATTTCAAATACCAATAGCAGCTAATCACTAACCATCAAAGAGATCATTATGGAAGATTGTAATTGTATATAGGTAAGATAGGTTGGAAGTCACTCAATCGATTATAGAGCATCAATTTATTCATCTTACAATCTTTTAATCCTAGAGAAGATCTCTTTTCATATCACTATCATATATGCATTCAATCATGCTTTTCAAAAAGTTTGCTTATAGAATAAACTTAAGCAAAATATTGCCTCAATAAACTTGCTTTGGTTATTGCTTAGTGACTTCAACAATATGCTTCACCCTATTGAGGTTGAGTGCAATTTCTCTACTAGCACTCTAATGATTTCAGAAATTGTTCCAATTTCCTATAACTTTTCGAGCTCAAATTGGAAGGACTCTTTTATACCTGGTGCAATAAGCAGCAAGGATAGTAGCTTTTAAGGAAAAAGATTAATAGATCTTTAGGAAATAAATTATGGCGGTCCAAGTTCCCTAATAGCAAATCATTGTTCCACAATTCTTTGTTTTTAGATTATAATCCAATTTTGGTGCAAAATATTCTAACATCCTCTAACTTTAGGCAATCTTTTACATCAAACGACCATCATGTAGAAATTGATTGTTTTGAAGAAGCAATCCTAAGGGACTTGAATATAGAAATTCAAGGGTAGAGACTATTATATTATATAAGAAAGATCTAGAGTATCAAGGAGGATACTCTCTATGGAAGTAAAAATGTTGAATAGGAGGAAAATTAAAGAAACTAAGTATATAGTGAATGAAGCTAGAAATAGTTTGAATATAGCTAAACTTAATATGTATAACTCTCATTAAATGAAATTCTAATTGCAGAGGAATAGGAGACTCTTTCAAACTATCTTGAAATATAATCTTTAACCATTCTCTGTGGAAGTAAGAGTTAAAGTGACTTCATTACAGGATGGAGATAGGAATACCTCAATAAGAATACATCTTTCTTCTTTAAGTCGGTGATCTTAATAAGGAGTGTTAAGGTAATTATTTCCCTTATGGATGAAATGGGATTATTAATTGATACACAGCATGGACTACTGAATGAAGCTTAAAAATCTTCCTTTCATACTTTAGAAGCTCCTTCTAATGCCACCTTAAACGTTCCTCTCATTAGATCCATTATTATTGATCAAATTCCTGCCTCATATGTGGATTTATTAGCTAGATCTATCACCTTTAGTGAGTCTAAAAAAGTCTATTTTCATGTATATCCCAACAAAGCTTCAAGAAATGATGGCATGAATGGCTTCTTCTATCAAAGATTCTAGCCACTGGTGAGCTATATAGTGACTGAAGCAGTGATGGCATTCTTCTCATAAGGGAAAATGCTGAAACAGGTAAAAAAGTTTCTTATACCCTATCCTTAAAACTTATTCCCCTAGCTCATTAAAAGAATTCAAATCCATTTCATGTTGTAATGTTCTTTATAAAGTCATTTCCAAATTTATTGAAAATAGATTAAAGAACATGTAGCTCATTAAAAGAATTCAAACCCATTTCATGTTGTAATGTTCTTTATAAAGTCATTTCCAAATTTATTGAAAATAAATTAAAGAACGTGTTGATTAACATCATTGATAGTTCCCAAGGCAAATTCTTATAAAATAGACAAATTAGGGATAACATATTTTTAGCACAAGATCTCTTTAAAAAATATTCAAGTAAACATGCTCCTATGAATTATGCTATTAATATTGACGAAAAGGATTCTGATTCTATAAATTAGAGCGCTTCATCATCAACACAATGAGGAATCTTGGATTTCCTGAGGTTTTAATTGGTTGGATGGAACAATGTATAACATCAATATCTTTTAATGTCTTAGATCATTGGTGAACCTACAAAGTTCCTAAATACAACAAGAGGTTTGAAGCAAGAAGATCTTATCTCTCTATACCATTTTGTCTTAGGAATGGAAGTTCTTACAAAGCTTGTAAAGCTAAACATCAACAATGACCTTACCTTTAAGTACTATACCAAGTGCAAGAAGATGAGAATAGCCAGTTTACTCTTTATAGATGATATTCTTTTTTTTTTTCTCTAAAGTTGATGCTAACTCATGCTAACTCTTGTTGTTCCTTATTGATGGTTACAAACCCTTTCAAATAGCTCTCAAGCCTAAAAATTAATAAGGATAAGAGGAAGTTAATTTTATCTTTGTCCTTACAACATCTAGGTACTTATTTCCCTAATATAATCATCCTAAAGTTCATGAATCATCTAATAACTTTTATAGATCCTAATCATAACTAAGAAACCATCTTATATTGACTATTTTCTTCTCCTAGAAAAAATTCAAAGGAAATTTTCCAATTGGTGAAATATAAACTTATCATAACCTAGTTGAGTCCAATTTATCAACTTAGTGATTAATAAGCTTCACATATATTAATCTACTCACATTTTAATCCTAACTAGTATTATCAAATTTAGTGAGAGGATGATGAGAAATTTCTTATTACCAGAGGACTTTAATAAACTTACTTTAGTCAAGGTTAAATAAGAGGATCTCAGCTTGATAAAAGATGAATAGGGTTTAAGTATAATTTCTATAAGACTAATTAATAAAGAGTTGTTTATTAAGAGGATATAAAGATTAGTTCAGGACAAAAAGGCATAATAGCTTAGATGGTTACATGAATACCACATACATAAAGCTCACTTTTGGACCCTCAACTTGAGAAGAAATGCTTTATAGACTTTGCGTCAAAACCTCAATGATATGGACTTAATTAAAATGGGTGATAAAATATAAGATTATAAATGGGTTAGCTGCAAACTTTTGGTTTGACAATTGGATTGAACTTGGCATATTAAGGAATATTTTAGAGCTCAATGTGTTACACAATCTAATCCCGAGGATGCTATTATCAATTATGTCCTAAATGTATATTCCAATTATTTTTAGACAAATCCTAGAGTTCCTCCTATTGATAGGATCTTAGATAATCATATCAATCATGATAGGGAGGATATAATTATATAAAACTTGAATAAAGATGACAACTACTCCAATACCTCAAGTAAGAAGTTGCTAATCAATCATGTCCCTAATGTCACTTAGTCTAAGCTAATGTGGTACCTTTAGTCTAATCTTAGAGTCACAGTTATAATTGGTTCACTCTTAAAGGCAAACTCCTTAGTAGTGCTTTCTTTAGGAAAATTTTGTACCACCAAATTCTACTCCTTCTATAACCTTGAGGAGAAGATGTTCAATTATGGATACTAAAAATATATCTAGAATGGTGTAACTCATCTTTGTAACATCATAACCTCTCCTCTTATAAGTGGTTTAAGCTGATTGCATGGGCATGTGAAAGTCATTTCACTTATAAAACGGATGCCAACATATTTAAAATAACACTTGGAAATGCAATCTACTTGTGGAGAGAGAAAAAAAAAGGTGATCTAAGGGCTAGCTAAACGCCAAAGTATCTTATATAAAGAATGGATAGTCTTCACATAAGAACAACATGTATGCCAAAATATCCAAGCCATCTAGATCCCCATAACCAAGATCACCTATAATTTATGTTAATCAAGTCTAGGGTGCCTCACTAAATAGGCTCCAAATTCACATCTATTTTCCTATTAAAGTGTCATGTTGTCATATTTTTGGTTCCTCCTTAAACTGTTGTTAGTTAACAGAACAATTTAGTTCTTGTTGTTTCGAATCTTAAGTCCTTATTCTATTATGTTTTCCAACGTAGACCTTTTATACCTCTCTTATAAAGTAGTTTAATGCAATTTTTAATTTCTCAAAAAATATTCTTCTTCTAAGTGACACCACCAAAAATAAAACTTAACGACCATATCTATACAGGCCATAAGTAATATGAACCCATTTAGGATTAAATCTTAGGGAACCCATAAACAAGATTAAGATATTACCCTGAAAGTTAAATCAGATTTATAAGGAACTAAGTTGTTGATTATAAAGAATTAAAACTAGTGTCATATAATATTTTATACATCATAAATAAACAATTCTTTAATGAGTTTTGAAGTTCAATGAATAATAAGTGATAAAAGAGCTCTTGACCCTCAAATATAAAAAACTAATACTTAAAAATTTTTCAAAGTGCTCCTTAAAAAAATTAAATTAAGGTTTTAAAGAAAAATACAATATGGGACATGATCATGTTCCAACCATATAAGATAATGGAATTGATGCCAAATAAAATGGGCTTTAACTTAATATGTGAAATTGTGTCTTTAAAAACTTATTATAAAGGTATATATTGTAGCACATGTCTGAGCATAAGGCTGTGTTCAACTTGCCATTTGTCTTCTCATGTCTAAACAACGGATATAAGCTAGCATACACGTATGTGTAAGGTTGTGCTTTGCCAAAGATCGATCATTTAAGTCCACATCTTCTCCAACCTTAACCTGGATCATGTTAACTAGTGCATAATCTTCATTCAAATCCAATGGTTCCTAAAGTAGTTTTAATGTTCTTGAAGATTGATCTATATATACATCTTGAATCATCCCAATCAAAGCCTCTTTAAGCTTCTTAACCCTAACTTTTTTAATTGTTCCATTAGGCATATAAAATAGATCCTTTTCTAAGATAGTTACACTCACATCATTTGCCCTCTCCTTAGGAGGATTTGACCTTGACTAATCTCCTATATTAAAAGGAGAAAAATTAAGAACATCAAAAGTAACACTAACATTACACTTAACACGAAGCTCTAATTTGTAAGCATTATCAATATTCCTCTCAATGACTTGAAATAGACAATTAGTTATTGGTTTCAACTTGGACTAGCTCTATTACAAAAATATGTCATTTCTTATATACACCAAAAGCCAACCATCATATTCAAAGATAACACACTTTTTATCCTTATTAGTCTTAAATAAATATTTTTTATTCTTCTTTTTCTATTTTATACATCACACTTTTATGAAGTTATTTTACAATCTTATTTAACTTATATCCATCCAAACTAACTCTTTCATTAATAGGTAAAGGTAATAAATGCCATATATCCTTACCTTAACTGATACAGAGCTTATTATAGACCAACATAAAGAAAGAAAAAGAAAGTTACATATCAAAATAATAAAGTAAAAAATAAAAATCTAAATAATCTAATGGGTTAAAACCATGAAAAATCTTAAAAGGTGTATGACCAGAAGATAAGTGACTTCTCCTATTAGATGCAAACTCAACAAATGGTGAGCAATCTTTCTAATGCTTGATGTTCCTTTGGCCAATAGTAGGAACTAAAGTGGTTAAATTCTTATTTACCACATTAGTTTTTCCTTCGGTTTAACAGTGATTAGTGGTGGAAAATAATAATTTCATTCCTAACTTATCCAAAAAAATTTCAAAGTAACTAAGAAACTTAGTACCATGATCACTCACTACACTATTAAGAACCTCATATAATCACATTACTTCCTTAAAGAATAAATCAAAAGTATTGGTTTCATCAATAATTTTCTTACAAGAAATAAAATGCACCATCTTAAAGAAACTATTAAATATCAAAAATATAGAGTCCTCACCCTTCTTTGATCTAGATAGTTGTGCTACAAAGTTCTTAAAACCTCTGTTATGATTCACCTAGTACAAGTAAAGGCGTATAGAGTCTATGTGACAAAATCTATGAATTTAGCATTTTTTGTAAGTGATGCACTAACTACATACTCTCTACACCCTGTTTCATCTTATGCTAATAAAAATGGTCACGTAACATATCTAACATCATTTTAACATTAAATTGACCCATCAAACCCTCACTATGTGATTCAGAGACAAATAATTCATACATAGAACAATTAGGCATATATAGTTTATTCCCATGAAACAAAGATTCATTATGTATATAAAATGTATTGAACACCCTTTTTCCACATGAAAAGTATAAATTACCAAAATTATAGTCATCATCTTATAATTCCTTCACTTGTTCAGATCCTAAGACTTTGCATTATAAGAAGTAAGAAGAGCTTAACTTTGAGATGAGGCATCAACAACCACATTCTCTTTATGTTATTTATAATTGATGACATATAATGAATTTCATCCATCTACCATAAAGTTTGTTTAATTTACATTTCTCTAAAGATGCTTCAACTATTCATAGTTAGTATCTATAGAAAACTTTTAATTTATAGGTAATGTTGTCACATCTTTTATGCTCTCACTAATACATAAAACTCTTTGTCATAAGTTGGATATATTAATGATGTCTTATTGAGTTTCTCATTAAAGTAGGAAATTGACCTATTGTCTTGCATCATAATAGCTCTAATACCTATTCCTAAAGTATCACATTCAATCTCAAAAGTTATATTAAACTTAGGTTAAAAAAAAGGTGCTAAATATAATCTTTCCTTAATAACATTTAATATGCTCTCTTATTAACTGCCATAATTAAAGCTTATGGATTTCTTGACAATTTTATGCATTCCTTAATGGCTTTCACCTTTTCATTTTCTACCTCAATACCTTTTTTGTGAACAATATAACCAAGAAATATAATATTCTCCACACAAAAAAGTAAATGTTTAAGATTATCATATGAATATTTGTTTCTTAACACATAAAAAACACATCTCAAGTGATAAATATAATCTTGTAAACTCTTATTATACACTAGAATTTTATCAAAATATATAGTTATAAATATTCCTATATATGCACACACATGAATCATCATTCTTATGAAATTATAGGTGCATTAGTTAGATCAAATGACATAATTAATCACATATAGAACCCATATTTAGTCTTAAAAACAATTTTCCATTCATCACCTTCTCTTATATTTATCTACTTTTCAAATCGATTCTAGAAAAATACACAAGAATCATGTAATTCATCAAGGATATCATCTAACCTAGAAATTAGATTGTTATACTTTATTTTTATGTTATCGAGAGCTTTATGATCAACACACATCCATTAAGCACCATCCTTATTAAGGCATTAGAAGTACTGGAACTACATAAAGACTCTTACTTTTCTTTGCTTGTTCTTTAGCCATCAATTACTCCATTTGCCCTTGAAGCTTATTTATCTCCTCAAGTGGGTTATTAGGAATTACAAACCCTAACACAAAATTAATTTTATGCTCAATCCTTTTAAGTAGTGATAATCCATTATTAGTCAACACATCAGGATTTTCCTATCATAAATAAGTAACACTAGGGAGAAATGTGCTAAGTCCATCAATATTCAAATTGGCCTCTTAAATAGAAGTACAATCATAGGCTAGCTAATAGAAAAAAATACTTCTGGTGTCACTCCCTTTTACTTATTAACTCACTTTTTTTTCTTATTTTTCTCATCAATAACTATTTTTCTTTTGAACCACTCACTCTTACTATTCTTTTTTTGCTCTCACTTCTTTTTCTTTCTTCTTTTTCTTTTCATTTTGAATTGGTCCTCATACAAATATTTGAGTGTTAAAGGTATAAGAGTATTTAGCTTGTTATCCATTATAATTTGCACCTATTCTTAAAGTCATCATATATAAGTTTTCTATTATATTACCATGGCTTTCTCAATAGAATGTATCCAACCTATACAAGTATTTCTTTTTTCATATAGTACCTCACCTTTATATCTCTCAATAGAAATAAAAATCAAAACCTGATTGTTCATTTTGGTATCCCCACATTCATTAAACTACTAAAGCATGGATGACTTTAAATGTTTCACAATAGGAAACCTTAATATTTTTGTGAGCATAGTGCAAACTACATTAATGCAACTTCCTTTATCAGTGATCATTCTAAAAACATTGTTATTAATATGGCATATGGCACTTAATATCGAATATGCTATCCTTTTGTTGCTCTAGTTCATCATCCTTAATTTGAATACTTAATGCTCTTCTAGTAACAATCATTTAACCTTCAATAACATGTTAAACACCATCATCACTAAAATCATAATATGGTTGAATTGATTCTTTTTCATCGAAATCAATCTCACTCTCCACCTCTCCATCATCCCTTATGATCATAACTCTCTTATTTAGGCATTAAGATACAATTCATATGTTTAAATAACAAATAATGTCTCTATTGCAAGCAAGAGGATTAAAAATCTATTTATAAAACTTTTCGAGGTCTTGAGAAGAAGGAGTAAGTTACTGTTGATATGATTTTATAGATTAGAGATCACTTATCAAGTATATTATTATTGTAACAATCTGGTGACTTCTATTTTGAGCTTACAAATAATGTACAAAGAGACTACGGCTCAAACATTAGCATGTCAGATCATATTGCTAAAGTTTTTCCACTTCCCAATAGTAAATGGATGCTCGAAAGTAAACCAAAAAGGAACTAGTTAATATCTACTAAAGCATAGGCTTGTAAGGTTCAAAATAGCTAATTCCATTATTTTTCAAGATATAGATGAGGATATAAACTCTTAATTACTAGCTTAGGTTTTGTAAACTTTGTATTTTAGCTATCACTTTTATTTTGGAAAGTTTAATGCCTATACTCTTATCTTATTAATCAATTTATTTATTTTATAGAAAAGAGGGGATTGAGAACTAATTTAACCTTTTAACTTTATTATAGACATCCTTTGTAGTTTTGATGGCTCAATTTTTGTCTTAGAAGAAACTTTATCTTCTCTTTTTCAATTAAGGCACTGAGAATTACTAAGATTAGTTAGGTACTTTAATACTCCTTTGTGTTTTGTTTATATCAATTGTCTCTCCGCCTTTGTAGTCATATGTGTCATCTCTTATAACTCAATATAGTGTTATAGCTTTACCATATTAACTATATCTCTACTCAAATTATTCAAAATTATTGCCATAGTTACTTCACTATCCTCCTTTACATTAGCTTAAGTGATGGCTACTTCAATCTCCTTACGATAATTATCAATACTTTTTGTACTTTGAAAAAGACTTTGTAATTTATGACATAAATCTATATAATAATGATTAATAAATATCCTTCTTATAAGAGCTTTCAGTTCATTATAAATCTCTCCTATGATTCCTTCTATTATTAGTCACCAATTGATCCTACCAAACAATAGAATAATTAGTAAATTCTATAATGACTAGCTTTACTTTCGTCTCCTCAAAATAGTTATGGCAATAAAAATCAACTTTATATTCTTCTCACATTAAATAAGCTTATATATTGTTTCTATCTTTAAAGGAAAATATTTTAATTTTTTTACTACAAAGATTTATATCCACTCTATATCAACCTCTAGTCTCTCTTTTAAGCTCCCGTTTATATCTAATTCATTTATTAGGCCTAAATATATCCCCTTCAATATCAAATGCTAGGTTAACTTTATAACACATAAATCATCATTCTCATCATTAACTTCTTTTAGGGTGTTGGATTTCATTTAGCATGTCTCCCCTTATTAGGGAATCAATATTGTTTTTTCCTTTATAATTCACTAATTTGATGGGATTGATTCTCCAACATGTCTTTCATATCATTATACATCATATTCATCCTCCCAAGCTATCGTTTCATAGCTTGTATAAAGAACATTTTCCTTTTCTTATTAAAAAGTTTAACAAAGTTAGTAAAATGACTCACTTATATGTACACTCTAAAAAGGTATCAAACTACTCATGTTCACTCTTTTATTGAATTTTCTTGGTGCTAATTTATCATTATTTGCTTCCTTCTCAAGTTATTTAAATAACTAAATAAAATCATTCAAAGATTACAACCTTGAAAATTTTAGAAGAAAAAAATAAAAAACCAATGGTTAAGGGAAGAAACAATTTGCAAGTTATGCAAGAAGCATGATAATTAAATGAAATAAGGAAAGAGTGGCGATGATTTAATTGGTTCGAATAACTTTGATTTTGTTTAATTCATCCATAAGAATAACTATAATTGATTACACAATAAAAAAAATATTTGGATCAATTTCTTTATGAAATTATATATGCACTTCCTTTCTTTTTTTAATAGGAATAAAACTAATTAAACAATATTGCAATAGAGAACAATTTTAAGGATCACTAAGATTGTACTAATGCATACGTATGAACCAAAAATTAGATTTTTATGTCATAATCATAAAATTTTGATCAAATGATAGTATAATTTTTTAGTTTGGAACAATTTGATATGAAAGGCATGAAACAAGAAATTAAATAAAGAAGAACCCTAAAACAAGAAGAAGAGATAGGAAAACTCAAAATAAAAAGATGATAAAATCTAATTTTGGTTGAAACTTTAGAAACAATAAGAAGTTTCAAAAGGAAAATTAGGATTCATACGGAAAAAAATGTAGATTAAAAAATAGAATACAAATTAAATGATATGAATCGAGAGGACAACTAAACCTAATTTAGAGCTAGGCTCTAATATTAATTAATATACATCCACCTAATATTGAATCTTAAGGAACTTGAACAAGATGGAGATCTTACCAAGAAAGCTAAACCAATTTATGAGATATAACCCTTTGATTATCAAAAAAATTAAGAACCAAGTTTACCTAATATTTTGAACACCACAATGACAGAATTATTTGATTAGTTATGAAATTCAACCAAGAATAAGGGATAAAAGCACTAACTCTTAGTTATTAAAAAATCTAATAATTCTTAGTATGTTTCTAAATGCTCTTTAAATAATATAAAATTAGAATTTTAGTGGTGAAGACAGGCTTAGGACACAATTATATTCCAAATCATATTTAATACTAAAATTTTAATCCAGATGACATGGGATATGACCTACTCATATGTTAGCCATCTTTTCAAGAACTAATTATGAAATTAATATGACTTGGCATGTATGTGTTTATAACGTAATGCTTAACTTGCTCTTTATCTTCTCATGTTCATAAAGGAACTTGGTTTGACCTACACCTTTGCGTGAGGCTCCATTATGCCAAGATGAATCTTCTGCTTTAACTTCTTCTCGATTCTTACCTTGGATCATGTTAACCAATACTCAGTCTTTCTTTTGGTCAAATCAGCTTCTAAAGTAGTTTTTCACATGCTCTTTGAAACTTGATTGCATATACATATTGAATCAACCAATTAAAAGGCTCTTTAAGCTTATTAACTCTAGCTCTTGTAATTGTTCCATTAGGTGTATGCAATAGATCATTTGCTTGCCTAATTGTACTCACATCAATAAAGTATCTTATTTTTAAAGTATTAAGAGCCTTTATACTTTAGGCCTCACCAAATCTTCTTTAAATTTGGTAGTTGTCATTAGAATCCACTACCAAAGGTGGTCCCATTTCTTAGTCATTGATAGGAAAAATTAGCGAGTCACCGAGAACTTGAATATTTTTTGAATTCTTAAATTTCATACTTTCCTTATATTAGCCTTATTAACAGAGATTAAAAGATTTTTTTGAATTTCTTTATAAAATCACCATCTCTTGGAATTTGATTATGGTGAATATTTTCATAAAAATCTACCTTATGAAGAGCAGAAGTTGTTCAACAAAATTCCTAAGAGAAATAATATTTCTTGGAAAGCTTTAGTAGTTGGGTATATTAAACTACTATAGCAAAATCGCCCATCAGAGTCATCTTTGTCTTATTTATAAAAAAAATCATTTGTTTTCTCATTTTTAATTCATTAATTAACTAACTAATTTTAAAATATTTTTCTTATTTTACTTTAAATTTGTAGTAATCCACGCTTATGATAACTCGGAATATGACTTGATTATTTGACACTCCTTATCTACAACATTAACAATAAAATTAAGAATGGAATTTTTTTTTGGAAGTTAAGGAATATATTCAATCAAAAAAAGCTGGAAAACATAAAGGAGGATATACAACTCTTATAGTTAGAGTTTATACAAAATATACAACTAACTACACAACTTTTTTTAACTAAGTACCAGTTCTTACTAAATATTCAATTGTTGCCTAAGTAGATCAGAAATATCTTGTAGAGAGAGCGCTGACAGGATAGTAATCTGTAGCTTGAGATAAAACTCATTCTAGTTGAATTTCCTGTATTCTTCTGTTGTCCCAAAGATCTTGGTGTTTCTCATTCTCCAAATGAAATGTACTAGCATGGCAAAGCCAATTTTGAATGTTCTATGATCCATTTTACTATTCCAGTGTAAATCATTAACCTACTGCAAACAGTCTTGCCAGGAAATATTTCTATTAAGTAGATTAAAAATGCAGATAAACTTACCCCATATCAATCTTGTGCAATAGCATCCAAAGAAGAGATTATCTAAAGACTTAACTTCCCCACTGTATAAGGGGCAAGATCTGTCTGGAATTGAAAATTGTATCATGTCTCTAATTCCCAGTTTCTTCCCGGATACTAATCAAAGTATAAACGAGTGAGCCTGTGCAATTCTAGATGTTGGGACCCGATTTTGGAACCAGACCCCAACCGGAAAACGGAAAACGGAATCAAACGAAAAACTAAAAACAAAAGCCCAAAGCGAAAACGAAGGGCCAAAAGCGAAACGAATAACCAAAGAACGGACGAGGAAACAAAACGAAAGGTGAAAGAAATCGAAAGCGCGTGCGGAACTAAAAGAAAAATTGAATTCTTAATGAGCTATAGAAAATCGAAAGGCTCAGAAATCATAAAGCGGAAACAAATCCAAAGCGGAATCGAAGG
>JAOTAX010000002.1:25582763-25593360 GCA_025629825.1 Erythroxylum guanchezii | reverse complement strand
TTTTAAGTTAATTTTGTGGTAAGATTTGAATCTTAGTCATGTTGAGAATTATGGGACATTTATATCATGTGTATTTTAAAGTTGTATCGTTATTTTTGGATTCGGATTTTTGGGATTGATGCTGTGGTATTATTCGTAATGTATTTATTTTGGAATGTAAATAATGAGTTATGAATTTGTGTATTGAATGGAAGTATGAATGTGATTGAATGTGATATGAGTTCCGGACAAGAGGTCTGATGATACTGATGTTTCAGAATTATAGAAGTGCTTCGGTTTTGTATGATGAAAAAGAAAAAAAATTGTACCGTTTTGTATTAGATTAGACCGAGTGTGTCGTATGGTTTCCAAGGTGACGCTTTTCTAAAATATTTGTTCATGGATGTCGAAAATTTGTTCAGTTCGATTGAACCATTTGTTTGCTTAGTTTTCGATTCGTTTTGATTCAATACTTTCGCATTTGTTTCCGCAAGCAATTTGTTTTGTGTCCATCTGTTTGTTTGCTTTCCGTTTTCCGCTTCTCCAGTTGGGGTCCGGTTCAAAAGATCGGGTCCCAACAGCAAGACTATTTCTGTCACATTTACAAACCAGAAGAAAGACTTGCATGGAAGACTAAAACAAGCCCAACGAGATGTTGATATTGGAGGGCATGTTAACATAATTAAAGAGCAGTTGAACAAGGTGCTGGCATAGGAAGAAGCGTATTGGCGGTAAAGAGGTAAATCATTTTGGCTACAATATGGGGACAAGAATACAAAATATTTTCATGTGCAGGCATCTAGTAAAAAGTAGATCAATATGATTCCATTTATGCAATCTAATGATGGTTATTGGATATCTGTTGAGACTGGCAAGGCTGAAATAGTCCGGGCATATTTCTCCAATTTATACTCGAACAATGCAGGTCCGGATGTTGGAGTTTTTTCCGCAATGAGGGCGACAGTTGCGGAGGATGACAATCAGTTCTTATGGCTCCTTTTACGAAGGCTGAATTCAAAAGGGCAATTAATCAAATGCATCCTAAAAAATCGCCAGGCCCAGATGGGTTTAATGCAGCATTGTACCAAAAATTCTGAACTATCATTGGGAAAGATGTAGTGCATAGTTGTCAATGTTGGCTACGAAATGGTCAGTCCCCTACTTCCCTTTCTCATACTTTTATTGTCCTTATTGCGAAGCATGATAAATCGATACATATTAAGGATTTTAGACCGATTGCTCTATGTAATGTGCTTTACAAAATTGTGGTAAAAGTACTGGCTAATAGATTAAAAGCTATTCTGCCTCACATTGTTTCTACTGCCCAATCTACTTTTGTTCCTGGGTGATCAATTCATGATAATGTTATTGTGGCTTTTGAACTTATTCACTGCATGAAGCGGAAATTGAGTGGGAAATCTGGAGCTATGGCTTTAAAACTGGATATAGGCAAAGCTTATGATCGAATTGACTAGAAATATTTGGAATTCATTATGGGGAAATTGGGCTTTGACTGAAAATGGACTGAGTTAAACATGATGTGTGTCACGTCAGTGAACTACAGTGTTCTATTAAATGGAAATGAAGTGGGTCCAATTACACCAAAACGAGGACTTCGTCAAGGAGATCCACTCTCCCTATATCTTTTTATTCTTTGTGCTGAAGGCCTTACGTTTTTACTACGAAAGGCAAAAGCAGATGGAAATTTGCATGGGCTTCGAGTTATTAGAAGAGCCCCGTCGATTTCTCATTTACTGATTGCAAATGATAGCTTTTTCTTCTTTTGAGCAAATATATCTGACGTCTGTCTATTAAAAAAATACTGACAGATTATGAAAATACTTCAGGGCAGGCTGTTAACTTTCAAAAATTTGGAATTTTTTTCTCCTCTAATGTTGGTCCATCGTTAAATAGTGATATGAAAGAGATTCTAGGAGTTTCAACTCCTCTTGATCATGGAAGCTATCTGGGGTTGCCCTCTCTTATAGGCAGAAACAAGAAACAGATATTCTCTTTTATAAAGGAGAGACTGAAAGGGAGGCTTTGTAGTTGGAGAAACCATTTTCTCTCTTGAGCAAGAAAGGAAATTCTTCTCAAAACAGTTGCCCAATCTTTGCCCAATTACTATATGAATGTGTTTTTGATCCCAATTACAACCGGTGATACACTTCAAAAGATGATGAATTCCTTCTGGTGGGGTAACAAAACCAATGGAGGTGCCCAAATGCATTGGCTAACATAGGATAGAATGTGTGGGTCAAAAATAGAGGGTGGTCTTGGTTTTTGAATGTTACAATGGTTCAATTTGGCAATGCTAGATAAGTAGGGATGGAATCTAATCCATAACCCTTCTTCTCTTCTACCACAAATTCTCAAAGCTAAATACTTTCCCAATACTTCTTCCTGGAAGCAACGAACGGATCTAATCCTAGTTTTATTTGGAGGAGTATGTTACAAGCTAGAGATTTGCTCGCTATTGGCACACAATGCAAAGTCGGAAATGGAGAGACCATCTCAATATGGAATGACCCTTGGTTATCGGGAGATGCAGATTTTTTTGTACAGTCACCAGTGGTAGAGGGTCTTGAATATTTACAGGTGAATGATTTAATGCTAGCAGATGAGAAGGCATAGGATCTACAATTCATACAAAGCCTTTTTTGTAATATTGATGTGGAGAAAATACTTTCAATTCCTTTGCATATGACAAACCATCAAGATAAGTTGATTTGGCATTTTACTAAAGATGGTTTCTACATAGTTAGGTCTGGTTATAGGGCAACGCTTAAATGGTTAAGCACCACAGTTTTTAAGGAGCTTACTAGCCTATGGAAGACGTTGTGGCATCTACCAATTCCCCCCAAAACAAAGGAATTTCTTTGGAGAGCATGTAGAGGGATTATTCCGGTAAAAAAGGCCTGAAAACGACGAGGAATGACAATTGAGGAAAACTGTCCTTATTATGCTGAGGATGAAACAATTTCTCATGCATTTCTAGACTGTGACCACTTTCAAGCATGTTGGGCTTTATTAAATTTATATCCTGTTGCTCCAAAGTTAATTACCTTTTTGCAGGATCTCTTGACTGGCCAATTAGATGCGGTGAGTCGGGCCTGTGTACTTTTGTAGCACTTGTGGAAAGCCTAAAATTCTTTCATATGGTAGCATAAAAGATTAGATCCCAGAGGTATGGTCGTATCTTCAAATAAATTTCTTGAAGAGTGGAAAAATGCCCAACCTCAGGCTAGCAATTCTAGTTCACCAATAGGTGTTGACTGTAACAGCCCAGACCATCTGCCCACAGATATTTTCCACTTTGGGTTGTCTTTCGGGCCAAACCCCTCACGGTTTTGCTTTTCCTACCCTTGGAAAAACGCGTCTGAGGGGGAGAGGTATTCATACCCTTATAAGGCATACTTCGTTCTCCTTTCCAGCCAATGTGGCATCTCATAATCCACCCTCTTTAGGACGCAGCCTAGCTGGCATAACTGTTCGAGTACCGGCTCTGATACCATTTGTAACAGCCCAGACCACCCGCCCATAGATATTGTTTGCTTTGGGTTGCCTCTAGGGCCAAACCCCTCACAATTTTGCTCTTCCCACCCTTGGGAAAACGCGTTTGAGGGGGAGAGTAAAACCGTGAGGGGTTTGGCCCGAAGGGCAACCCAAAGCGGATAATATCTGTGGGCAGGTGGTTTGAGCTGTTACAAATGGTATCAGAGTCAGTACCCGAGTCATTGTGCCAGCTAGACTGGGCCCTAAGGGGGTGGATTATGAGATCCCACATCGGCTAGAGAGGAGAACGAATTACGCCTTATAAGGGTATGGATACCTCTGCCCCTCAAAAGCATTTTTCCAAGGGTCGAAAGAGCAAAACCATGAGAGGTTTAGTCCGAGAGGCAACCCAAAGCAGGCAATATCTGTAGGCAGGTGGTCTGGGCTGTTACAAATGGTATCAGAGCTGGTACTTGAACCGTTGTGCCAGCTAGGCAAGGGGTTGGATTGTGAGATCCCACATCGACTGGAGAGGAGAACGAAGTAAGCCTTATAAGGGTATGGATACCTCTCCCCCTCAGACGCGTTGTCCCAAGGGTAGGAAGAGCAAAACTATGAGGGGTTTGGCCCGAGGGGCAACCCAAAGCAGACAATATCTGTGAGTGGGTGGTCTGGGCTATTACAAGTGGTATCAGAGCTAGTTATCAACCCGATGTGCCAGTGTAGGACGCTGGGCTCTAAGAGGGGGTGGATTTTAAGATCCCACATTGATTGAAGAGGGGAACGAAGTATGCCTTATAAGGGTATGGATATCTCTCCCTCATAAACGCATTTTTCCAAGGGTGGGAAGAGTAAAACTGTGAGGGGTTTAGGCCGAGGGACAACCCAAAGTGGACAATATCTGTGGGCTGGTAGTTTGGGATGTTACAAATGGTATCAAAGTCGGTACTCGAATCATTGTGCCAGCTAGGCTGAGCCCTAAAGGGGTGGATTGTGAGATCCCACATCGGCTAGAGAGGAGAACAAAGTACACCTTCTAAAGGTATAGATACCTCTCCCCCTCAGACTTATTTTCCTAAAGGTAGGAAGAGCAAAATCGTGCGAGGTTTGGCCCGAGGGGCAACCCAAAGTGGACAATATCTGTGAGCGGGTGGTCTGGGCTGTTACAAACTTGTTGTTCGTTGGTCAGGCTCAACCGTTGGAGTTATGAAGAGTAATTTTGATGCTACAATTCAATCTACTCAAGGGACAAGGTCATATGGCGTAGTAATAAGAGAAAAAGAGGTCAGTTTGTTAAATGTCTCTTTGGGTTTTCTCGTTCACATTATCCTCCTCTTATTGATGAAGCTATCGCTTTGAAAGAAGCCTTATCTTGGTTGATACACTCTGGCTTTACACCAGTGGAAGTGGAAACCGATTGTCTTCATTTAGTGCAGCGGTTCCATGGATCAAGCAATGGCATCAATGAGCTGGGCGTGATCCTGGAAAAGTGCAAAGTCACTACTAGTGGTTTTCAATCCTTTCTTTTAAATGGATTCCAAGGCATGTAAATATGGTAGCCCACTTGCTAGCTAAATCAGCTACTAGATGTCCCAATAGGCTTAGTTGGGACATGCTGCCTAGTTTTTTATTAGATACTCTAACTTGTGATGTAGTTTTATCTCAATAAATAACTTGGGGTGTTTGATTAATTGGAATCACCGTTTCATTCATGATCTATTCCTAGTAATAGGTTATTCTTAAGTGGGTTGAGAATAAAAATGAGAACTTGTTAAAGAAAAATATCCTTAAGAAATCCACATAATTACTTAGCTATAATAATAATAATAATAATAATGTAATTAGTAGGGACTAATGGATATTTTGGTCTTTTTGTTAGTTATTCCTTTTTTCGTTTCAAACTTATGTTTTCAAACCAAATATTAACATTACATCATCATTAAAAATTCTTAGGAAAAAACCAAATTAAATAATACATATTCTATTCTAGTCATCATTTATTCTCTTCCTAAAGAATTACTATTTCATTTTTTATATTCCTTAAGCTAAGAATGATATTATTTTCATTTTAAAATGATCAAGATCTGGTTAACAGCACTGCAATATGTTACCCAGTTAATAACCACATCAATTACCAAGTTAATCAAAAAGGGGTTTTACATGCCACGTCAGCATTACACAACATCATCTATGTCAGCTATCGTGTCAATTCTAGGTCACCTACATCAAAACGCTACATTACTACTAGCTTAGTCGGTTATATTGAAATTGATTCAATTTAAACTCGTTAGCTAGTCTTTAACTTATCGGTTAACTATTCTCTTACCCTTTTTTTTTTTACTTTGATGGTTCTTAAGGTTTTTAGGTATTATAAACTCAAATTTATAGTCAAAATTGGCCAAACTTTTACTATACAAACATTTTTATTTTTTTATATATTTTTTCAATTCTTACTGTTAAAAACTTGTCTCTTTGGTGCACTATGTATACTTTCAAACTTTAACAATACATTCTTTAACCAACAAAATGTTATCTTTGATAGATCCAACACATGTGGGCTAAAACATATACAGTTTTCTCAAAGGTAGGTTTCTTTGGCTTATTATTATTAGAGAAGTACTTAAGCCTACTCAAAGGCTAGATGAAGCAAAAGATATATTCATAAAACTTCTAGTATCTTAGGATAATATGAATCATCATATTCTAATATGATTTCATAATGCCTATATCAAATTATTTAAGCCTGATTTTTGATAATTTGACATTGTTAAAGAGATACATGATTTTTTAAAAGGTCATATTACGTATATGGTGATGTCAATCTATTTCAGTTTTGTAGGCAACTTCATCGTATGCAATAACAACCTATCTAAACTACACAGTTATATGTCTAAATTATAAGATATTTGGGAATATTTAGTAGTTTGAGACCCTTCTTAGCCAAATATTCAAGCTACATCTATCTATAATAATCTTCATTATTAAAAAAATATATTCAAAACCTATTGCTAACTCCTAGAGATAAGTTTGAGCATATCTAAAGCTCTTTTCTTCATTAAGGATCTTTGTCAAGCTTTGATATTATAATCAAAGAATTAATTATGTAAACCTTATTTTCATTCGAATGGCAAAATCTATGTCATCCCCTAGTACCACTCAAACCTCCTCATTAAATTTCTACCTCACAGAACTTAGCTAAGAAGAAGATACTTTGCATCTACTATAAAAAGATACTTTGCATCTACCATAAAAATATTAGTTATCACATCTTTAAATTTTAATTTCTAATGGCTATTGGAGTAAGGATAAGTCTGAAAAATTAATTATATTTCATGTTATCTTTTTAGAAGTCATAATTACATTTTATTAATAGTCATTATGCCTTTTCAGCTCCCTTTGATTAAATTTATTCTAATGTTCAGGGACTTTCTCCTCGTGATATGATGGGTAGTTTATGATATTATGTGTTTTTAGTTGATAACTTCTCTAAGTATATGAACTTATCTCCTGCATCATAGGCCCAAGTTATTTTATATTTATTATTTTTATAACCATGATTTAAAATTAATAATTTTCTTATAAAAACCAAATTCTTGCACATTAGTAATATTACAAAACTATTCTTTCACCCATTTTGTTAATTTATAAGGAACTATTATTTAAAGATCTTATCTAGGTACCTCTCAACAAAATGATAGGGATGAAAGAAAACATAGATGCATTTTTTATACCATTTAAGCTCTTATCTTCTCTTCCTCTTATTAAGAAATCTTTTAGGAATAAGATGCTCTTATTGTTGTCTATACTATCAATTGTATCCTTACTCTAGTTATGTGCAACAATTTTCCTTATAAATGCTTATACAATCTTGCTCCTAACTACCAAACTCTCAAAGTCTTTAGCATCGCTTATTTTTTTTCTTCCTCAATCGTATGAATACACTAAACTAGAATCATAAGCACAATTATGATGCTTCCTAGGATGTGATATAGTATAGAGGGTATAGGTGTTAGGAACGATTGTTCCAAAGACTTTGTATCTTATAGTATGTGACCTTATTAGGAAAATAAAATGTTTTCAACTATTTCAAAACTTTGAATTAAGGAACATTCTCTTTAATTCTTCTTCTGATTCCATCATACCCTTGTTTCTTAACAATTCTTTTCAAATATTACTTTCTAATAGTTTTAGTAGTTCAATATAACCTATTTCTAGTCTCATTGCCTTTCTGTTAGCTAAGCTTGTGGATCCATTACCTCCTCTAAACAATCCTTCATCATCTAATCAATCATTAGAACTTCCTACTCCTCAACCTGTTGCTTGATGTACTAATTAAGTAATCATCCTTTTGTCTAACTTTGATATCTTCATATTTATTCTATTATTGTTTCTATACATGAACCTCGCACTTATCGTAAGGCAACTTTGACCTTCTTTAGTGAAAACCAGTAATAGAAGAACTATAAGCACTTACTAGCACTAATACTTAAAATGTGGTTGATTTACCTTAGATAAATCTATTGTTAGTTACAAGTAGGTTTATAAAATCAAGATTCCAGCTAATGGATTACTTAAGCGATACAAACCTTAACCAGTTGTTGAAGGATTTACCTAGAAGTATGGCATTGATTATAAAGAGACATTTGCTCATATAGCTCGTTTAACTTCAATCCACAGTCTCATTGCAATTATTGCTAATAAGCCATAGTCATCATTTAATATAAACGTCAAGAATGTCTTCCTTAATGGTGATCTTATAGAAAAAGTGCACGTACAACTTCCACCTAGCTATGATCATCCATCTAACAAGGTTTGTCATCTTCATAATGCCTTATATATACTAAAACAAAGTTCTTTAACTCTATTTTGCCAAATTTAGCTCTATTAACCACCTTAATATTCATTCTAGCTCCTATAGTCAGACCTTGTTCATTCATAAAAAGACTCAAAGGTACATTATTCTTCTCCTTTATATTAATGATATGATAATTACTCATGATACCATTCAAGGTATTTCTACTCTCAAATCCTTTCTACATTAATAGTTTAAGATAAAGAATTTAGGTAGCCTGAGTTAATATTTGGAACTTGAAGTTTCATTTAATAAATCCAAATATTATCCATCAAAAGAAAAATATATCAAATAACTTATCTGTTGTGCTAGAATCACTAATACCAAGACTATTAACACTTTAATTGAATGAAATATTCATCTCCATACTACTTGTGGGACTTTCATCAATGTTGATACTTTTTATTTCCATTTAGTTATTGTTCTTATATACTTCATTGTCTCTCATTTTGATATTGTTCATGTCGTTTGTATTGTTAATCAATTCATATCAACACCTTGTACGACTCACTTTTTTTATGTTCTTCATATCCTTTGGTATAAAAAAGGTATTCTTTTTTGTGGACTTCACTTTTGTTATTCATCTCCGTTAGAGTTACAAGGATCATTCCTGAATTATAAGAGGCCCTCCTAAAACTTTTCTATGCACACTCAGTCATTCTTGCACAATATAATTAACATTTAAGTCCATCTTTCTTTATAAATTTCTACTCATAAAGACACTAAATAATGGTTGTGTCAAAGAAGTAGAAGACGGTATTATTTCCTTATCTTGCAAATTTATCATTAACTTTTAACGCTAACTTTTTAATGTTGATCTCTTTATAAATTTCTTTCAAGCATTTGTAAAGCTACTTTGTGACTATAAGGTCACAGGTTTAAGTCACGGAAACAGCCTCTTTGTAAAAATACAAAGGGAATGTTGCATACATTATGACCCTCCTCAGACCTCTGCAAAGCGAGGAGCCTTATGCACTGGGTACGTTGATTTTTTTATTTATAAATTTCTTTCAAGCATTTAGCTATATTTTTTTACCCTCTAATTTTTTTATTTCTATCAACATATAAATCTAACATACTTTAACTTAAGAATTGGAAACAAAGCATTTTCATGGTCTTGACTTCTAGATGATAATTTAAAGGTAAAGTTTTTTTAATTTTTCTATGTATTTTCAACTTGCCAAATACTTGAATATGTTATAATTAATTTGTCTCCTCTGACAACACTTGCTCATACATGCAATGTCTGACAATGTTTATGTGGACATGATATTCCTACTTTTAGATTGTTTATTTTAACTCTTTATATTTTTCTAGGAAATAGGTATTAATATTTTTCTCATTTTTATTTAGTAATATATTCATGTTATTATTAAATATATTTAAATTATAATTTAAATTAAATTATGAATTACAATTTATATACATTATAAGTGTTTTAAATGATATTTTCTTTGGATAAATTATCATCTCGATCAATGATGACAGTAACGTACATAGTATAAATGATTTCAAGTAAATAACTTAGAATAATTGGTAGTACATACACCCAAAACTCCACTTGCAACTATACCTTATGGATATAGTACCTGAAATAGTTCTGAATAGGATAAATAATGGAACATAATTGCACTAAAGTTAATCTAGTTTTGTTTAATTCATATATACAAAATGTTTTGAATGTGTAAGACATAAAATATGCAAAAGTTGTTTTCTTTTTCTACGTACAAGAAAATCTAATGTCTGATTGGGGTAATGAGAACAGAATCATTTGTCAATTGGCAATACAAGTATAATGTTTCTTAAAGAAGAATCCAACAGAATGAGAGTGGAAGATGTTGGTTTATGCCCTACAGCCAATCGCTTTGGTTGTAATTTAGTGACAAATTATTTAAAAGACATTCTTTATCTTATACATGTTTAGATGTATATGATAAAGTCTATGGGATAATTGTACATTACAAATGAAATTATAATGAGATTATAATTATAAGGTTCATATTGCATTTATGTATTATTCCTAAATGTTCCTAGTCATTGTTCTATTAAGATTGGACATTAATAGAACAAAAAAAGACTAGCACATATTTTTTTTTCCTTAAGAAGGAAGTAGTCAATCTCATAGTCTAAAATATAGAGATACTTAAACAAACGTGTGGGTGCTTGCTAGAGAACAAGTCCACTGAACAGACCAGATATGAGAAATCCATTTGGAACATTACTTGTATGTCTATGGAATTCTCATTGTGATGATTGTATAAGTGATCCTTT
>JAOTAX010000002.1:25566130-25579269 GCA_025629825.1 Erythroxylum guanchezii | reverse complement strand
ATTAAATTAAACAAATTATCAAACTAAAACCTCAAAATAATTTAAACATGCTTAAAAAGAAATCGGGGCCCAACAATTACTTGGAATAAATTCGAGAGCATTATGTATGTCATGTGTTATTCATTGTCTTTATCTTACTCTTAGTGATATAACACATTCATGTGTTAAAGTTGTTTCATTTTTTGGAGTTGTGGAACACATATATGCACTATTTTCAAGTTCTCCTAAAAGGTGGAAGGTTCAACATTATCATGTTTTGGGCTTAACTATGAAATCATTTTCACATTCACGCTGGGAAAGTTGAATAAAAAGTGTTAAAGCTATTAGATTTTTAAACCTATTAGATTTCAAGATCCTCATATAAGATTGGTTTTGATGGAATTATCTAGATCTTGTGATGATGTTAAGTCAAATAGTTAAAAGAAAAGTTTGGTTAATGTACTTGAGAATTTTGAGTTTTTACTTAGTATGGTTTTTTAGTATGATATTTTATTCGTTATTAATATGGTGAGTAAAAAGTTGATGTCTAAATCTATGTGTATTAACACTATCATAGAGCAATTAAAAGGTATGATGGTATTTTTTGAGAAATACAGAGACGAGGGGTTTGCCTTTAGTATGAATGTTGCCAAAAGTCTTACAAATGAGATGAATATAGGGCCTACATTTCCAACCAGACGTTGTATTATTAGGAAAAGACTATTTGATAAAAATGATCACAATGAAGAAATACATTCAACTTAAGATTCTTTCAGAGTTAATTACTTTTTAGTTGTTGTAGATATGGAAATTGTTTCACTGAAGAATAGATTTGAACAATTAATGACATTTGAAAATATTTTTAGATTCTTATTTGATTAAAAGAAGAAGAGGTTATTGGACAATAATGAATTAAGAGAATGTTACACTAATTTTACAACTCTTTATCATGATAATGTGTGGGATGTGGATTTAGATGATCTTTTTCTCAATTAAAAATGTTTCAAAAAAATTTGTCAAATGAGGTAATGTCATCAGTTAAAATCTTAGAATTTGTCAAAGCTCCAAATTGTTATCCATAAGTTTCAATAAATTATCGAATTCTATTGAATATACTTGTGACTGTAGCACAAGCTAAGAAAAGTTTTTCAAAGTTAAAATTATTGAAAACTTACTTAAGATCATCAATGTCACAAGAAAGGTTGAATGGTTTAGTCATTTTATGTATCAAGAAAGATATGTTAGACAATATTGATCTTGATACTATTGTTAATGATTTTGCTTCTAAAAATATACAAAGAAATTGTTTTTCATAAATCATAATCATTTATGTGCTTATTGGTGCAATTCTCTTAGTGTTTTGCAACATGATATTGTTGTTCGATTATTACCGATGCTATTTTGTTGTTACTGTTATTATTTTTAGTAATTTTATTACTGGTGACATTTGCAAGATATTATTAACTAATGTTATGGTCATTTAGTATTTTGTTGAGTATGTAGACTTATAAATTAAGTCATTTATGTATGGATATTAAATTTTAATAATAAAAATATGCTTTTAAAATTTATATATTTGTATATTGCCAAATTATTACGACCCTGCATTTTACTTTGCCCAGGGCATATAAAACGTTAGGACCGGCCCTAACGAGTATACTCTGCTATTCACTTGGGTGGGAATCCAACTAACTATCACTCACTACTAGCCATTGTTTCTTTCTTGACATATCTCTTATTTTCCTGTATAATAAAAAGATAATTATCTCTCTCTTATAGGAAGTAGAATATTGAGCTTAATTTATGAGTTTCTTTGGCTACGTTGGTTACTTCTTTGGCTACGTTGGTTTCTTCTAAGATATGAGTGTTCTCTTCTTCTTCTTCTTCTTTTTTTTTTTTTTTTTGAATGGGTTCTCTTATTTTGTAACTCTTTTCCTTTGAGGTAATCACAGTGTCATAAAAATTAATCATAATGATATATATCTCCTATGAATGTACTAAACATACTACGATTGATTATTGCCTTATATGACATCATATTTTTCAAGGTACTATCCAACTTGACCCTACTTCATCATAGTCTCAAATCGCAAACATTTTTACTTAGTCACATTCAGCTTCAATTATATGTTTTAATTTCAAACTCAAGATTTCTAACTCCTTACCAACTTGACTTTAGAAATATAATTCTCAATAATTATATCAGTAAATCTCATATATAAATAGTCTTCTTCCAATACTTTGAACACATTCAAATATAAAGAATTCTTCTTTTTCAACTTCCGTCTCTTTCTCAACCATAATGTCATTTAACAATGTTCTAGAAGTAGGTTAAGAGTCGTAATTGCTCCATAGTTTTGACAAAGAGAAACGATCGAGTAAAAACGACAATAACAACAATGCAAGGAGACTCTGTCAGAGGTTTTGATTTTAGGGTTTACTACTAGTAGAGAAATGATAGCCTCTACAAAGTGAATTTTGATCATATGGAGATGTCCACGTCACTAAATTGGCAAGATCATTTAATAGAATGAGATATGCGACTCTAACCTAAAGAATTTCTTGTTGAATGTCCTAACCATGTTAAAGGTTTCTGTCCAATATTGAGAAGTAGATCAGACGACTTAATTAGGGACCACAGCAACTCATCACCAAGAATACGGAACTTGGGGTGTTGACGCTGGAAATTGATCACCATCCACCAACATAGTATTCTGCCCGAGTGGACCACAGCTTATATCTCAAATCTTTTCCAAGCAACTTCAGGGGTGCTGCATAGTGGGATATTTAATGCATGTCCCCTTTAAACAGTTGCTCGAGTCGTCCAACTAAGGAACTTTTGTTCTTGATTTGACCTTTGGCTTTCACAGCAACTGGGTTTTTAATCGAAGTTAGATCTTTGAAATGTCATGCCACCAAGTGGGTTGTTAGTGTTTCACTTCAGACGTCGAAGGTAAAGATAAAAATGCCAAATCTCTATCATCAGGAAACAATTAAAAGAACGATGATAATCTTGAAAGTTAATGGATCAAATAAATAAGGGGAAAAAAAGAGAGAGAGAGAGAATGGACAGAGCCAAGTTAGAAAGTTAGACCGGTACGGTAAGACTACTGTCCAAGTCTTTGCAGCTGCAAGCTCCGTTAATTAAAGAAGAGGGATTATAATTCAAATAAAAGTAAATATACATGATATGTATTGACACATGCGTTTGCTAATTTCTGGTCCTTTTATAGATGCATAAGAAACCTTTTAAAATACTATCAAGAGTTAAAAATGTAATATGAGACAGTTCAATGATATCTCGTTAGGCAAAAATATAATTTATCTACTAAAATTATACTTTTAATTAATTTGAATAAAATATATTTTTACCAATACTTTTAAAAATCAAATCAAAAGTTAAACCGATAAAATAAGAGGATTGAGGTTTAAAAAATTCAATCGCTATTAGATTGTTATCAAACTGCTAAAGATTAATAAAATTAAAGAATTTAAAATATGATAGATAAAGATTATCTTAATTGAAAATTTAATTGAAAAAATAGATTGTTAAATAAAAATTAATTGATTATTTTAGTTTATAAGAAGTTCTTAATTTTCTAAAATTAACAAATTAATTAATAAATTGATGGGTTTTTAATAACAAAAGTAATTAAAGTAAATCAAGTTAAAAAATAAATCAAAAAATTAAACGATTCAAGATTTTTATGGTTAAATCAGACGAACAAGTTAAATTTTTTAATCAATAATTTTTACACTAATCAATAATTATCTTAAATGTTGAATAGATTAAAGTTCAGAAAAAAGAATCGAAAATTTTCAGGTCATTGGCATTACTACTGGAATAAAGATTTGTGTTAGCCAAAGACTTATGTTATAACCGAAGTTGACAATATGATTTACCATATTTGGCACAAGTTGATGATGATTCATCAACCATGGTCTCCCAACCAAGCAGACAGAAAAGGATCTATCGTATTCATACTACAAACATTGATCACATGCTTTGAGATTGGTGGGGACTTTTGAAAGGGATCTATTTAAAAACAATGAGGCATTAAATAACATTCCAGGCTTCTCAAAAGGGAAATTATCATTATCGGACTTGGAAGTATTAAATAATTTTTATCTTGTTCCGTTAAATATTGTAGGATCTTATCGTAAGATGATGTACGGCTATATGCATGCTATTTGCAGTCCTATTCTCTCACAGAATCATTTACTGCAAAAAGCTGGCCAAAATCTCGACCTTGGATTATGGTTTTACATAGGGTGTAAAATCAATTTTCTCGAATAGATTAATAATTTAAGCTCCATTTATAAATAGATAATGTTCTTCATGCTTCCTACATGATTTCACACTTATTATGCGAGAATGAGACATCAAAGTTAATGTAATTCTAGGCTTGACATTTCAGTGCCATTAAATCATTCATCTTTTGACGGTAAGTTGAAAGTTGCTTCGCTGACGATGAGTGGGCGATTGATATCTTTCAAGTTTATTTCAAAATTAAAGGTTACATATGGACTTTATTCTGTCATGATACCATCCAGGATTAACTCCACTACAAGTGCAATTATACCATCCACTATTAACTCCACTACAAATCTCATTATGTCATTTTCTACTTGTTTTTTCCTCTGTTTTCTTTCGTTTAGGTCATGTTTGCAACAATTAATAAGGAGAATTGGTTAAAGCATAATCTGTTAGAAAAAAATTAAGTTATAAAATTAAAATAATACAACATATTCAAGCAGTAAATGTTGGAGAGTCTCTGTGTTTATTTTGTTAACAAAAAAAATATATATATACCTATCTGATGATAAGAAAAATACCTTTTGGGTAGTTTGATTTTACTAAAATGATTATTTATAATTGTATATGATGAATAATAATAATAATTGCACTAGGACATAGGAGTGTCAAAGCATATGTCCATATTCTATAAAGATATAGTGAGTTACATAATTTGGAACACATGCATGTCAAAGGTTGTATTTTGTACGCAAAAGAAATAAAAATATATCTGGCTTGGAACATTTGTCATATTGGCAACGGACAACGTTATCTAGAAACATATTTTTGGTTGATTTCAAATTATAGAAAGAAGCTAAGGCCTATTAGAATCATGTTTTAAGTAAGTTTAGGTTTAGTAAAGAGTTATTTGAGTAAAGTTGCATCAATTAGAATTTACAATTAATTATACTTGTTTAGTAAAGAGTTATTTGAGTAAAATTGCGGCAATTAGAATTCACAATTAATTATACTTGTATAATCCTAGTCTGTGTGTGTGTGTTTGTGTGTGTGTGTGAGAGAGAGAGAGAGAGAGAGAGAGCTATAGATCTATAGTGTGAACTCAATCGTTTTTGGCTCTTGAGGGCATAGGCACACCCAATTAGTTGAATCTTAATAAAAGTCTTCATATGATGTTTCTTTTATACAACTCTATTATTGTTGCACATTATTTTTCAACAATTTTTGTTAGAGCATAGTTAAGGCGATAATGACTTATGGCAATAGAATTTGGAAGATTGTAAGATTTGAAGTGGAGAAATTTAAGAGAATTGGGAACTTTGACTTATGGCAACAAACAGTGAAGGGCTTGTTAGCGTAGCAAGGCATGTTCAAGGAGATATGAAAAATAAGTGGAAAGATATGGATGAGCTAGAGTGAGAAGGATTAAAAGTACAAGTATTTTGAAATTTTAAATCGTACAACTTTGTCTAATAGACGAGGTTATGTACCATGTCATAGAGATATAGAAGAAGTTAGAGAGTCGACACAGACTAAGATCTCTCACAAATAAGTTGTATGTGAAGCAAAAATTATGCACGTTAAATATGCAAAAGGAAATAGATCTAAAATAGCATATTAGTACATTTAATTAAATAGTCAATGACTTGTTAAGATTAAGGCGACCATTATGAATAAGAATAAAGTAATAATTCTACTTTATTCTTAACTTCTTTTTTATGAACATTTGGTGACCACACTCACAATGGATAAGGAGACAATTGGCGTAGAGCTCATCATCTCTGCATTATTGGAACACAATAACAAACACTTAATATTAGTGAAAGCTCTCAAGTTGAAGGACTATATATAACGGAAAATCATGATCCTAAGAGAAATAAAGGGAAAGATGACATGCCTAGATGGAGTTTTAGGATAAAATTCAAGGTGTAAATACAATATGGTAGATTAAATTTTTAAAAAATTAGGCTTCGATTGGGCTCAAACATAGTATTTTCAGCCTAAAACTTGAAAAGAAATATGAAGCCTAATTGACCTTAAATTCAGGCCCAAAAATGTTAAACTTAATACGAAATCTATTTATCAATCATGAACTTATATAAACAGAGATAATATCAAGATATAAACATTTTATTTTATATTTGTGTTTGAATAAGATGTTAGACATTTAAATAATCTCATCAAATTTCAAAACATTTCCTTAAACTTTTGATTGATATGTATAAAATTTATTAGAAACAATAGAGGCAAGGTGTTTATACACTTTTGCTAATACACATTACTCTTAATGAGTCAAAGAATCTAGACATATATGAAAGCTTACTTAAGTAGCTATAAGAGATGTGGCAGTTACTTACGGTAACGTTATTAGACATCTTCATTATAAATACAACAGATGTGACAACTATTTATGGCAACTATTTATTAGAAATTCTCATTATAAGTCTAATAAGTACACTACTCACACTAATAGGGTGTCATTTTCTTGAACGTTAGCCTATTTATTTAGATCATTTATTAAACTACTTTATTATATTTTATTATATAAAATTTAATATTTAGACTTAATTTTTGAAACTACACAATTAATAAATATTCAAAAGGAAATTTCCTACCATTTCCTCTTTTGAAAAAATATTAATTAATGTACTTGTGATATAGAAAAATAATAAAGATTAAGAGTATAAACAAAACCATATTGATTGGCCTTTTGAAAACTATTTCATTCAAAGATAATGATAGTCCATCATTCATTCTTATAACACTTTTAATATTAGAATACATCATAAATATGTCTCATATATGACACAAATCTAACATAACCATATATATATATATATATATATATGATAACCATACTAACATGAAAAAGAAAATGGAGTGTGGTAAACAACAATGATACTTAAATGTTCTAAATGTCTCATTTTTATCTCATTTTCTTAAACTTTATACTAAATTGTAATAAAGAATATGATTTCTCTAGTTGTAAGCTAAATTGGATTAGAGAAATCCTTCATAGGATTAAAAGATTTATATCTCTCTGTCTTATAAAATCGTATATCTCTCGAGTCACTTACATAAGATAAAAGATATAAAATCAAAGTTAAACCGTAAATATGCCTAATGTCCTATCATATGCTTAAGATTGATGCAAATCTTAAGATCAACTACACTGTGACAATGCAAAATTACTTGTACCATTGAAAAGGAAATGGTGTTCAACAATATATACTATGAAGTTATAATATATCATAATAAATTTATATCTCCAATAAAAAGTTCTAAAAGGAAAGTTGTGTACAATTGATGGCTCTCACAAAGTGGGGAGCCTTGTGCACTGGGGCAACCCTTTTTTTTGGAATGTCTAGTATGTTATGCACTTGAGCATACATCAAGCTACTAATTGAATTAGAATAAAGAATATTATTAATGACCTCTCTTTCACCGTCATTATCTAGACAATATTCCAGAGACAATCTCTCTTCACAAGAGATCAATGTTTCATAAAATTCTTAATTTTTCATAGAAACCTTTAAAACACACTCTCAATGCATGCTCTTTATAGGAGATCCATTAAGTTTTGAGATATGTCCTTATGAATCCAAATACTAAAACAAAAGATGCTTCAATAAGACCTTTGATGTCAAAATGTTGGGAAAACAGTTACTTAGTCTCATGTAACATATCCAAGTGATTTGATGTGAGTAAGACATAATCTACATATAGAAGTAAAAAAAAAAATGTCCTTGTTAGTATTGACCTTATAGGGCAAGCATCTCTCAAATTTATTTCTCATAAAGATGAATTAGGTAATTACCTCATCAAACTTAAGTACTGCCGAAGAAAAGCTTGCTTAAATTTATAAGGATTTTATCAATTTACAAATCAGATGACTCTTATCATCCTCTTTAAACTCTTTAAACTATACCATATAGAGCTCCTCATGAGAGTATCCATTTACAAAGGCAATTCTACATTCATATGATGTAACTCTATATTATAATGAGTTACTATTTTCAGGATAACTTTAAAAACATTTTTGAAATATATAGGAGAGGAAGTGAGATTAAAATATGTCCCTTCTTTTATAGTGAAATCCTTGACAACCAATTTAGTTTTAAATAGCTTTATGCTACCTTGGGAATCCTTTATGTTATTATAAACTCATTTATAGTCAATATGTTTGTATTTTTAAGGTAAATCAATAAGTTCTCATACCTGATTTTTCTTTATAACTGGGATTCTTTTCATTACATCTCACCATGAATATGTATGAGGACCATAATATAATATTTGAAAAAAAAATATCCAATGTTATAGTCATTCTCACTAAGATAAACTATATAATTAGATGACAAAATGGATGTCTTTAATTCAACATGTTTAACATTATCAAGTACATAAATTGCTAACCATAACTAAATAGAGGAAGGATATGCAACTATAGATTATGTGCTTTAATATCCTATAAAATTTGAGAATGATCTATCTCATCTGACACATCATGCTCCATAAACTTTGTTATTTGTGACTATAATTTTGTATTCTACTTCTCTACAATAGAACTTGTAGCCTTTATAGTGATATGGATAATAAATAAAATGGTAATCAGTAAAATAAGATTTTAGTTTATTTTCTTAAGCATTATACAAATATACCTCGATAAGGAAGTCATAAACTCAAAGGTGAGTGAAACTAGGTTTTCAACCTTTTCATAACTCAAAAAGTGTTTTAGGCACTGATTTGCTTGGATACCTATTTAGAATATAAAAGCAATCTTAAGAGCCTCACCCTAGAGGTAATTTATAGCATACTTTTCATCGTATCCTTTTAAGGTGCGATTCTATCTTTTGATGACACTGATATGTTAAAGCCTACCTCAAATAGTGAACTTAACAACTACTGCACAAGAATTAATAACATATATCCATATCAAGAATAATTATCAATAGAAATAAGAAAATATCTAGAATCACAAATGATAAGTGAATATAGCCTACAGATATAAATATGAATGATTTTAAGATGATCAAAACTATGAGTTGATTGTTTTTTCTTTATTTTGGTCAATTTACCTATGCAACAGCTGGTACATATATCTAGTTATTGAAACCAAGAGTGATAATAAAATTTTCAATTATCAAGGTTTCAACTATCTTCTCATATATGTGGCCCAGTTTCTTAAGTTACAACATTGACAACTTTTTTTATTAAAGATCTTTTAATAATAACATAATCAACAATATATGAAGAAAAATAGACAACATTATGAATTAAAAACACATTCTATATAAATTATATGATAAGAAAGTTGTACCAACTTTTTTTGTATCAAAAGATAATTTTACATTTGAATTTTTATAGTAAAAATTATAATCTTTTTATCCAAAAACAAATATAAGTATAAAATTCCATTTGCATGACATCATAAAGAAGATGTCTTGTAAAACAAGTTTAAATCCTATATCAAGATTGAAATAAAAAATTCTTATGAAATCTACATTGTTTTCTTCATTATTGCCAACCATCAGTTTTCACTCATCTTTATTTATCTAACTCATACATATAAATCCTATCATCATAGAAGCGTCATGATTAGAAACTCTAATATTTAGTAATTAAGAACCTAATATGGCTACAATAACATTATATTCATGAATAACAAGAACCAAACAATTATTACCCAATTAATCCTACTTTTTAACTTTATATTTCATGCAGACTTATTTATTAAGCTATTAACCTTGTATCATGCAATTTAATTAAAGATCATTGGCTGGTGAAATTTCTTATCTTAAATTAATATCTTTTTTATGACTATCAACACCTAACCATAGTTGATTAACTAAGATCTTTTCTACTTAAAACCTTAAGATTGCATGAAATCATACATGAAATAATATCAGTTGCATGATATGTTACTATCTTTCTCAGTCTCAATTGCATAATATAATATCTTGAAAATATTAATTAAAGAAATAATTAAATACATAATTAAATCCAGATAATTAATAATCAAATTGCATTAAACAAAGAATCAAATCATAAAATACATCCCAAGGTGCATCCCACTTAGGTACTAAACAAATTTAGTTCATAAAGATAGAAAACATAGCCCAAGATTCAAAAGAAGAATTACAAACAAGAAAATTTATATATATCCCATTTTTTCTAAATAAAATCCATTGAGACTTTGATAGCAATATGCTCTTTATTCAGATCTTTAAGTCAATCTTCAAGTCCCAACCAATATAAAGTTCAAAACTGTGTTTAAAACTCTAACGTTATTTATTACCTTTTCAATTGCCTTTTTATACTTCAAAATTAGGAATTTTAAACTGGACACAGTCACCTACATGACCGTGTATAGTGACTGTGTTCCTTAATATCACTTCAAAACTCAACATTTATGCAAAAACACTATTATAGTAACTTACACGGGGAGTAGACACATCCATGTTTATCACCACACAGGTGTATCTGATCTCAACACTTTGGACTTGAATATTTGAGAAAATGTCAGTCGGAGCCTAAGTTTGGCCTAAGGCCCAACTGACATCTTTTTGCTTTAGAAGCAAACTAAATTCATTTAATTTTGTGAGGAAAAAAGTATAAAATGAAGTTGTTTTGCTTTAGGATTTTTTTCTTCCTCTTCACCTCTCTCACTTATAGTTCTCTTTCTATTATCTCTCTCTCATAAGTCACCACCACCAAGCTGCCGACGCTGTCAACTCAGTCCTTAGCAGTTGCCACTCTTTCGTTGCACCAATAACCAGTTGCCACCCTGCTTACCCCTTCCCCCTCCAACCGCAACTAACCCTGCCTCATTGTCCTTGCCACCCTTTTGCATCGCCGCCTGCTACCATACCGCTGTGTTTTTTAGCTTATCTTCACCACCTACCTAACACCAATAAGGTAAAATACACGTAATGTTTTTTGAAATACTAGATTCTAGAATTGTTGTCATCGACTAGGTGTTTTCACGGACTTACACGGATATGTATATGATAATGTAAGTCACTATGTATTTCACGAATGTATGCACTGCGTAATTTCACAAAAACACATACATGTTTGTGTGTGTTTTTGACATGATCACAATGACTTACATGGTCATATACACACCTGTGTAAGTGACAATGTAAGCCACTAATTATTTGAATAACTGATTATGAATATGAATTACATAGATATTAATCATAATGTTATTCAATTATGATTATGATTAACATCTATATTTATATATTGATTGTTTCAAATAGATGAGCATATTCCTTCGGTAGAGAGTTGTAATCTTATACCAAGTGAAGATAGAAATTCAGTTTGAAGTTAATCGAAAAGTGAAGTTTTGAATCACTTCAATAAGACTAGATCGATGGACGGAGTAGAAAAAGGCAAATGTAAATATTGTTAGAAGATGTTAAACAGGAGTTCAAAAGGTAGAACCTCTCATTTAAAGAGATGCGTGGATTTGTGTAGTAGAAAGAAGATGTTATTAGGAGATCAAACATTTTTTACCCCTAACCTTATGAGAGAGAATAATGAAATGACTGCAACATCTTATAACACTAATAGATCAAGATTTTTGGTAGTTTCTATGATAATTGGTGATGAACATCCACTATCAATGGTTGATACAAAAAGATTTTGGATGTTTTGCAACTCACTACAACTATCCTTCAAGGTTCTCAGTCAGAATACGTTTAAGAAGGACATTATAAAGATATAAGAGGATGAAAAGAAAAAATTTTAGAAACATAGTCGAGTATTGAAGGACAGATTGCCAATACAATAGAAATGTGGACAACCAATAACCAACAAAAGGGTTCTATGGCAGTGACAACACATTATGTTGACAATTTCTGGACTTTACGCAATAAACTTTTGAGGTAATATATATTCTGTAATATTGTTATCATTTACTTTTTCATTATGTTATAATTGATGTTGGTAATATTTATACATGATAGGTTCATTTATGTACCAACACCACATATAAGTGAAAGGTTGGCAATTGTTGTTGGAAGATTGTTTAATAGATTTTAATAGTTGTAGCAAATTATCCACCATAACAATCAACAACTATAGCACAAATGATGCTATCATTGAAAAGTTGAAGAATCAGATACAGGTTTGGAGTTTATGGGTTAGTGGAAAGTTATTCCATATGTGTTGTTTTGCGCATATTTTAAACTTGACTGTGAATGATGGATTGAATATGATAAAGGAAGGAATAGATTCAATTTGGAATAGTGTAGTATATTGGAGTTCAACACCTAAAAAAGTTAAGAAATTTGAAGAAACCACATGGCATCTATACATTCTGAGTACAAAGATGTCGGTTTTAGATTGTTAAACCAAATGGAACTCAACTTTCAAGATGTCAGAGTAGACAGTCTAATATGTTGATGTGTTTACTACGATGAGACAATGAGATTTTTAGTACACTTGCATGCGTATAGAAGACCAATGGGAGTTGGTTAGAGAACTTTGTCTGAAGTTGGAATTATTTTATAATGTGATTGAATTATTCTCCAGAACAAAATATCCAACTTTGTACTATTGCTTTAGCACTATGTGTGGGATTAAAAAAAGCTTTATCTAATTAGATGTTTGATTCCAATAAGGTTATTCAGATTATGGCAAAGTAGATGATGAAGAAGTTAAACTTTTATTGGTATATGGTTGGACATATTGTTACTCTCATATTTGTGCTGGACCTAAGATACAAGATGGAGGGGGTTAATTTTATATATAATGTGTTATACGGTGATCAAGCCCAAAAGTATGTAAGTGTCATTAAACAATTATTGTTGGACCCTAAATTTTTTTCTTGAAATTTTGAAGTGTAAATTGACATTAAATGAGGAATTTGTGGTGAATCATTCATGTACAAAGAAAAAGA
>JAOTAX010000002.1:25553433-25566030 GCA_025629825.1 Erythroxylum guanchezii | reverse complement strand
GATTGAGACTTATTGAAGTGTTTTAGGTATAGGATTGTGTTTGTTTATGCTGGGATTCCGGACAGGAGGTCCGATGAGTTGTGTGTATTGGTTTAGTCTTAGGGTTTCCAACGCGACAAGTTTGTTTTGTTTTCTAAGATATTTGTTCTCGGATGTCGAAAATTTGTTCAGTCCGTTTGAACCGTTTGTTTGCTTTGATTTCGAGCCAATTCGATCTGTTTGATTCCGATCTGTTCATTTGTTTCGCTTTATTTTCCGATTCGTGTTTTCATCTGTTCTTTGTTTTCGTTTCTGTTTTTCGTTTCTCCGGATGGGGTCCGGTTCTGAGATCGGGTCCCAACAATTATGGTATGATTTTTTTAATGATTACCAACTCAGAATGGACAAAATTTATAATCAGGATTGCAGTAATTCAGAATGTTCAACTCCAACTTCGATTTTAGGTTCAGGCTCATCTTTCAAGAGTAGCTTGTTACTTTCACTTTCAAAATTTATGAAAGAAAAAAGGGCTAGGAGTTTGTACAATATGATGGAATTAGATAAATATTTGACAGAATATTATATGGCTGAAGTTGAAGGTGTACAGCTTGATGTATTATTATAATGGAAGAGTTATGGAAATAATTTTACGATCATGTAAATAATTGCATAGGTCACAAGACCTATTAGTAATTCCATCATCCACTGTTGCTTCGAAATTTTCTTTTAGCACTAATGGTCAAGTTATTATTCCTGATCATGCTTGACTTTATTATCGTACTATGGAAGCCTTTATGTGTGCCTAAAATTAGTTAGATGATGAAGATATTAAGGGTAAATTTTTTTCTTTTTCATATATTAATTTTTTCTAATTTTGTATATTATCTTCCCTTTTATATATTTTAAATTTGTATATTAATATAACCACAAGTACTAATGTGGAGGTGACTAGTCACACTTGTCGATCAAGTGGACATTATTTTGATAAAATATGCGAAGATGCAGGTATATTTAGTTATTTATTAATTATTATCATGTCTTTAATATTCTTTTAATTTTAATATTACATTGCTAAATATAATAGTTGTACATATAGAAAAAGAGATGCAAACTATTGAAGATCCTTACTACAACAATTAGTTGCTCTCTTAGTCTGTGTAGTCTCTACCTAGTACACTCTGCAGTCTTCGGTGTCCAGTTTCCAATCTCTAGTCTCCAGCTTCCAGTCTCCAATCTCCAGTCTCCATTTTCCGACTCTCCAATCTCCATAATGCTTTTATCTTGATTTTTTAAATTATATTAATTTTGTAAAATGATTTGGATGACCATTTTTGTAAAATTAAGATTGCTATAATTAATTAAATTGATCACTTCAACTTTATTCTTTTTCTTTTATTTCCTATAATCCTATCCTCCTTCATTAATGAATTTGGTGTCTTATTCATCTTATCAATATATGTACTTTTATATATTCATTCATTATAAAATCTCAATTTTTATTAATCAATTGAAAATTGAAACTTCAATTAATTGAATTGATCACTATAATTATAATCTTTTTCTTTCATTTCCTTTAATACTATTCTCTTTCGTTAATGAATTTGGTTTCATCTTATTTATTTTATCAATATGTACATTTTATATATTCATTCATTATAAAATCTCAATTTTTGTTAATTAATTGAAATTCGTAACTGCAATTAATTCAATTGATCATTTCAGTTATAATCTTTTTTTTTCATTTCCTATAATCTTATCCTCCTTTATTAATGAATTTGGTTTCTTTTTGTTCATTTTATCAATATATGTACATTTTATATATTCATTCATTATAAAATATCAAATTTTATTAATCAATTGAAATTTGTAACTACAATTATTTGAATTGATCACTTCAATTATTTTTTTTTCTTTCATTTTCTATAATATTATCCTTCTTCATTAATGAATTCGGTTTCATCTTATTCATTCTATCAATATATGTACATTTTATATATTCATTCATTGTAAAATCTCAATTTTTATTAATCAATAGAAATTCGTAAATATAATTAACTGAATTGATCACTTCAATTATAATATTTTTCTTTCATTTACCATAATTCTATCCTCCATCATTAGTGAATTTGGTGGTTCCATCTTATTCACTTGGTCAATATAGGTACATTTTATATATTCATTCATTATAAAATCTCAATTTGTCTTAATTAACTAAAATTTGTAATTATAATTAATTGAATTAGTCACTTGAATTATAATCTTTTTCTTTCATTTCCTATAATCTTATCCTCATTCAATAATGAATTTAGTTTCATCTTATTCATTTTATCAATATATTTATGTTTTATATATTCATTCATTATAAAATCTCAATTTTTATTAATCAATTGAAATTTGTAACTATAATTAATTGAATTGAGCGCTTCAATTATAATCTTTTTCTTTCATTCCCTATAATGCTATCCTCCTTTATTAATGAATTTGTTTTCATCTTATTCATCAAATCAAAATAAATACGTTTTATATATTTATTCATTATAAAATCTCAATTTTATTAATCAATTGAAAGTTATAACTACAATTAATTAAATTGATCACTTCAATTATAATCTTTTTTTAATTTCCTATAATATTATCCTCATTCATTAATGAATTTGATTTCATCTTGTTCATTTTATCAATATAAGTACGTTTTATATATTCATTCAATATAAAATCTCAATTTTTATTAATCAACATAATTTTATAACTATAATTAATTGAATTGATCACTTTAATTATAATCTTTTACTTTCATTTCCTATAATCTTACCCTCCTTTATTAATGAATTTAGTTTCTTCTTATTTATTTTATTAGTATATATACGTTTTATACATTCATTCTTTAGAATCAAAATTCTGCACATATATCATAAAGGTAACCTCTTCTTCCTCAAACCTAAGCACTAGTTTTTCATCATTAACATCAATAGTGGCTAAAAAAGATTAACCTAAAATCAAAGGTAGCTCTATATCCTCATCCATATCTAAGATCATAAAGTCAATTGGGAAAATAAATTTGTTGACTTTAACAAGTAGGTCCCCAATGACACCTTAGGATACTTAATTGATCTATCTGTTTACCAAATGGTCATCCTAGTGGGTTTTAGTTCCCTTTATTCCGATTTTTTTAATAATTTATAGGGAATTAAGTTAATCCTAGCCCCCAAATTAGCTAAAGCTTTTTCTACTAATAAGTTACCAATTAAATAAGAGATAGTCAAACTCTCTAGATCTTTAGGCTTCTTGGGCAGCTTGTTTTGCATAATAGTTGAGCATCTCCTAGTTAATATCATTGTACCCAACTACTATAACTTTATCTTGTTAAAAAGTAGCTCTTTCAAGAATCATTCATACTTCGGCATCTATAAAAGAGACTTAGTAAAAGGTAAGTTGATATAAAGTTATTTAGAAATTTCAAGAAATTTAGGAAACTACTCTTCCATGCAATCTTTCTTCAACTTAGTAGGATATGGAACGGTGCACAGGAATTCCTTAACTTTTAAAGGATGCTCTACATCTTTAGCTTTCCCTTGACTCCTTTTGTCACTTTCCTCTTTATTTTAGGTCTTGCTCTTAACTTGCCATTCCTTTTCACTCTTAAGGGTGATTGTCATTGCATGTTCGCTAGGATTTGCCTCAGTGTTACTAATCATACTCCTTTTTTGTCTTTCAAAAACTAATTTTGTTAACTGGCTAGTCTAATTTTTCTAATTTATGGATAAAAGCCTCCTAATTTCTTAATAAAGTTTCAGTAGCTTGAAATCTAGCCTTTAAATTCTAGATAAATTTAGTTATGAGGTCTTCCAAGCTTGGCTTCTTTTCCTAAGGTGGGAATTGCTAAAATTCTAGTGGAGGGCTATTCCTTTATTGTCCTTGATTCTCCCAAAAAGAAATATGGATGATTTCTCTATACTGGATTATACGTATTTTTGTATAGATTATTTTAGAGTTTAAGAGCATTCCGTATATAATCCACATACTCAAGCTTTGTTGTAATGATTGTTGCCTAGCATTATTAACCTACATGTCTTAGTCTGCACACCTCTTACTACATCAATTGGAAAAGTTGAGAATTTAGAGTCAATCCATTTATCTTTTTACTCAAAGCTTCAACCTAGCTTGCCAAAGCTACAACCACATCTACATCATAAACTCTGACTGCCATGCTAGGTTTTGCTCGAGAAGAGTACCACTGATAGTTGTTCATTACGATATCCTCAAAGAGATCTTGAGATGTTTTTGATGTTTTACTATTCAAAGTGACCCCAGTTGCTACATCAATCATCTATCTAGTTGTTTAATTGAGCCCATTTGTAGAATGTTTGAATTTGTATTCATAGTGGTAAACCATGATTTAGGCACTTCCTTAACATCCCTTTAAATCTCTGTCATGTATCATATAGGGTCTCTAAATCAATTTAAACATAGAAAGAGATGTTATTCCTCAATTTGGTAGTCATAACTAGTGGAAAGGACTTTTAAAGGAATTTTTCTGACATCTGGTTCCATGTGGTGATGGATCTTCTATGAAAAAAATTCAACCATTTCTTATCCCTATTCATCATTAAGAATGAAAATAATCTCAATCTTATTCCCTCATAAATAGCACCATTAATCTTAAAGGTGTCATAAATCTTTTAAAAAATTGACTATATTTGTATTATGTTATAGTCATAAATCTCAAATGTTCCTAATATTATAGTCCTGGGAACGGTGCCAAAACCTTAATAAGTAGGAACCTACCCTATAAATCTTAAAGGCAAGTACACCTATTGAATTATAGTATAATAATAAAGCGTATAGAGTGTGTCGATCCCATAGGGACTATAAATACTAGTAATTACCTCTTTTCTATAATCTAATTAACAAAATAAATATTGGTTTAATTAAAATAATAAAACTAAACTACAGTTTAACACAAATAATAAACAAGAACTCAAATCAATCAAAGATTAACTAAATTATATCAGTATTACCTAGGTAATAAATCCCCTTAAGATTTCTCAAGTTGTTAACCTTTTAGCATGCAATTTAATTAAGGATCATTAGCCCATGAAAATTCTTATCTTATATTAATGTCTTTCGCAAGACTATCAATACCTAGTCCCAGGTTAATTAACTAAAATCTCTTTCTAATTAAAACTCCTAAGATTGTTTTAATCGATTCGTGAATTTCACTATTAGTTTTAAAATTGATCTGGAAGACTTATATTGACCTATCTTTAGGATTGCATGGTACTACTTTCAATTATGTTAGATTTATTTATACAAAGTATTTTTCAATCTCAATTGCATGATTAAATTGAATCCAATGAAGCAATAATTGGTTATGTTAAATAAATAATCAAATCACAAATTCCATCTCAAGATTCATCCCACCTAGTTATTAAACAAATTTAGTTCATAAAAATAAAAAACATAGCCAAAGATTAAAAAAAGAAAAACAAGATAATTCATTATATATCCCTTTTTCTCTAAATAAAATGCAATGAAACTTCGATGGAAATATGATCTTTATTCAGATCTCTAAGTTAGTCTTGAAGTTGTTGTTGCTCTAAGGTTCAGAATTGTGTTTGAAACTCCAACTCTACTTATTTCCCTTCTTAATTTCCCTTTTATAATTCGAAATCAGGGTTTTTGTACTGGACACAGCCACCCACACGACAATGTATAGTGATTTTGTCCCTCAATATCACTTTAAAGCTTAATATTTATGCAAAAATATGGTCCCAACAACTTACAGGAGTAGTAGACATGGTCATGTCCATCACTACACAGGAGAAATAGCATCATTAAAATCATTCACAGTTGTAGAGACTTACATGATCCCTTACAAAACTATGTATAAGTCTCACACAGGCATGTCCTTCTAAAACTGCTTTAATTGTTCAATTTTCTATCTTAATTTCATATGACTTCCTCTCCTTTCGATATATGAAGGAAATTAAGAACTAAAAATATATTTAAAATGAATTAAGTGCAAAGAACAATAAAAACTCTTAAATAAACAAACAAAATACACTAAACATGAGATGAAAAATATATAGTTTATTAAGAATTTATCATATACTATCTTGATTATGTACTCTTTCACTAACCCAACCTAATATATTTATATAACACAGTTCTTTCAAAATTGTTCCAATTTTAGCACTAGAAGAAATCATATACTATTGAGAAACATAATAAATAGTCATTTATTAAATTGTCTTTTGAAGAATACTAAGAAAATGATCAAGTATGGACCTTTTGATGGTAAAATAACATATCATATCTTATTGTTCCTATGCTATATAGGTTGCTTTTCAATTTTTTATATTGGTAGGTGTGGGAATTGAAGGCTTTTCCATATTTATGGCCATATTTTCATCTTCCATCTCTAATTCAAACTCCACATCTTGTTTCCATTTCTTAAAATTTAATTCAGTTGAAGTTTTACTATTGACGTTTTTATTATTGATAGAAAAACTTACTACAAAAAGATCGATGCGTATAATAAATAAAAATATATGATAACAACGATACTTAAAGTCATAAATATATGTATAATATGCATCTCGTCTAATGTGTCATGAAATACTTGTATGTAGAATACATGATACATAATGATAATATATCTATATAAAATTGATTTAGAGTAAATGTCATAAATTCTTGTGATATTATTACCTGCGGGTCTATATATCACGCAAGCAATAGCTATCCTCTACCAAATGCATTTATGCACATTTCAAAATTTCATAAAAAGCTAGCCCCTACAAGTAAAATAACTAAATTTAATATCAGAGACATCTCCTAACTTGCTAACAAATAAGCCTAAATATCAATTAGAAAGGCTACTGTAATGACTACATTCTTATTAGTATTTAAATAATTTCACAAGTAAAAGAGACATAATTGTATATTATCCTCACTTTTTTTGCATGGAGACAAACCTGTAACAAACTTACTATTGTATGAAACCAAATCTTCATACACCTACTTATTCTCATTTAATAGTACTGAAATATACTAACAATATGTATTTGAGAATTCACAATAGAAATATCATAAGAAGTGATAAATCATGTAATACACAACAATAGATAAACCTTATGATATAATAAAATCATATTTATCTCTTACTTTTCAAGTTAATTGCATAAAAATTCACATAATTATACATCTAAGACCTTTATTTAAACTTTTGTAGATTTAACACTTAATTATTACTAACATAACAATACTAAAAAACATTAATTTTTAATTTTATACAACCAAAGGACCCAAATAATGATCCAAACAACTTTAAGGATCATTCTACAGATTTTGGAATTTTTAGATTTTCTTTCCCTACGGTACCCTAACTTCATCATGTGTCTAGGAGGATGCTTATGTAACACACGTGTAGGGTAGTTCAACGCACTTATATATTGCATGATTCGTGAAAAACATGTCCCTAGACTTGCTCCATGCCTTATGCTGCATGCACATCATATGCTAGATGGGTATATTGATTGAATGATGCATGTATGCCATATGCTAGACGAGTCTATTCATTGAATGGTGCATGACCAGCATGATCAGCAACACACAGACGCGCCAAATTTAGATCACAACTCACACATGTTTCATGCTCATGTCATATGTTTGACGTGTATATTGATTGAATAATGCATACATGCCATATGCTACATTCGAGTTTTGTTCTCGTGCCTTGAACTAAGGTACTGCTTACACTACAGCCCATTTTCTACTGAGGGCAAGTGATAAATTCAGCTCATCAAATTGAAATATGGGTCTAAGGGCCTCTGGATCTGTAACAAAACAGAACAGTCATAAGAGAAGGCGTGATGGAATGTCAGTTGGACTAGTAAGTAGTAACCCTCGTTGGTTCTTGACCCTAAGATGCGAGCCTAACCCATATCATGTTCAACGAATAGCTTATTACTATCAAACCCCAACTTCCCTCTAGGCCATTAGATTGAAAACCAGTACGATGTTCTCTCCAGCCATTTGATTCTACGGCAAGCACATACACGTTAGAATGGCTTACGATCCGTTCTGGATTGTAAGGAAGTAGTCATTTTTTTGCTATTTTATGCTGACACAACGGTGAAAATATACCCATTGATTGGTCATTGGTGTGGTCATGAGTAACATGTTTTTGTAAGGAATTCGCGTCAAACATAAATTTGGATGTGATTGGTGTAGAGTTCATCACAGGGTGGTTAGCGAGCCGCATGTACACAAGCATCAGTTCTTAGCATTTTTGTATATGCTCATTCTGTGTCGACAGGAAAGTCCAGCCAGTAATGGTCGATTTTCTTCATCCTCTTTTGGCCTACATTGCTATGTAACGTGTGGAGGCAGATGATATTGAATGTTTGATGCATAGAAGTTACAACCTGTCAAGAAAACGAAACAGGTAATAGTGGTCCCGGAGCTTGTTATATGATGTACAACCAACATCCAGCCATTAGTATCTTGTACAACCCACAATGTTTAGGACCTCATCCTGTCTAGCTGACCTTAACAAAGCAAGCTGATGATGAACACAACTCTTCCCACAAAATTCTAAATACATGAAAATTCTCGTTGAGCTTGGCTTAGATTAGAATAGAGGAAGTAGGAATGAGATGCTTAACTATATATTTGGTTATCCTTGCCAAAGATAATAAAGTTGTCTCTTTATTAATGAGACTGGTATGACACCTGGACAAAAGATGATAAAAAGACGAGCAAATACAGCAAGAAACTTAAATCTGCATTGTCCAAGGCAGTAGATTGACAAGAACTTGATAGCTCTATTCACGTGCCTCTCTGAGAGACTTCCTGCCTTTATCATGTATTCCATCATAAGTGCTTACAGATATGCTTTTATGATGTGTGACAGCCTTTACAATCTCTTCTGCTAATTGCTTAAATGACTTCAATCACGTTCTGTTCTATTATTTTTATACCTGCAAGGGTAACCACAGTCTAAAAATGCCTGGATACCTCCAGTAGGATCTATTACAGCTTTTTGCACTAATAGTTACAATCAAACAGAAAGCTGCCCTAAAGCTGCTTTTACGAACTCCAAAAAAACAAAGAGAAAGACTCAATTTTTTCCTGATTATGGAACAAAGGCAATGAAGCGTTGAAACCAGTTGTGTAACATATACAGTAAAAAGGGAAGCTAGCAAGAAAATTGAGTCTTTACATTCAAGAATGCCAGAATCCACTCAGCATACTTCGGAACCTGTTTGTAGATAGCTTCCTGACAAGCCTTTTGGCATCTGAAACTTCAGCTTCTGCAAGTTTTTTTATGTTCTTCAAATAACCAGAGTTGACGATCTTTCTTCTTCCACTATTAGACCTTGTTAACGACATCAGTATCGATATTATGAACCTTCTGTAACCTGAACTTGCCCCTTCTTGATCAAGTAACTGAAGAAGAAATCCAATATGTCGATCATCTTGCAAGAGTCTTCTCCTGTTTTTAGGTACCAAAACCATGCTAGAAAGTGCCTCAGCAGCCATTTCTCTAATTTGAATTGATTTTGCATTAAGGAATCTAATAAACTCAGGCAAGAAACCAGCTTCTCCCATTGCTTTCTTTGCCTCCTCAGATGTGCCAGATAGCCTAGAAGCCACTTTTAGTGCCAATTCTTGAACTGAAACATCTCCATTTCTAAGTAAGAAAAGCAGTTGATCGGTGAAGCCACAGTTCATCAACATACTAATACAACTTGTAGAAGAGAAACATAAGATCTCAATTGCCCTTAATGCTGTCTCTCGTGATTTAGAAGTAGATGGATGTATGGGATCCAGAAGCTGCACCAATGCACGAATTCCACCTTCACTAACGAGTAATCGCCTCACTGATTCATCTCCTGAAGCAATAATTTGAAGTAATTCAACTGAACTTATCTGCGCAGCTTCATCGTTCGATTTTGCAAGTTTGATAAATGTGGAAACTGCACCTTCTTCTATCATGAATCTCTTGATTTCTTCAACACCAACAAGATTTCTCAGTACCCCACAAGCAGGACCAATAAGTTCTGTCGAATCACCAGAATTGCATATTCTTAGCAGAGCTGTGACACCACCATGAGCGGAAACTGACCAAGCATTGTCAGAATTTTCAGTCAACTTCTTCAAACCTCTTGCAGCACCTTCCTTGCTCAATTCAGTGCCACTCTCCAGAACACGAATCAAAGGGCCTATAACCCCAGCTCCAATTAAAACAGACTTACAGGAATCAAACCCAGAAATTACCGCTACCACCTTGGCAGCCTCCTCTTGGATTTCCTTTTCCATGTAATCAAGGAAACTAACCAACAGATTCACAATGGCACCAACTTCAACCGCTACTTTGACATATTTCTCATCAGCGGCGACAACCTCAAGCAAGTTAACCAAAGCCTGTCTTTTCATTTCGGTGTCTCCGATCTTCATTCTCGTCAATAAATCTCTAATGTAAAACCTCATATCATCTTTACAAGCATTGGCTCCAGGTCTAGACACAACAATTGCAAAGCCATGAGTCAAGATACCTGCAGTGCATATCCCAGATAAATTCTTCACAAGGCGATCAAATTTTGCAGCCATAACGTCCAAATCACTTTGCATCAAGAGCTTGCCACTGTATGAAAGATCCACACATCTTCTAGCAAGGTCGTAGCAGTCGTTGGAAGAGACCACTATGGCAAATATCAAGCCAGAGAGTATTGGGTTTTGGCTGGAATCACAATTCTCTATGGCTATTAGGCCAGAGTTTAGCTCTTCCAATTTGTTTCTCATCAATTGCCACTTGGCTGCAAAAACTTTAACTGCAAAAGAGTATGTTATCAAAGAAGAAATGGCTTCAACAGCTTGCCTGAGATTGGATTTTGAGGAAGTTTCTGCCAATTTCTGATCTTGTCTTGGAAGTGCTCGTCCCATATTTTTTCGTTTTCCTTTTTTCCTGTTTAGCACTGATATTGATAGAAACCCATGCAGTATCTAGCAACAAGAGACGAATCCAAAGCTCTGATCATTGAGAGAAACAAGGTGACTAGCTACATACTACTTTTAATGAAGCTTGTTCGCTGCTTATCCTCTACGAGTTCTGTTATGTAAAGTTGATTAAGTGTTGGTGTGAAATTGTTCAAGTGACCTCAAGAGAGGGCATTATAGTATTAATTAATGTTGACAATTATCACTGCTATTAGTATTAGGTGAAAAGAGAAAAGACAGTATATATGACACAAACCCCACCCCACCATGTGAAGATGAAGCCCTTTGTTGGATGCCTTGAGCTAGCAGTCATCTTTTGTAATAGTAAACCTTCCATCCCCCATTTAGAGAAAGTGTCTCTCTTTTTCCCTTGACTAAACCAAAAAGCCTAAAGCTTAATATAAACTAACAAACAAATAAAAGATCACCGCATTAGGCATGGACAGATTAACTTCTGAAATAAGCTTTTTGTAGGAATTTATTCCTAGTTGCTTTGGTATCACTATCACGCATGAAGCCTAGCAAGAAGACGAACCAGAATATAGGAAAAGGAATCCACTCATCGTCACACGATTGGTTGTCTAATGTTGGACTAACCCTTTCTCATTCCAAGACAAAATGGGTCATTATTCTGCTTGTCACGGGTTGTTATTTGAAGTAATCGTCACATTGGATTATAACAAGTTGTGATGGGATTATGATAAGCGGCCATAATGAGACGGTCTATATATATGTTAATATCGAATATAGAAGTCGGCTTTAACTCTATACATAACAAAATGTTCTCATCTGCACGTCAGCTCAATTCAATTCCCACATCTTCAATTGTTGAGGATAAAGACCCCTTTTCAACAATTTTTGTTGCACTTTTCGCTGCAGGGTAGGGTCTCAGCTTTAATGAACCAACTCAATGCGTACCCAGTGGCCTGTTGAATTTTACACAGCAGATCACAAGGTGCTCGTGGCTTTTCCTCGGCTTCCTTCTGGTGTTGGTTGATTAAAAGATACCGTAACTTATTACATTTGTAGCTAGCTAGCTGCCATAGAAGCCTAAAAGCACATTGCAATATCAAGAGTTAGGTACAGATGGCATTTTGATGCCAAGGCAAGGAAGTGATGGTTTCTTGACAACTTTGAGTCGAGAATAAGGAAAATTGAGGCAGAAGCATACAGCTACAGAATATATCATACCTTGGCTTTTAAGAGAATCTCATATACAGCAAATTTTCATGATCATCCACTCCAGTGAAAATAAACAACGACCAAATAGATAAAGACAAATAACGAATTCAGAAAGAAACAAAACAGGAGAGATTGGTTGATGTTAATTTTAGTTGATCTTATATTAACAAGTTTCTTAAACTAAATTAGAGAAATAATCAGATCTTATATTATCTATTTTTGACAGTCGACGTGATGCAGTAAATCACTAAAAAATGTTTATTTGGCACAAGGGAAGTGAATCTAACTTCTAAAGTCTCTGGATTTAGAAGGACCATACCCAAATTGTTAAATTATTTATCGGATCGACAATTATTTTTGCATACCTGTATCCATGATTTCGTTTTGTTATGGAAAACTTTTATTTCCTCTCGTCTTCTTCTTTCAGAGAAT
>JAOTAX010000002.1:25473198-25486328 GCA_025629825.1 Erythroxylum guanchezii | reverse complement strand
TTTTTGTACTCAGGACGAAGACAATTATCTCTGTTCTGTCCACCACAACCAAACATCTCACTGTCTTCAATTCTTGTCCTGTTCCGTCATGTCTTGTTTCGTCTCGTCTCGTCCCTGTCTGTTGAAGACGCTAACCAAACACAGCATTAATGATTGAGAATTGTCCCATTTGCTCTTCCATTTATGCCTCATATCTTTTATACTTAAGTGTTTTGCCAATAGTACCCTTGAACAATCTAACATAACACTTTCTTCCAGAAAAATGTCCCCTATTGTCTTAAGTTTCTAATGCCTCTAAAATCATTTAATTTGGTTCAGTGAATTAAAAGATATACTTCAAACATTTTTGGATTGCTCTTGTCCAAGACAATATACTATACATAACTTCCATCTAGAATTTAAACATCTTAGAGACTGAATTAGATTCCAATTTCTTCATATGATTTGTAGCTCCATGTTTCTAGTTTATCACGAATCAAAAATCATCTCGTTTGGAGCTCTATCGATCCAAAAATCATCAAAATACTGAAGTATGTTCAGTGAAACAATACCAGTTTATAATATTTAAGAATACACTCATTGTACCCATCTCACGTTTTTCACTCAATCTTTCTCACTTCATTTCAAATGACTATAATTTCTGGTGGAGATGTAGAGCAATGTATTACGAGTCCAATGGTTTAAGAATCAAGTCATTTGGGTGTCTAGAGAAGAAGTTATGACCAAAAGAATCCAACCTGTTTTTGTCCTCAATCGTCTTACTTTGCTTTGTCTTACTTTCGCTTTGTCTTACTTTCGCTTCATCTTACTTTCCTTCTTCTTACTTTGCTTCAATCTTACTTCCACTTTGTCTTACTTTGCTTCGTCTTAATTTCGCTTCATCTTACTTTGCTTCATCTTACTTTCACTTCGTCTTACTTTGCTTCTTCTTACTTCCACTTCGTCTTACTTTCTTTTCGTCTTACTTTGCTTCGTCTTACTTTCACTTATGAACAATAACTAAGACGATGGGTATGAATAGTAACTAAGACGATGTGTATGAACAGTAACTAAGACGATGTGTATGAACAGTAACTAGGACGATGTTTTCTTCCTTCGTATATTTGCATCGTCTTAGTTTTGCATCGTCTTACTTTTCAATCTCCAACATCGCCACTTTTAAAGATCATCACTTGTGACTCAAATGTCCAAAATTTCCATACTATATACCGTTGGAAAGATAAAAGAAAGATCTATAACTCTCAAGAAGGAACCTTTACCAAAATCTAAGTAGATCAATCCCAAACTTTCCCCTAAATTCCGAAGACGAAATTTTCATTCATTTACCAATGTACTGCACCCAATTCTCAACTTCATGACAAATTTTGAGATTCTTAGAGACATAATTTAAATTCGATGTCTTCATAAGAAATGGAGCCCTATGTTTCTAGTTTAATCCAAATTAAGAATCATCTCGTTTGGATAACCAGAGAAAAAGTTGTGGCTAATAGACCGAAGCACACCCAGTGAACATTTTCCAGATCACTACCAATTTTGTTTCCAAATCTTTCCTTATCACAACTCATACCAAGATCACTCTCTCTACTCCCTCTACTTCTCATTTTCAATAAAATCACATTTAACATCAATTATACCCGGAAGTTGCCAATGAATGCATATACCACTTTTTTATGTGCAAACATTCAATATTTATGTGCATATATGCTAATATTATGCATGAGCAAGAAAATGTCTTTCCTTAATCTCTCTTTGAGCTCGCATGTACTAAAGTTTTGTGCCCTAACTCTTAATATAGGGACAGGATGTTACACTATTTGTATAAAAATATTTCAACTACTTTTACTTAACAATCTATTTCTTATCATGCTTTGAACATTATAATAATGTTGAATCTAAATTCATTATCAAATACTCATAAACATGAACTAGAAATACATATGATCTCTACCATATCACGTATAGCCAAGAAAAGTCATGTAGTCATTTTCTTCTAATGATAACTATTATCATTCTATAGCAAAGCCTTTAATTGTAGTCCACAATTATGCTTTTGGTAGGCTAAATTAAGTGGAACAATTCCAATAAAGTATTATACCTTTTAGCTCTACTCTATGCAACCTTTTGCATCTTACTATCATAATGTTGACATATATCTTATATGTCAAAGTTTATAAGACATTAGTCAACTGAAAATGTCAATACATTTTTGTCATCTATATGATTTTGACATATCTATAAAACTTTGTCACCAAATCCTCAACAGGGATTATAGCAAAATTGCATAATGGGCATACAATCTTTCTTTTCTAACTTTAAGAACTCTTCTTAAACATACTCCTATGTCCAGGAAATTTGGTTCACTAACTCTTAGTGTCAACTATACTATATAAGGTAAATTCCACTTAGAACAAAATATAAACATAAGAAAAGCAACTAATTAATTATGTCATGACTACCAAATGAGATTAGGACTTTAATAATATATTTGGTTACTCCCACTATCTTATTCGAAATAATAGCCCTCACTACTATTAAAAAAGATTACGTTAATCTTTCTAGTGGGCTAGGATCCCATTCAAATTTAATTGATCTTAAGTTTGCTCAAAAACTAACTAAATTTAAATTAGGTAGGTAACTACTTTATCAATTACATCTTATGTGACTCCTAGATTCGTTAGGTAACAACTCTTGCCAAAACACATCTTATATGTTATTCCTAACCCTGTCTCTAAATTCATGTGATCATGAGTTTGCCCATCCAAATCACACAAATTTAATTAAGTAGAATCCACTATTATAAGATTAAACATATTCGGGTTAAAGCGTCCTTGAGTTTATTTAACAAACCTATAATAAACAAAACTTTGGTTTATTCTTATAACAATAGAGAGCAACAATCACGTTTTCAACATGTACTTATCATCTTAACAAGGGACTTTAACTTTGTCTATCTTATCAATCGTAAAATTGTATGTAAAATATCATACATATAAGACATACAACTTAACATGCATCCTATCTTTTATATGTGCATGCGTGTGTGTGTGTGTGTATACATATGTGTGTGTGCGCGCGCGCGTAAGTTGCATACTTTATGTATATGTTATATAAGTTGCATACTTTGTTTATATGTTATACTCATAATCAAATTATAAGCATAAAACATCAAGCAATGATCTTCATAATCTAAAATAATATTTCCAACTATTTAAAAAAATTAAATTAAATTAAATTAAACTCATTGATTCATAATTGAATTAAATTCATATTCTAAATAGGAATTCAATTTGATTTGAAAACAATTTTTCAAATCCAATTGGAAACTATTTCCAATTATTTTGACTCCTTTAACAAAATTTAATTGAAAACAATTTTCAATAAATTATACTTCTTATTTATTATAATTTAGAAAAACTCCTTTTTCAAAATTATATTAACACATTTTAATATAATTAGAAATTACTATTTTTAATCTCATTAAAAATTGCCTTTCCTTAATTGGAAAACTATTTCTAATATTAAAAAGAAACTACTTTTAAAATTAAATAAAACAGTTTTAAATATAATTAAGGAAGTCATTATATTATTTATTTAGAGATTGATTTCTTAATCAATTAGAAAATATTTCCTTAATGAATTATAAAAACTATTTCAAAAAATATTAAAGAAATCTCATTTTTCTTAATTAATAAATGAAAATCCTTTTCAAATTGTAATGAAGAAGAAAACTTTTTTTTAACAAATCAAGAAACTTACTATTCATAGATAAAGAAACAATTTCTAGATAAATTTAATAATAATTCTCAAAATAAATAAAATCATAACTTGAATTTATCTCAATTAAATTGAAATAAATATATTTAATTAAGAAACAACTTTCTTAATAACTTTTAAAAAACATTTTTCTTAATTTTAAAGAGTCAAATTAATTAATTTCAATATAATTAAAACTAATTAATTCTAACTTTAGAAACTAATTTTCTAAAATTAATTAGGAATCAATATAATTATTAATCTTAATCATATTAAGAAAAATAATTACTTTAACTTTTAAAATTAAGATTTTATCTTAAATAATATAATCTCATTGTATTTATAATTTCTAACATAACCCAATTATGAAAGAAATCATTTAAAATTCTTGATTGATTCTAATTATTGATTTGATAACTAATTTAATTTAATAATTCAACTCTTAAAAAATTAAACTAAATTTCACAATATTCCTAATAATAAATATCCCTTGAAACAATTTTCAAAAATGGAAAAACACTTTTCCATTTTTATTAGGAACATAAACTAACTTAATCTCCATTAAATTAATTTAATTGAAATTAAGACTTTAAAAACATTAAAAATCAAATAAAATAAGTACGAAAATCCATCAGTGCTTCTCTTCCCAGACCTTTCCAGAAACAGCTCACCCCCGTAGGGCTTTTTTTTTCGTTTTTCTTTCGCCTCCTTTGATAGAATGATCATTGGTCGAAACTCACTAATTTTATTGGTGAGGATCATATTAATTAGTCTTCCTTAGAAATATACGATGAAGCTGCAAGCAGTGTGCTGTCTTTTAAGTAATTTAATTTTCTTGTTCCCATCATTCATGGACAAGATTTATAAAAAACATATTGCTTTTAGGTTTTCATTTCTTATTTCCTTGATTTTACAAATTTAAAAAAAATATCTTTTATTAGTTTTCATGTTTTTCCTTGTTATTTATTCATTCGTGTCAAGTTCTTCTTCTTTTTAAATTTTATATAATTAGGCTTTATAGAGCTTATTATATAAAATAAGAAATGCCTAGTTTGGAGGATGCTAATGATAGTGAGTGCATTGAGAGGACTAAAAAGGGGAGATTATTGGTCACTACGAGGGTATTAACACTACAAGAAATACACACAATCTGCGACGTTTAAAAAACGTAACATAATACAATTTGCGACGTTTCCAAAAACGTCACAAAAAATATCGCAAAGTGTAGTGTAGGCAAAAGATTTATGCAACGTTTCCCATAAAACGTCACAAAAAATACGGACATTCCGCAACGTTTTAAAAAACGTCACTGAAAGATTGGTCTTTCTGTAACGTTTTTTGGAACGTCACGGAAAGTCACATTCCGGAACGTTTAATGTTGCAGAATGTGACTTTCCGTGACGTTCCAAAAAACATCGCAGAAAAACCAATCTTTCAGTTTAGAAACGTCGCAGAATGTTTATTTTTTTCATTTTTCGAAAATCATTCTAATTTAATAATTTTTTAATTTAATAATTATTTTTTAAAATACAATTTTTTTAAATCTTATTTGTTTAATAACTATTCAATATTATTTATGAATTTTATTTATTTAATAATTCTTCAATTTTTTAGTATATCATTAATTTTAATAATTATTCATGTATTACAAGAATTTCATACCTGCAGACAATGTATTATTTAATTGAAATTTACAAATATGTCATAATACACTTATAAAGAGTGACGACAATTAGCTAATAAAATAAAATAATTATGAAAAATCAACATTTTTTAGAAGCAAAACATATTTTGCATATTTTGTAGAATCAATAGATATGACAAGAGAACAATTACATGGTAAGTATTCTTTTAGAAATTACAAGTTCTTATCATTTCTAATTCATACAATTTCTTATTCTCCAATTGAGATGTCCATGTAATCCACCATACGATACCTTTAATATATTCACTTCATGTTTTCATGATCAAGTTAGCATGTTTAAGGCAAACTCATCCATAGGAAGGGTATTGGCTCTGTGATGAATCTACTAAGGGTGCTGCAGTGTATACTGGTTCAAGATTTTCATTTACACTCTTTGTTGGTCTCTTTTTGGCCTCTTGGATCTCTGCAATGGTTGGTCTGCACTTGGAAAAGGATCATCCAATTCATTGTCAATTGAAGTTTATTCATTCATCCTCTGCGAATTCCTTGACTTTGATTTAGTCTTCTTGCCGGAAGTTTTTCTCTGAGAAAGAGCAAAACTTTGTAAGTAAAAACCAGAAGAGCCCAGACGCAAATGATAAAGCGAAAGCCAATTGCTGGCGGGAAGCAATCCACATCACGACAGTTGATCAATAACATAAATATATAAGAGAAAAGAATAACACAAAATAGCATCAGCATTCATTTTGGAAACAAAACATGAAAAATGATACGGTGCCTCCTCAGAAAGAATCAAAATCAGTTTAATAATATCCTCTCTCTCAACTGTATTACCATAAAACCAAAATTTTAAGGAAATATAATATCAAATTATAATTTCCTCTAGTGAATTGACCTGAAACAGTTGAAAGTTTAGTTGGATGAAAGAAAAAGAAGTAAACGTACAAAAAGTTTAAAGCTTGATTCTAGGATTTGTCCAAATTTCTATATATTGCATCACTCCACCCTCTCATTAAATAATGGTATACTCAACACATCGACATAGTTTTGAAGTGACCAAAAAGGATAAGGTCTCATACCATGAAAGTGTAGTAGCAGTGAAATAGGCCCTGGGAAAATAAGCTAGAATCTGCCAGATTTAAAACTCACCTGCAGTGGAACTTCTTTTAACATCTGTTCTACCTTGCCAAAACAACTCTTGTCCATACTACAAAACCATGCAGTGGTTCTAACTCAAAAATATTTATATTAACCAATGAAATGAAAAGTAAAACAATACTTGATACCAAGGGACATTGCATTAGATCCAAAAAACTGTAATGTATTAAAGTTCATTTCCTTCTCATACATTTGTTTTCATAAACATAAAATGTTAAAAAATGTTTCGCAGCTAAAAAGACTAAACAACACATTAGACCATCTCACCTTCAGGGAGGAAATTATATGCAGGAGGTTAATAGAACAAGATACTTTTTGTATATGGAAGATGCTATTTAAAATAGAAGAAAACTTCAAAATGAATTAAGTCTACTGAACATGCTCACTAAGCAATATAACATTGGATTTGATGAACAGAAAAATTAGAAGTTTAAATCCTTTAACAATCCTTGCTGGTTTTGTCCACATTGAACATGTTATTTCCACCTGACACTTCAGGAATAGACATACCTTACACAAGAATCTGGTCTTCATGCCAGAGACAGAACTAGGGCTCTCTGATGGATCCTTTGCTCCGAACATATGTGCTTTCTCCTCGTGCCAAGTTTCAAATTGGGTTGCCACATGATGAGAACCAGACTGCAGAGACAAAAAAAAACACAACAAAAGCAAAAAGTCAAAAACATTACAAATCAAATTCCACATCCAATAGGAATGGGATTGTTTAACAACCAACAGCAGAACAACCCTCAACTTGGAAACCATGCAGTAAATAGACACCGGTTTTTAAAGTCATCTACTAAAACCCATCAATGCATTGACAACATGTACATTTAAAAACAAAAACAGTTTCAAATAAACAACAAAGTTCTCGTCTTTTATCCAACTACAAGCTTCCAGCTAATTAGTTTCCTTTCATGAAGATTCAATTGATGAAATTCATTTCAATAATAATCACGAGAATAAATCATATTATTGCTAATATGAATACCATCATCGTGGAGACAAACTTTTATACTAAGCAACAATCAATCATAACTTATAAACTTTAACCACTTGATCAAACCGCATTCATCACAGAAAGCAATCAGAGTAGAACCATTGACCCACATTCAACTTCCTCACTTTGTCATCCAAATTAAATTAAAATAAAACAAAACGCTGATCTTTCTACAGCAAACAATAAGGACAAGGCAAGAGAGAAAACCACTTGAAACCCTACCAGATCCTTCCTACTCCTCCTCCTCCTCCTCCGTCCACCACCACCGACCACCATTTTTGGCAGCTGCAACTGCCACAACCCAATCTTATTGCTTTGCTGGAATTGTAACAACAACATAAATCGAGAGACCAAGCAATATTAAAATCCAATCTAAAGAAAAAATGACGAAAATCAGCAATACATACACTGACTCCCGCATTGTGATCAGTTTCACTAGCTTGCTTTAATCTTGCCGAAGTATCTTTCACCAACTGCCTGATATGCAGTCTTGTCTTGTGCCTGTCATGCAATAAGTAACATTCATAAAACCTGAATGAAATTGATTAAAGAAATAAATCAAACTAATAGAGAAATGTTAAGTGGCCGTTTCACCATAATAGCTTAAGTTGTTGTGTGAGGCCAACATAATTAGTTTTATATATTCACTAACACACTCCCTCAAGTGAAAGTCCCTCAAGTTTGAAACTTGCATAGGCTCACTCTATCTTGTGCTGAATAATAGGTGGGTGATAGGACGTGAACTCACGACCACTTAGTCACAATGGCTCTAATACTATGTTAAGTAACCGTTTCATCACAATAGCTTAAGTTATTGTGTAAGGCCAATTTAATTGGTTTTATATATTCACTAACAAGAAATTCACAAAACGAAGAAGGTGACAGACAGTTTCTCGCGAAGGTCGGGCGTGTCTTTTCAGGTGCCGAGGGTATTGACGAGATGCTGGAAGGTGGAAACGGTAGTGTTGATTTGGAAGATTCCAGAAGCCACAGATTGGTGTCTGTTTACTGAGACAGGGTAAAGAAAGGAGTCAAAACCACAAACCCAGAACAAAATGAAATAAATGTAAATCTAAAACCCTTTAAGAGTTAAGAATATACCTTGTGAATATTAAAGAGAAACAAAAAAGTCACTAAAGCAGAAGAGGGAGATGATGATCCTTAGTGGCATGTGGCCTCCTCTGTCACCTCCTACGCTCGTTAATAACTCATTCGGAGATGGTGACATCGACAATGATGCAAAAATCCTTAAATAAGGATGAAGACTAACTAAATTAAAGGGGGAATACGATCTGTGGCCAACAGTGACTATGGATAGTGACAAGAGAGAGACAGTAGGATAGGGATTCGACGAGAGAAATGAGAAAAAGGCAGACAGTTGAATTGGTAGAGAGGGTACGTTGGAGATGAAAGAAGATGACATATAAAATAAACGAAAAGAATCAAGTTTTGGTGGGAAGAAGGGAGAGAGAGGAAACCAGAGAAGAAGAAACGTCAGTGAAGAAACCAGTGAGAAAAGAACGTGCAAGAAAAAACTTTTCATCATCATTTTAAAAGGCAAAGGCCAACAACGACGCTTTATTTAACAGAACTTCGCGGTTTCTATTTCGTGACGTTTTAATTAAAAAAACGTCGCAAAAAGTATCACAAATTTGCTATGCTTTCATAAAACATTACAAAAATTTCGAACTTTTTATGACGTTTTTTAAACGCCATGAAAAGTCTTTACAATCCGCGACGTTTTATCAATAAAATGTCGCAGATTGTATGTATTTCTTGTAAAGTGTGTATATGGGAGAGGTTGATGTGAATGAGCAATAAGACAATCTTTTCCATGCAACATATTGTCTAAAAGATCAATTTTGTAGTAATTCAAGAAAATGCTTGGGGCTAATTTAAGGCTGTTGGGGAAAGTAAAGATGAGATACTCATATTTAAGCCAAATGTCAAATGTTATATGATTTTGTAGATGAACAAGGACAAATCATTTTGAGAAAAGAGGAAATGATATGAATCAAACATCAACTTAAGATATACGTGATTCATCACAAAGGAGACATAAAAGGGAGCTTAAATGACTTGAAAAAGGTTCAAGTCAAACACTGAAAGAAGGGAGCAAGACTACGAAAAAGGGTTTACAAAATATAACTGGCAATAGAGTCATACCCATGACTAGTGCCAATATTTCACTAGGTTTTACTATTTAGAGAAATGTAGTTAATTCGGTGCCAAAATTGAACATGTAACTGACATTGGACTCATTTTACTTTATGCACTAGAAGCTCCAAAACTAAATAGGGAAGATAGGCATTGAACTCATACCTTAATTAGTTAAGATTTTGTTATTTCAAGTTGTTATTTCCTTTTAGAACTCTAGTTTTAGGGTTTTATGCTTTTAGGGTTTTATAGCTATATAGGACTATCTAATGGATATAATTAATGATAGTTTACCGTTATCATTGTTGAATCAAAAATCTTTGGAGAGTTCTCTCCATGCTCTTTCTTAAAGAAACTTTTTTGTCAAGTTTTTTATTAATTAACGATCTTATCTAATTTGCTAGTGGTGATTAACCTGAAAATCTTATTACTCTCAATCCTTTATTTTCTAAAAAGCGATAATTCATATCTTTCTTTTATGAATTTTTGTGTTTGATTTCTCCACTTTTATCAACAAAATTTTTATAGGATTGTTATTGTTGTTGTTGGATCCCGTTTCTAGAACCAAACCCTTACTCTGATACCACTCATGTTGGATCCCGTTTTCGGAACCCAACTCTTCAAAATACCATAATACTTGAGCGTGGTTCCTTAAAATCTCTTTAACCATCATAGATTTATCTTCTTGCTTTGATACCACCTTTGTTGGATCCCGTTTGTCTCCGGAATCTAACTCTTGCAAAAACATAAACACGTGCATATTACCTTGAAGGGTTATTGCATTGAACCCTCTTTAGCCATCATCAGTTCATCTTCATTCGCATAACATCCCAAAAATTTCCTCACAATTTGTTCAATGGCGTGCCCATACAAATCAGTCACCATACTCGAACTCATTTCTCCTAATTCAGAACAGAATTTAGAAATCTTCAAGCCAGAATTTCAATTTGACTTCTTCAAAGAAATCATACCTTTAAGTCTCTAGCTTGTTTTAAAGCAAGAATCATCTTAATCGGAACTCTACAGCTGAAGATATACTCAAAAATCTAAAGGGTGTTCATACCCCAATTATGCTCTTACAACCGATCCCTCATTTTCTTTCCATCAAACTTTTTCAATTCAACTCCAAAAGCTATTATTTTTCATAAAGAGATAGATACATGTCTTATGAATCTATTTCTTTAATAATCACCTCATTTGGACGTCAAATGAGGAAGTTATGACCAAAAGAATCCAACATGTTTATACCCTCAATCAATTTGAACCTATCTTGGCGCGATTGCCATAACTTTCAATATCGATGTCCGATTGAGTTTGTTTTTGAATTGAGTTTGTTTTTGAACCATTGGAAAGAAGACTTCCAGATATACAACTTTCATGAAGACTACAAAGTGAGATTTTGCATCAAAAAGGGTCAAAAATCACAATTTCCTGAAGCTGTCCCGTGGATGTTCATTTAGCGGACATCTATGTCCGTTTAACGGACATGTATCGGGTTTAAGAGCCAATTTGGCCCGAGAAGGCCCGTTAAAAGGACATCCATGTCCATTTACATGGACTGGCCTGAGGGTGTTTTTACACCGAAGAAGGCCCGTTAAATGAACCTAATGTCCGTTAAACGGACATAGGGGTTCCCCAAACCCTCCAAAGCCCCTCCAATGCTTCCTACATCAAATCTAACATCTTATTCACTCATAATCTTCCCAAATTCAACTCTTCTAGTGCAAAAACACTTCATATCAATTCACACCAAATAAATCTCAAAAAATTCTCAAATCTCATCTCATTTGGTTCATCAAAACCACCCATTCTCATCAATATACCATAGTTGTCCTATACACACATCCTATGTAGCGTCCCAACTTGCAACGATCATATCTTTTCACTCCGGTATCTAAAAATCGTATACTTTATAGCGTTGGAAATCTAAAAGGACAAGCTACAAATTCCATGAAGACAACATTGACTAATTCTACCTGAATCAATACAGTTTTTCCTTTGAGTTCAGAACATAATTTTCCTCTATGAAAACTTGGAAAACCTTCCCAACTTTACTTCCTCTATTACAAGATCATTCATAACAATTCAACTACCAATTAGAATTCATCAAACTCTCAACCTCAATTCATTTGGCTCTTCGTATTCAACAACATCTCATCATTCATAAAATTCCTATCATTCTTTTCCATAGCATCTTACTTATAAGCATAACAATAGTCATGCTCAAGATTTATCATCTCAAGTTGATAACTTCTTCAATTATATCTAAATTCAACTCACATCATCCATACATTAATTCACATTGCAAATCCATACATAAATTCATATTTCATTAACATCATAAAAAAAGAGTTTTACAAACTTTAAGGGGATTTCAAGCCACAATACATTAATATTTCAAAATCCCCAAATTACACAAGACTTTTGAATAATAATTGCTCAAAATGCAATTACAACTTTGTTTTACATAAATTACTCCAAAACAACACAAAACATGTAAATTCGGGTTTGTACCTTGATTCACTTTCATTTGATCTCTTGCTTATCACCTGAATTGGGGAAAGACAGTGGGAGTGAGCTTTAAAAGCTCGTGGGTAACATGCTTATAACAAATAACAAGCAAAACCGTTCAAAAAGTTCAATCTCATAGAAAATTCTTATTAAATCATAAAACATATGTTTTTCAAAATTCTTGTCATGAAATCAAAATCACAACAACACAGTATATGCATTTTTTAACTTGTTCACAATTCATAAACATATAAGCACATCAGAATTGGTTTGGGTAGGCCCGTAAACAGAACGTACCAACACATTCCCATATAATGGTCCTCTGTAGCCGTGAACAGAACGAACTAACACAATCCCACATAGTGGTTTTGCGTAGTCGTAAAGGAGTCCATGAAGGAGCTCCATGCTACTAGCGGGCAGGTGGGAGAAGCCTTTAGACAAGTGCACTTGACATACAAAACGGACCAAACTAAACCCATATAACATGTAATTCATGACTTGAAAACAAATTACCCAAATGGCAACATTTCGGAAACTTGTTTTTCATGAACATGCAATTTTTCGAAAAACACTTTCATGTAGTAATTCCCAATTCATCACCAAAATTCATACACCAAACATGTAGCAATTTTGCAAATCATTTACATGCAATAAAAGCAACACTTATGAAGTAATTGAAATCATTTAATATTCTTGATTTTTGAAAATACCTTAATGGCTCATTACTCAAATCATAAACATGAAACCTACCTTATTATCCTTGCTTGAAAACCTTGCTCAAAAAGCCTCTACTCTTGCTTCTCTTGCCTCTCTCTTGATTTTCTTCATTAAAGGCAAAATTCCCATTCAATAGGCATTCCAAATTGGACAACCCACAAGACACATTCACTAAAATTGATCTTAGAA
>JAOTAX010000002.1:25400364-25424658 GCA_025629825.1 Erythroxylum guanchezii | reverse complement strand
TTTACTTACTCATCAGGCTACTACTTCCAGCAGCAGTGCTTGAAATCATTTTAACTTCTGCAAGAAAACAAATCCAAAACAACATTACTGTAGAAAGTGAAAACAGAGAACAAATGATGGAAACATAAGCAAGAAAACACAAAAAATCTGACGATAAAGTGGAACAGAAAGAGATAAAGCAAATAACCACACGGAGAGAACAGATCTAGTGATACCCATTGAAACTCGGTTAAAACCCATAAACTACAAGAGAAAGAAAGAGCTAAATATCCTAGACATCAGAGAAGAGCTAAAAACTGAGGAATCGAGATCAGGAAGAGAGAATCAGAGAGCGAAAATGTACCGTGTGTGAAGATCCGAGCACGGACAGAACCCAGAAGCTACAAGAGAAAGAAAGAGCTAAATATCCCAGACATCAGTCGTTAAAGAGAAGAGCTAAAAATTGAGGAATCGAGATCAGGAAGAGAGAATCAGAGAGCGAAAACGTACCGTGTGTGAAGATCCGAGCACGGAGAGAGCAGATCTGGAGAGAATCAGAATAAACCTATTTCTGGTGAAAAGGGAGAACATTCGAGAGGAAGAGAGAATCAGAGAGAGAAAACGTACCGTGTGAAGATCCGACCACGGAGAGAGCAGATTTGGAGAGAATCATTCGAGAGGAAGAGAGAATCAGAGAGAGAAAACGTACCGTGTGTGAAGATCCGACCACGGAGAGAGCAGATCTGGAGAGAATCAGAATAGTGCTTCAAAATAACATAATATATTTCTTAGTTAAGACAAAATGTAGAAAGCGAAAATAGAGAACAGATGATGGAAACATAAGCAAGAAAACACAAAAAATCTGACGACAAAGTGGAACAGAAGGAGATAAAGCAAATAACCACACGAAGAGAGCAGATCTGGCGATACCCACTGAAAGTCGGTCCAAACCCAGAAACTACAAGAGAAAGAAAGAGCTAAATATCCTAGACATCAGAGAAGAGCTAAAAACTGAGGAATCAAGATCAGGAAGAGAGAATCAGAGAGCGAAAATGTACCGTGTGTGAAGATCCGAGCATGGAGAGAACCCAGAAGCTACAAGAGAAAGAAAGAGCTAAATATCCCAGACATCAGTCGTTAAAGAGAAGAGCTAAAAACTGAGGAATCGAGATCAGTAAGAGAGAATTAGAGAGCGAAAATGTACCGTGTGTGAAGATCCAAGCACGGAGAGAGCAGATCTAGAAAGAATCAGAATAAACCTATTTCTGATGAAAAGGGAGAACATTCGAGAGGAAGAGAGAATCAGAGAGAGAAAACATATCGTGTGTGAAGATCCGACCACGGAGAGAGCAGATCTAGAGAGAATCATTCAAGAGGAAGAGAGAATTAGAGAGAGAAAACGTATCGTGTGTGAAGATCCGACCATGGAGAGAGCAGATCTGGAGAGAATCAGAATAAACCTGTTTCTGGTGAAAAGGGAGAACATTCGAGAGTGTCGGTGTGTGAGATACATATGAGAGACGAGAAATAAATATTAGCCGTTAGATTAAATGGACGAGTGGGATGGATTGCGTGGTCGTCCATCCCAACTCGTCCTTAGTATATATACTTAATAAACATGCAATTTTCAACCAGGTTTGCTGTAGATTCGCTGCCCATCTATTTCTCCAAGCTCTTTTATCTTATCTCTCCCATTAATGTCAAGTCATATTATAAATAATATAAACATAAGGTCTTATCATTTATATATAAGGTTATGAAATGATTAGAGAGACTAACTAATTAGTCGTAGTTTAGGACCTCATTAGCATGATAGTGTCTTAATAACTCTATATACTAACTTTTGAATCAAAGGAGGTTCTAATTGATATTTTAATGACAACAAAATATAATTAGTACTAATGAGTTTATTATTTTGATGAAAAGTAATATAAGAATAAAATAAAGTCATAAACTCAAGAAGATAGCCTATAAAGTTGATAAAGAGAAGTTGACGTTTATGATTGTAACATCCCGACCTCATATTAAGGGTGAGAACCCGAAATTTCAGTACATGGGAGCTCAAAGAGAGATGAAGAAAATGCATTTTCTTGCTCATGTATCATGTTAGCATATATGCACATAAATATTAAATGTTGCACATAAATAAGTGGACATGCATTCATTGACAACTTCCAGGTATGATTGTGTTAAACGTGATTTTATTGAAAATGAGAAGTAGAGGGAGTTGAAAGAGTGATCTGGTATGAATTGTGATAGGAAAGATTTAGAAACAAAATTTGTTAATAATCTGAAAAATGTTCATTGAGTGTGCTTCGGTGTGTTAGTCATAACGTTTTTTATAGTTGTCCAAACTAGATGATTCTTGATTTGCATTAAACTAGAGATATATAGCTACATTTCGTATGAAGACATCGAATTTCAATTCTGTCTCTAAGAGTCTCAAAAAGTTGTCATGAAGTTAAGATTTGAGTGCAGTACATTGGTGTATGAATGAAAAATTCATCTTCGGACCCTTAGGGGCAAATTTTGGATTGATATAAATATATTTTGGCAAAGTTGTCTTCTGAAAAGTTGTAGATCTTACTTTTATCTTTTCAACGGTATATAGTATGAAAATTTTGGACATTGGAGTCAAAAGTTATGATCCTTGTAAGTGGAGACATTATGGGAAAGAAATGAGAGGGAAGAAATGAAACGGAAGAAAATGAGACAGAAGAAATGAGACGGAAGAAAATGAGACAGAAGAAAATGAGACGGACGGAAGAAATGAGACGGAAGAAAATAAGACGGAAGAAATGAGATGGAAGAAAATGAGACGGAAGAAATGAGACGATGGAAATGAGACGATAGAAATGAGACGATAGAACTAAGACGAAAGGAAAGTGAGACAATGAAAAAATGAGACGATACAAAAGTCAGACGATAGAATTGGCCTTTGAGGTCTTCATGAAAGTTGTAGATCTAGAAGTCCTCTTTCCAATAGTCCAAAAAAAAGTCAATCAGACACTTGTAGTGAGAGTTATAGCAATTGCGCCAAGGCATGTACAATATGAGTAAGTATATGAACATGTTGGATTCTTTTGGCCATAACTTCTTCTCTAAACCTCCAAATGACTTGATTCTTGAACCATTGGATTCGTAAGACACTTCCCTACATCTCTACCAAGAATTAGTCATCTGAACTGAAGTGAGAAAAATTGAGTGAAAAGCATGGGACAGGTACAGTGAGTGTATTCTTAGGTATTATGAACTGGTGTTATTTTACTGAACATACTTCACTATTTTGATGATTTCTGGAGCTATACTAATCCAAATGAAATGATTTCTGATTTGTAGGAAACTAGAGACATGGAGTTACAAATGGTATGAAGAAATTGGAATCTAATTCAGTCTCTAAGATGTTTAAATTTCAGATGGAATTCGTGCATAGTATATTGTTTTGGACAAGAGCAGTTCGAAAATGTTGGAAGTATATCTTTTGAATCATTGAACCAAATGGAATGATTTCGGTGGCATTAGAAACTTACGACAATAGGGGACATGTTTTTGGAAGGAAGTATATGTTAGATGTTCAAGGGTACTGTTGGCAAGACACTTAAGTATAAAAGACATAAAGCATAAATGGGAGGACAAATGGGACAATTCTCAATCATTAAGGGCATAATTGGAAGAAAAAGTGTTGTCTTGCTTATAAATAGGGAAGAAAAACGTGAATGAGAAGATTCTAGAGAAGAAAATGAGTGGATGAGAATAGAGATAAGAGAGAGAAAACATGAAAAAAGAATGAAAGAGGGAGAAAGAATAGAAAACAAGTTAGGGCTTTAATTTCCTTAGCCTTTAAGAGAGATTTTGAAGTTGTTCAAGAAGAGAAAAAGTAAGACGAAGAAAAGAGCTTCCATTTGAGCTAAAGATCTCTTCATGTGGTGAAAAATCAAGGTATGATCATTTGAATCTTTGGATTTTTGGAAGGATTCTAGTTTATGGAGTTTAGAAAAAAAAAATGCTCGGGTTTAAATATGCTAGAATCAATTTCAGTGATTTAGCATTGTGGGATTTTAAAGTGGATTCCTATTGAATGAGATTTGGTTTGTTTTAGGAAACCAAGAGAATCCTACCCAAGAACAAGGGGAAAGACAATCTTGATTTGGAGTTTGCAAGCAAACTAGGTGGGTAATATATCTATGGTTATTGTGTAATTGAGTTATGATATAGAGTAACCAAGTGTTCTTGAAGTGTAAGCATGAATAAATGAGACACATGCAAAGGGTAAAGATTAAAACGAGAATTTAGAAAGATTATGTACAAATGAAATGTAATTCTAAGTTCAATGAGACATCTATGAATTATGAAATGGAAAGGAGCATAAAATGTGTTCTAGAACATATACCTGGGATTGTCATTGAGCATGCTTTGTAAATAGTCCATTTATTTAATTATGAATAAATGAATGCTTATACATGTGCAATTATTAATGAGTATAAAATGGGTGTTTTGCATAAATGGGTTGTGCAGGTCAAGTGTCCGCATTCAGGCGTTCCCAAACTTTGAAAGCAAATGCTAATCTGGAGCGTACCGTGAGTAACCTAGACGGTCTCACTCAATTAATTATTTGCTTTAGAATATGTTTTGAATAATGACATTGATGTAGTTTGATTGTGTTGATTCTGGACAATGAAGGTCCGGTGATTTTGATGTATGAATGAGTTATTAAAGTGCTCCTTGTATGTGAACATGACGAAATAAGTGCTTCAAAATGTGAAAATTGTGAATATGCATATGAATGCAAAAGCATGCTCAACACTTCTGTTGAATGTCGGACTACGGTCCGATGACGAATGTGGTATAAAATGTGAATGTGCATCCATGTGATTGACCGAGGTTATGTTATGAGAAACATTCATTACATGAATGCATGCAAGATAAAGGAAGTTATGACCGGAGTCGCCAGGATAAAGAGCTTAAAGCTCAGAATGTGATTAGAGCCTCGGGCTCGAGTTCGACTGTACCCGGTATCTACTAAGGGATATGAGACGTTATATGACATAGCTCGGTATCCACTAAGGGATATGAGCTAGTAAAAAGGCACTCGGTCATAACGACAATAATAAATGAAAGTGAGTCTCATGTGCATTGCATATGCATAATATGAATGATTCAGTATATTGAATGTGAAATAATATGAATATATGAAATAATATGACATGTGAAATAGTGAGATATGTGAATTATGTGTTATGTGACCAGGTGAGCCATCGATGATGGTCACTCATTGAGTTCGCAAAACTCACCCAAAATTTGCAAATATTTTCAGGGTCAGAAGAATACCCCATTAGGCCAACGGGAGTATGCATGCAGCATCCAAGTGAAGGTTAGAGGTCGGGATCAATTCGCATCTGCATTTGTGTTTTTCCTAATTTATATAGAATTGTATATTTCGCATTTTTCTGTATAAATTTGTATTCCGAAATGACGAAAGTGTTTTGTAATTGTGAAAGGGGCCCAATGGCTATCAAAAATTGTGTTGATTGATAATGTTTATGAATGAGTATGGGCCAACTTGAGTTTCAATTTTTGCAAAATAAGTTATTGTTTTCAAAAATAAAATTATACCGATTTCTGACTGTTTGAGTATTGTTTTCAAAAATAAAATTATACCAATTTCAGACTGTTTGAGTACTTTAACACACCACCCTCGCAGGGCACGGACTCGGATATCACCATCGATGTCGGGTTCCGGTCATTGCGAGAGTGGGGTGCTACAATGATAGTTGAAATGAAAATCAAACCAAGAACAAAATAAGATCAAGGTTTATCAAGGTCATTATTTAGTTTGTAATGAAAATTGTAATCTCAATTAATCATTTTGATGTTCTAAAAGGCTCACCATGTATAAACATTTTATTTCACTTCATTGTATGAGTCATTTCATTCATCAAAGAACAGTGAAGCTTTTTGTTTTAATATAAAAACCTCTTGATCTTTCGAACAAACTTTAAGGAATATTTTTGGAAATGTTTAAATCATAATTGTATTGTAAAAATTGAGTTTGAGCATTTGAAATTGTTAAAACCATATTTTTAGGATGATTGATATACTTATATGGGTTAGTGGTCGATCAATATAGGTTAAAGTAATTAAATTTAATGTACTGTAAGTTTGTTATATAATTGGATGATGTATTGCTCAACCAATGTATCATATTAATTGATCAATATGCCTACTGGTTGACCAATTGTCACGGTCCTAGCCTTAACAAGGCCCATGTGGACTACATAACATTAACTCAATATAGCTCAATGCCATATGACTTATCCTGTTCATACATTATATCCATCTAATCACCATTTAATTAACAAGATATTTTAAGTCTAAATAGCCATAATTCATTCATCATAATAGTCTGAGTGTAATCCCATTATTATTCAATATATAAGTTCAAATCCTACTTGGTAACAACGTAATAGTAATAATAATAATTTCAGTCTATAAGTTCACAAACACATTACTGCCCCTAATGTTTACATTGATGTCCAAAGGCACAGTGTTCCAAAAACATGAGAAAAATAAAAATAATTACACAACTTTGGTCAACCTTGTCTAAACCTTACTCACGCTCACGATTGCTACTTCTGGCTAGTCGACTCAATAACCTTTTTCACTTTTTCCTGAGGGAGAGAAAAATAATGAAAAAAAACTATTACACTCAGTAAGAGAAAACATTTTTACCTGTGAATGGTTATACATCAAAATTTTATTTTCATTTTGAAACCATTTAAGTTTATAAAAAAAGTAGTAAGTTTACTACCTATGCTCACACACAACCATGCCTAATGAGGTATCAATAACACTCCGACAATAGCATGACCCACCCATAACACTGCATAAGGTTGATTGTCATATTTCACTTCAAGGTTTAAGCAAGACATCTATTCTTGAATGAAGTATTATCACATTCAACAAGGCACAAGTTCATCAAACACCACAATCATTAATCACTTAACAAAATATCATTTATTTGAAGAAGCAATATCATATCAAGCATGAAGCACTAATGTAGCTCAATTTCATTCCATATTCCCTTCATCAAGTTTTTATTCATTTCCATTAACTCTTTACCTAGGGATCCTTATTTTGTTACCTAAATCACCTCACTTTGGTCTTTTGCCTAAACCATATCACTTAGTTCTTTATCTAAGGAAATGCCTAAGTCAACCCACTTCGGTCTTTTTTATATGTCACCTCACCTAGTTGTTTGTTTAAGGAAAATTTCCTAATTCACCTTACGTAGGTCTTTTACCTAAGCCACCTTAGGTCTTTGTTTCAGAAAATTTGCATACGTCACCTCGTTTAGATCTTTTATCCATTTTTATTTAATCAATCCATTCATTTGCATATTTTCATGGAGGGCACTCAATTTCTTACTTTATTACACATTTCTAAACAACGAACTAATTTATACTTTAATAATAAATTCAAGGAATATGTCATAAAATTTCAACTCAAGCTTTTTATGGGACATTCATAGTGACTAACCACAATCATAAAATTTACTCATAGAGCAACAAATTCTTAACAACATAAGTTGAAATCCATTTAAATCTAAACTAGTTCTCAACCCTGTGCTTTGCACGGGTTGTTACAAAGTAAATAATGAATTTTAACTACAGAATTGAAAGGAATATATTATTTAAAGTAACTAATTTTTATAAAAAAATATTTATTGATACAAATAATTTACCAGCTTATGGAACTAACTTGTATAAATATTACTTGATTAACATATGATTAAAGTGTTATGTTAAGTACAATTCATATGAATCTTTTCATTATTATGTGCTTTAACTTCAATAAGAAGGAAAGTTTCTTTTTGTTTCGCAAAATATTTTATGCTTGAATGCACAAATGGTTCATTAATAGAATGAAAGATGTTTATGAATATTATGTTTATTTATTGAACATGTCTTTTGAAGTTTAATTATGTAATAAGGAAGATGAATATATCTGTTGCAAAGAAGGAAAAATTCGAGATAAGATATCTACATATTGCATGTCATAAAATAAGATTATGATAAAATAGGAATTTTACAAACAAAATGAGTCCCAAAATATGAGAGCCATATTCATACAAGTACAAAAGATAGATAGATAGTTTACTATTCAAGTACAAAATACTTACAGGCCCCAAAATAGATAGATAGTTTACTAAAAAAAGGTAGTTGACAAAAATTGGTCATTTTTGATCATTTCATAATTAAGTTAACTTTTCTCTTTTGATTTTGGTGATCAACTTAGTTGAAGACATTGGTGGTGATATTAAATCACATAAAGGGATATCATCCTCATAAGTTTTTGATATTGGTCTCTTCATTTTGGAAATTTTGGGTGATTTGAGTTGAGGAAGTAATGTCTATTTTAGTGTCACAAATTGCAGATCTATCATCTTGTGATTAAATAAACTCAATAAGTGGAATACATAACTGATGAATATATTGAAGAAATAGATGTACATACTTTGTTATCAATTGCAGATAGAGAAATACACCCATCAAGAATGTTTTCTGAAAAGTAGCTGAGTGATTCAATTTGATTTGAATCCTACATAATGAAAAGTATCTTATAAGAGAAGCAGATATGTTGGCACTTTCTGTAGGTTACTATGTTATTGTTTTTTCAACAAACAAGAAATTCAACTTTGTAAAGCAAAAGATTGTCTTACAATTTCAGATGCAAAAATTAGTTGTGGTGCTTTTCATTGAATAGAATCCTAGCATAAATTTAAATGAATAAGAATAATCATTCATGTGTGATCCATATTATACATAATATTAATGGTATGTACATACTTATTTGTTCACAGTAGGTAATGATGATAGAGGTGCAATATCAATAGGAATGTTACTTAGTGATTTATCCAGAATTGAATCCTACAAAACAAAACTAAATAATTGATTACTGAATGCCTATTTAGATCTAATTAATTTAACAATGAATGGTTTTACAATGAGATAATATATATCTTAATTTTTAATATAGTGTCATTGAAAATAAGAAAAATTAGATAATTGAACTTGGTAGGAAATCAATCATATAGTTTGCTAGGGATTAATTGTAGCCAAGGCTCCAACAGAAGTAATTTGCTACAATAATACGATTATAAAAATAAAGAATACTGAAATTTTCTTGATGGAACAGAAAAAAATTTGGAATACGTAAAAGTGATATTATTACTCACAACTTTGTTAGGATTTACGAAGACCAGTTGTCCTACTGAAAGATTAGTAGTAGAATCACTCAGATAACATTCCTGGAAAAATATTATATTTCGTGAAATCAATATTGCTACAATATATACTTATCTGTGTATATCAATGAAGTTTCATCTAATGATGAATAGTTGTTATTTTTCTTTGTAGTGGGAAGTAGAGTAATACCTGAGACTGGGGTAGAGAATCCATGTATTTATTGATCAGTTCCCTATTACAACTAACTTTTTTGATAGTGAAACTTGAAGATTTGTTGATTTTATTAAATTCAGTGACTTATACCTTGACAAGATAAGTTTTCTTAACCAAGCATTCTAACTCATCAGGAAACCCATCTTCATCTCCTTCTTAATTAACAAATTAATTATAAGCAAACGCACGAAAGAGTAGACAATTTATTATCAAAAATAAAAAATAAAGATTATAATCTTTTACAAACCTTAATTAGACGGTTCTGAGATCATTTGCACTAACTTGAATCAATGGGAAGGCTTGATCATCAAATAACACAATTGACTCCAGACCATCATAAGCATCTTTTAGTTGAACATGTACTTTATATCTAGAATATATAAATATATCAAAGATTAGTGTTTATCGTTACAGAACATTAAGTTTAAATAAAATTTAAAATGATGGTATACCTCGTTACAATTCTATTTGGAGTGTTCCGACATTTAGAGCACATGAGTAGGTCATTCTCAATTTTGACTTTACATCCATGAATAAAGCATGTATTAATATACCAACTCTGCTCGGTTCGGATCTTTCTAATGGTTGCGAGAATAGTATAAATACCATTATGTTGTAATGTTATGAAAATATAGGTCAGCTTGTAAGATATAGGTGCATAAATTCAGAACGAAGAAAAGAATTATGCATTTTCTCAAAGGAGATCGAAGTAAGAAAGGATGATCAAGCTGAGAGTATCTCCGGGAAGATGTTTCCCCAACCATTATCAAACTGAGGCTAAAGTAAAAACGAATTGAATAAATAGGTAGTGCATATATATGCAATGATACAAATTTAAAATAAGATGATAATAAGCCATCATAAAAATATAATTACCTCAATTTAAAATCTTGAATAATAGGGATGTCGGGATTAATTAGTAGTTTTGAAGCATTCCAAGCATTAGAAATCTTGATTTCTCTTGCACAAAAAAGGGTCATATGTTTTGTTGTTTCACAAAAATGAATAATGTAAACTGCATAAAATGCTTTGAAAATAATAATGTACCAGTAGAGTTTGATATCATAGCAAGCTGAAAAACAATAATGATTGAAATTTCTTCTGTATCCCTCATTGTATTCAGCAAAAAGTCAGCATATTCACCAAACAATGTGCACTCGATCTTGTTGTTACTGAAAAATAATATTAATGCATAAATATTATTTTGCATACAAAGAGTATAATGCAATAGTTATTGAAAGTAAAGACAACCTCTTATCTATCAGATATAGATTCATAAATTTTGATTTGAGATTATTCCTTTGGAATTCTTTACAAGTTTTATATGCAGTCATCTCTCCAAGGGCATCTATTTGACAAGACAAACAATTTGTCAATAAAGACTAAATAAAGAAATCATATCATAAATGACTTATTGTGTTAAAATAGAAATGGAAACCACTGAAGAAATATATATATGTATATATGATTACCAATCAAATAACCCTCAGGAATCTTATCTTCCAAAATATCTGTGAATGGCAGAAAATTGAAAGAGCATAGAGGAATATCTAAATCAACAGCATTGACTGTAGTGCCAAAGTGGAAATTAACCTTATATTTGTGTTGACTTGCTCTATAATCTCCAGAATTGTCAACCACAACAAATTTATGTATGGTGCACGATGCTTGGTCACTAACTTCTCTGTTCCAATTGTAGCTTAGATTTTATCTCCCTGTGAAAAATTAACAGATTTGTTTATAAACTATAATCATTTTAACATAGTCAACTATCAATATCATTAATAAGAAATAGAAAATGAATATACCTTCTGATTAAGCAACAACATTTGCAGATTAGAGACAACATTAGGGAAATTTCGATAAGAAATATTCCACAGCCTAATAATTCTTACAGCTATTTTCCAAGACTCCTTCTCAGTATGCAACTGACCAATGTAGTTGACTTTCATGGAAGACATTTTCACATTACTTAAAAAGCTTTTTAATTCAAGGAACATATGTTAGGAAAGAAAATCTTAATGAATAGAAAACTGAAAAGATAAATTAGTGAAGTCCTTCCAAATGAGCTTTATTTATACAAGGCAGCAAAGAAAATATGAATGAAAGAAAATATGGAAACAAAAATCACTCAAATCATTCAAAACTAAAGCTTCAATATATAAAATGTAAATAACAGAAATAAGCAAAGAAATTACAACATAAATGAATCAAATCAAAGCTTTAATATAAAATAACTAATTATATTAGCATATGGTTAATGTTCCCAAAAAAAAAATTAAATAGTTCTTAAATGTTTCAGAATAAATGGACCATAATGCTAAGGATCCTGAAATATTTCTTTATAAACAACATTGAGTATCTCAGATAATGCTTCATTTTTTGTATTATGAACCAGGATTTTGAGTCCATGCTTTGATTTCACCCTTGAAATTGCCACATATAATTGTCTATGTGTGAAAATGGGCCTTGGCAGATACAATCCAACATAATCAAGAGACTGATCTTAACCTTTGTTTATTGTCATATATGAGATATTGAATGGAAACTGTCTCCTTTGAAGTTGAAAGGGCCAAATTGACTCTGTAGGTGTCATTTTCATTCTAGAGATGTATACTCTTTCACCAAAGTGAGTTTTAGATATATGTCTAGCTTCTACAACATTAAAACCAAGTTGTGTAATAATAAGACGTGTGTCATTGCAAAGTCCTGCAGATTGATTAATATTTCGAATGAGCATAATAGGAGTTCCAACTTTCAATATCAATTTGTGATTAGGCAAGCCTGAGCACTACAATGTGTTTAAGTACTCAACCAGATGCAATTCTTGCAAGAATTCACATTGTTCATTTGCTACAAATATAGAATCAGAGCTAAGATATTCCTTAGCTTCACCAGGAATAATAGATAGAATATAATCATTAACTTTATCAACAACATCTAAAGTTGGAGTTAAAATAGCTTTACCCTTCAAGTAGCTTGGATCATTAATTTTTTTTAATCTCTGGATAAGTTGAATCAGCAATAGCTGCAACAGGATCACGAATATGAGTTAGTAGAAATTCAGGAGGTATTTCCATAAGTGCTTCTCCATCATTAGGTTCTGATAATTTTCCATTTCCAATTTTAAGCAACCAATCTGAAAACTCTTTCAATTCATCAACATTAGTATTTTAAGAATTTACATGCAATCGCACGTTTTTTTTTGTCAAAGTTAGGACTTGACAAAAAGGCCATAAGTAAGAAGACTTTATAGCTGCATGAACAATGTCAGATCTAGAACCACCACGAATTACAGGTAGTATTTGTCTGAAATCACCATCAAATACAATAGACTTTCCACCAAAGGGTTTGTGAAGACTATCAGGAACGTCAAAAATGAGAATATCACGAAGTGTGCGGTCTAGAGACTCAAAGCATTGCCTCTTATCCATAGGAGCTTCACCCCAAATTATCAATTTAGTTTTTTTGCAGCAACTCTGTTTTGAAACTTCCTTGTTTGATATTACATGTTGATTCATCAGTCAATTGAATAGGAATACCAAACCTAGAATGAGCAGTGCGTCCAGCAGGAAGTAAGGTTGATGCAATGCTACTGGATGCTATAATGAGCACAATATGACCTTCTGATCTTAACACACAAGTGAGAGCGTTCCATATGAAAGTTTTTCTTGTTCCACCATAGCCATACAAAAAATAAGTACCTCCTTTGTTTTAAAATACAGATTCCATAATTGTATCATAGACAACTCTTTGTTCTGCAGTCATTGTGCTCAAGAGAGTATTTAGCTATTCTAAAAGTAGTTGCCTATTAAAGTTTAACTAATCTGCAATAAGTTTATTTTGCAAATCAATATCAACATGGCCTTGAGGAATAGGCATTGGAGGAAAATCTTGTAAGCTTTTATCATTTGCTTTTAAGAGATTGTCAATCTCAGCTAGAGCAAAATTTTGCAATTGAGAATCTGTAAGTCTTAAAGCTGTAACAAAAAATTACAGCTGTTAATATTGAAATGGTTTTCACAAAAAAAATTACACTAAATGTTTCAAGCAACCCTGAGTATATAACGATACTAAACATTATTTGACAAAAAGTATAGTAAGTAAGTATAATCTAATGTATAAATATAAAAAATGAGGAATATTGGAAGGAAAATAAATATTTGACATAAAATAATTCATGGTATGAATGACACAAACTGAAAGAGTATAAAGAGAAATATAATCGAATGCTTGAACAAATAAAAATACAGTAGTTTGGAAAGATTTCCAAGATTGTGTTGCTCACCATTGCATTTATATTTTTTTGTTGAGAATAAACAATATCTTCTGCTAGAAGTCTCCATGTCTTGTCCCATACATATTTCGACCGTGAAATAGAATTGGACAAAAGCATTGTAATGAATAGAGATCTTAAATAATGAGCAGTACCTCACAAAGATGCTTCATTAATAGCATCATTGTATTCTCTATCATCACTTAGTAATCCAAGTTGATAACATGTAACCCTAAAAGTTGGATAAATTATTCCATTAACAGTTCTTATGTCTTCATAGCTCTCTGAACCTTTCACCTGACTCAATAGAAGTCTGAGATAGAAAAGTTCATCAGCCCATAGTGAAACATGAATCATTTTACCAATTTTTAGTCCTTTGACTCTTTTCTTCCATTTTTTATTCTCACTTTGGTAGACAAACTTAGAGGGATACTTTGCATAGGTAAGCTGTTTACCTTCTGGGAATTTCTTATTATCCTCCATCCAATCAATAAACATGCTCTCTTTGTTCCTTGTCTTCTTAGCAACTGATTCAAGTGTTTGCCTTTCAGTAAAGTATACTTGCTGTTGATTAGGAAGGTGAAAATAAAGCCTCTCAATAGATGGCTGTCTATAATGAATTTCAAAACCCATTATTCTAGAACATGTTTCTTGAGAAGAAATAAATTAACAATGTAAGAACATTTTAGGTTCATCAATTTCATTATTGCTCAAAGTTTGATTCTGATCATATAAGGTAATAGTAACTCGATCATTTCCCTTGCTCATATACTTGAAAAGAAATTTAATTGATGAACTTTGATTGCAGTACTCAACATTTATATGGGATGCATATTTCATAAGTAATTCCTGGTTGTAAGGAACAACAAATTGATTATCAAAGTCAACCCATTTTTTGTGTATCAACTTACCATCATCTCTTCTCCTATCCTTCATCATCCAAGGAAGTGATTCTTGCAAAAGATTTAGGATAATACTTCCCACATTTACCTTCATTCATGCATGGAGATTTAGGATTTAGACTTCCACAAGGTCCATGCTTCATATGTTTAGAAACAATATTATATAAAGTTGTGTCAGTTACACGATCTAGAATCTCAGCACAGATAATCTTGTCAAGCTCTTCAGGATTATGGTACTTCTCTTTATCATTTAAGAACAAAAGGATGTGAGCATGAGGTAAGCCAAGTTTCTGGAACTCAATTGTGTAAACAATTGACACAAGGATGAAAAAAACTATCAAATAATATATTATACAATATATAAAAAATAAGTTAACTGTTAGGATCTACTTGAAAAGAGATTTTGATGAAGCAACTTTAAAATAATGACATTTAGTATTGTAAATGACTGAACAAATATTGAAATATATTGTGTTTATCAATCAACATTTGAGGGGATCTTTAATAAAGGATGAACCTTAAATGAATAGTAAAATGTGGTTGTAAGAAATACATAAGGAATATATGAACCGTGAAATATGTACTAAAATAGTCATTAACAGAATAGAACAATCCAATGAAGCAACCATTGCAAGTCAAACAATTACAAATGCTTCACAATATGACATTAAAAGGAAAAAAACTACTTTAATAGGTCAAAGCAATAGAAACTCATGATACAAATTAAAGAATAATGAATAGAAAAATTACCAGCTTTAACTGTCCCAAAAATTTTGCCTCGCGTTAGCTCTTTCATCAAACAATTTAACTTCATCTTTAAAACGCGAACTATTAGATCTGGTCTATTTTGTGCTTTCAAATTCAAATCCTTTAATCGACATGTCAATTCAGGCCATGTCGGATTACAAGTGAAAGTGATAAAGATGTCAGGATAGCCAGCCCATTTATAGATAGCCATTACATCTTGATAATTTTGTATCACATATCTTGACCCTCCAATAAAAGTTGACAGCAAAATTGTACTTTTACCAACAGATGCACTTGATGTATGCCCTTGTGATACTGCTTTTGAAATAGTGCTATAAAGATAAGATCTAAGATCCTCTTAAGGAGTTTTAACATAACTGATTCTTTGATTTTCCATCATTGTGTATCCATCAACAACAAATTATTGGAACAGTCTCCTAGTATATAATAAAAGAGATTTTTCATCATCTCTATCTTGAATTCTAAAGGCTAAATACTCCCGTAATGTGACTTTAGTCCTCTTTTTAGTACTTGACAGTGATGCATCACTATGAGAAATATCTTCTCTATATCCTTCTACACCATAAGGAAATAACAAAGGGTATTGCATAAGAAGATCGACTGGATGCAAATCATGTACTCTTTGTAATAGCCCACATTGTGTTTGAACAATAATATCCTTCCTAATATCTGAAGTATCTACATCACCAACCACTAATGTTGCTACTTGTGATGTTGTAGGCAAGTTATAAGTTCTGCCATCACTTTCTATTTTGTGGATTAGTCTTAGCTACTTGTGATGTTTGAAATCTATCTCTTGCCATTTTAAAAGCCTGAGTTAATATATTATAACTATCAAGCATCTCCTTCAAATTCATCATAATAGTACGATCAAGAAAACTCTCATCATCTTTTGATCTGAAAATGGAACATATAGTTTCATCATGGAAAATTAATAATGAGATAAAAATTATATGCAAGACATGACGTGAATTTAAGATGTACCTTATAACAGTCATTCGATTATCAATTTCATGTTCTGTATCAAAGATATACATTTGGGAAAATTTTGGTGGTTGGCCTTCAACTGGAAGTAAGCTACCAATATGATGATAATTCTGGCCAGACATTACAAAAGAATAAGGACTATTTCCATCATTAAGTGACTTGTCAACCTTTCCTCCCATAGAAGTGAAACTGAACATCAAGTTATAAATCCTGATATATTTCATAAAATGTTTGGATATTGCCAACTGTTTACTGAATACTAATTTCCTTATATACTCTGGAGGTTGCTTGAAATGTAGTAGTTGAATCTTTCCTTAAACACAACAAAGACCAAATCTAGGGTTGACAGTGTGCTTAGATTTCTGAATCCTCACACAATACCACATTTGAGCTCCACAGTAAGTGCAGACACAATGAGGATCACCAAGATCAATATATTCTGTAAAAGAAAAATAAATCTAATATTAACTAAGGCAAACACAAGTTATGCAAAAGATGTTAAACAACCTCTGAGATATTAAACCTTTATGTGCAAAGTAAGTGCTTTCTTCAATACTATCATCTTCATTAATCTCAGTTGCATAGTTTGCATCATCACTTTCAACTGCAATAATAATAAATGAATTCAATTATGTAATACCCTATAAGTACATTGGAGAAACAAAAATTAATACAATGTCTTAACAAAATTATATAAATAGAAAAATTAAATATGTCAAGTGTACCTTGTTGAATAGATGCACCATTCAATTCATTTATAATAGCTGTAACAAAGAAGAAAAAATTATTACATCAAAAATTTGAAAGACAGTTAATTTAGCATAATTACATTTATATCCATACCATTCACATTATTATCTATTGTGCCACCAATTTCATTTGATAATTCAGATTGTGAATCTTCTGACACAAGATCAATAATGTCATCGGCTTCATTATTTGTATAATCTTCCAGTGGAACATTTAGATTTGGCAATCCAATTTCACATGTGTGTTTGAAGCCTCAATTTTGTCATTAATTTTGCATTGCAAGTTATAGCACTACATTTGCCCATACTTCTAATAACATGTCTTCCTGGCTTCATTGCTAATGGATTTGCATTTTGAGTTCTTTTGGAGATTAAACATGGTGAACTTACAACATATTGAATCTAAGGAAGGCTATTTACTTCCAAATTTTCCCTTGATTTGAGTTGTTTGTTTGAGCAACCAACTTCCTCTAAACATAAAAGAAAGTATATGAAATTGAATAATTTACAACAAAATATAACATTTTTTTTATATACAATCTAACATTGACAAACCTCGAACAGCTAATGAGTTAAAATCTTTGAAAAGGTTCTTAGCACAGTTTGAAAGATCTATAAATGGACGCCTTTGCTTGAATCCAGAATTTGTTAAACTGCTCTTGGTTGAACTGGATGCTTGGTTTCCATTTGCTTCAAAAATTGGTGTAACACCATTATGTTGTAAATGAGTTTGAACATATGATATTCTTCTTTCCAAAAAGTACTGACTTGTAAGAATTGAAGAGGAAGGTAGTAAACAACAGTTTCTAATAATATTTCCATGACCTCCTAACAAAAATAACACAATAGTTGAATGTGAGCAAAAATGGACGTGTTTTTAAGTAAAACAGAACCAATGCAAAGAGCACATCATATATAGATCTATTAAATTTGCATAAAGATTGTCATTGTACCTCCTAAAACACCAACAACAACTGTACTTTCTATTTGACTACCTGATGCATTTTCCTTTAATAGTAGAGTCTGATTTTCTTTAAGATGAAAAGAATTTCTGCCATTGGACTTCATAACTGCACTCTTCATACGACACTGGTTTCTCTTTGAAACCACAGGCAAAATTCTATGTTGATTGCACATGATCCATTGTCTTCTGAGGCAGTTTCAGTAGTTATACCAAAATAAGAACATATATAACAACCTGATATCTTCACAATAGATATACAAACTATATTTCTAACATCATCACTTAGAATGAATCTTCTAATAAATGAAATTCACTATACCACAATAGCACATATTCCTTTGTTCTAAACCAGAACTTCTGACCTTTTTTGCAAAGAAGGAACCTTTTATAAAGCATTATTATACTAACAGTTATAGAAGCAAGATGAAAAACTAAATAGAAAGTAACAGTTCTAGCAGTTAGATGAAAAAAAAAACAGAAAAAAGAACATAAACATGTTTTACAAAAAAGGCATAACATAACAAAAATGGAGATAGAAATGAAATTATGATCCAATGAATCTTTTGCAAAATGAAATTCATTCCCCCACCATAAAGAACATGCTTTAACAACACCGTTTCTTTCCTTCTAATCGAGAACCTTTGATGTGTTTGTAAAGAAAAAGCCTCTCTGTAAAGTATTATGATCCTTTATATAATAGGATATATAGGTCACAGATAAAATGAAGCTTCTACCACATGAAATTCACCCGACCACAAGAGCACCTATTCCTTTGTTCTAAACCAGAACTTCTGATCTTTTGGCAAAGAGGGAACCTTTTATAAAGCATTATTATACTAATAGTCCTAGAAGTAAGATGAAAAACTGAATAGAAAGTAATAGTTCTAGCAGTTAGATGAAAATCAAAAACAAAAAAAAAACAGAAAAAAGAACATAAACATGTTTTACAAAGAAGGCAGAACATAACAAAAATGGAGATAGAAATAAAATTCTAATCCAATGAATCTTTTGCAAAATTAAATTCATTCCCCTACCATAAAGAACACACTCTAACAACACCTCTTTGTTCCTTCTAATTGAGAACTTTGATGTGCTTGTAAAGAAAAAGCCTTTCTGTAAAGGATTATGATCCCTTATATAATAGGGATATATAGGCCACAGATAAAAGGCGCCAAATTCTGATACTAAAAACCTTCTCTTATCTGAAACTATTGATATGACAAGGCAATTGAAAATATAACAAGTCTCCTTTTGCTGAAAATATTTAATAGTTACAATGAGAAAATTTAATAAGCATGATTATATAAGTTAAAATTAAAACCTCGGTTAAAAGGCTGACCAAAAAGAGATGACAGAAATAAAATAAAATATATCAAAAGAAAATATATAATAGATAATTCATCATCTTCTTAAATCAGTAAACTTATTTGCAATCAACATAATTACACCTATAGTAGATAGATTATAGGAAAAAAAGGGACCTATATTCCATTCCCTTATACCACCAGTTTTGCACAACAACTGGTGAAAGAAATTGTTGTAACCTATTGACTTCACATTTTTGGGTAAAATACAAGTGGAAATTTTTAAAATTTTAAGCTTTATATATATGCATGCTTGTGCAAACCAATTTTTATGCTTCATATAATTGATGCATATAACTAAAATTTTCAATTCAAAAATTTTCTTCTCATACTTAAAGAATAAATATCTATACTTGAATATAATTGGAGCATTGCTGGAACGAATGCACTTTGCAATGGAGTCCTGCAAGTAGAGTTACTCGTACAATAACCAACACAAGATTTGCGCCCAAATTTAGCCATTTCCCATCTTTCTACACCACCAGCAACATCCATACTTGAAATCCCTTCCTCCAGCCTGAAAATAACGTGCTCAGCAACAATAGCTATCTTCCTATTTTTGTATTTCCCTTTCTAACTCAATCAAAAGTTGTAGAGTGAGAAAAGTCATGAATAGTTAAGAATAGGTGGGTGACATAGAATAGAACCGAGTTGTGAAAGAGAACTTGGTTGAATAACCATGCATAGGGTTATGGGTGGTCATGGTTAGGTGTACCTCTCAGACAATAAGAAAGAAAAAGAAATGATATCATTTTATTTGCTTTTGAGAAGCATTAAATGCTTTATGAACATATTTAATATTAGGAGGAGACAAGTTTGGATCTTATTTGTACGTGGGATTAGCTAAAAGTTAAAAAAAATAGAAGTATTGTAAGAAAGGAAGAAATGACTAAATTATCCAATTCTTTCACTGAAATGAATAAAAAGGTTTGACATTTTTAAGCGGGAATTGAACTGATAGGGATTGAGTTTTAAGTAAGTAAGTAGATTCAAAAACACACACACACACACACACACACACACACACACACAGAGGGAGAGAGAGATACATATAATTTTCATGTTGAACACATTCCCAAATCTAATTCATATGGTCCTTGAAACTAGTTTCCAACAACATAATAAATAAGATGTCATAACACCTTGAATAGCCTATGATAAATTAGCTATATCTCCCAAACCATTATGAATGCATCCAAATCATTGTACAAAAAATTACAAAACATATAAATCTACAACTTTTATGTTTTAACCAACTTCTAAATTAGTTCTCTAGGCCCTCACATTATGAGTACAATATCATATTCAACTTCAGTCCTACTAGATAAACTAGTTTCAGAAATTTGACTATATCTCCTAAATTGTAGACTTTCCCTTTTATGAGAATAAACTAAACATGTATATATACAACTTTTATGTTTTATACTTAGTTAAATTCTCAACTCTTGACCCTAAAATAATTAGAATAAGATAGCTCAATCATTTACGTCCAAAACATACCAACTACATTTATTAACCTATACCTAACAAACTAAACCATATTTCCTTAAAACTTTTTACAACCATACAGAACACATATAAACAACCATGAAAGATTAGTATTTTCATTAAAATTTTACTCAAAATTATCAAACAAAAATTCATTTGAAGAGGGGTTTAGGAAGGGATGTAATCTTGCTCATCTATTGTTGGAAAGCAAGTCTTTTTCTTCCTCCAAACCTCTTCCTTTTCTCTTCCTTGACCATCTCTTCCTCTTCTCTTATAGGAGTCTTATCCCCTTATCTCACGGATCTCCCTCTTATCTCTTCAATAAATAATTCTAGAAAAAAATAATAATCCTTTTTCTAAGCATCAAAATGTAAAATACTTAACAAATTCAAGTTCAAGAATAACAAATAAGAAAAAAGCACATTATATAGGGAAAAATATAAATTAATGGGACTAAATAGTAATTGAGAAAACTAAAATTTAAGGCATGACAACTCTTCCCCTCTTAAACAAATTTTGAGAACAAAATTTTGAAGTGTTATTTTTGAAAAGGATGAGTGTAATACTTTGTAAGGTAATTAAAAAATTATCATCCCAAAAATATGCATGCACAAATAAAACTATAATTTAGAAAACCTTGGAAAATCCTTTTAAGGGTATCATATCAAATAATAGAAATTTTACTATGACTATTAAACACAACATTTTGCCTTAAATACCAAAACATTTATTTCATTCTTAACATAATTGAAAATAAAATCTAATCGACACCTATCTAATTCAGAGTATTGCAATTCTCTTTCTTGTTAAAACATTCCCAAAACATCCTTAATCTTGAAAACAATTACTTATGATAAAATCAGTTAAAAAATGCAAGTCAATTTATCAAATTCATCTCACAAATTTGTTGTTCGTAAAATCAAATAAAAATACCATAAATTTACCTCATCGCATTTAAAATGTATCATTAATTAGCAATAAAAAAATATTTCAAATCATTTTTCCCATTTTCCATCTAATACATTTCTCAAATCTTAGATCATTTCTACTTCCCTTTTGACAAGTTATAGCTATAAGAAAGCATAAATTCAAATATAAATCCATGGGAAAATTTTGACTAATTGTAATTTCATTTAAAACATACATTCCTTAGACTATAACTCACATAAAAATTCCATACACCACCATTTATCTCGTAAATTTGTTCATAGTTAAATCCACATTCTTTATACCTTTTTCATATTTGGTTCCTACAACCCCCGAATTAACACTCTTAGGACTTAATCTTGTTTGAACAATCTATAGCACAATGATCTTACTCCTAAATCATTACAAATTTGTCCAAACCCTTATTTATAAGCATTTAAGCCACATATAATCCTTTTACTTCCAGGTTTTAAACCTTTCCTCAGTCAACTTTTATTTCTCCACTCAAGACCAATTACCATCCACTCCTATGTTAACCTTAAAAAATTGTTAAGTCAAGAGGACTTCACTTATATTAATTTTAATGACAATCAAATAATAATAATCTTAGAAATGTATGAACTATTTTGACAAGTTTGTTAAGTGTGCAGAAAATGTAAGTAACACTTAGTCAAATCCAGAAGATGCGCGGTCAACAACAGACGATATATCTACAACAGATGATACGTCAACACCAGACAAAGTGTAACACCAGACAAAGTGCAATACCAGACGAAGCGTAATATAAGACGAAATGTGATAACAGAAGAAGTATTATTCCAGACGATACAAAAGGAAGATATTCTAGAACGTCAGTTAGTTAGTTAGTTGGAGTTAGTTATAGGACTCAACTAATAACGGTTTCTAGAAGATTCAAGAAGCAGTTTCTCAAGAAGACAGTTGGAGACTTAGGCTATAAATACTAGTTCTAGTCAAAGACTAAATAACGTTTTTTACAAGAGAGAAAATTTGATTATACAATACTTAGAGAAATTCTGTATTCAAAGTGCAAAAGAAGAGAGCAAATACATCTGTAACGTGAACCTCAAAAATATCTTTTCTACAGAGACAAAGAAAGGCTAGAGCCTAGAGAGACTAAGATAACAGATAAAGAATACTTTGTGAGAGAGACCTGAAGAGGCTCTGCAAGTGTAGAAAGAATACTTGCAAAGTTGAAGAGTATAGTGAAATCTCAGACAAATTCTAAGGACTGGACGTAGCCCAAGGTTTGGGGTGAACCAGTATAAAATCACAACGTCTATTCTCTAACCTTTATCTTTTAATTTTCTTGTTGTTAGATGAGTAGATAATATTACTTGCGATTGCATTACTTATTAACTTTACTAAAGTGTTTTTGTGATCATTTGAATTTTGTAAAGAAATTCAAAAAATCTCAAAAGATTAATATTTTTGAAAAGATTATACAATTCAATCCCCCTTCTTGTGTTCTCTACATAGTATACGTGATTTCTATATTAACAAGTGATTTACTTCAGTTGGTATTAGAGCAAGGTTTCCAAGAAACACCTTTACAAAGTGAGGACAAAGATCCATGGCTGAATCACGTGTTATTATAGCTGAAGGTGCCTCGGTCACAAGACCTCCTGCATTTAATAGTGAGGATTATCATTATTGGAAGGATAGGATGCGACTCTTTATACAATCTACCCGTATTGATCTTTGGGATATCATTGAGAATGGTCCATATACACCAATAGACAACGAAGGCAATATCATCTCTTATGACAGATGGTCAGTTGATCAGAAAGCTCGATTTCAATTAAACTCAAAGGCCAAGTTCTTTCTAAGTTGTGCCCTAAGTAGAAGTGAATATGATAAGGTTCATGGATGCGAATCTGCAAAAGAAACGTGAGATACATTAGCCATTACACACGAAGGCACAAATCAAGTGAAAGAGTCTAAGATCAGTATTCTTATTCATCAGTATGAGCTGTTCAAAATGAAAGATGAGGAGACTATTGATCAGATGTTTGGACGATTTCAAACTATTATTAACGGACTTAAAGCTCTTGGGAGAATCTACGATAATCAAGATCATGTCAAAAAGATTCTCAGAAGTCGTCCTAAAAGATGGAGACCCAAAGTTACAACAATACAAGAGGCCAAGGACTTAAGTAAGCTAAAGTTAGATGAATTTCTTAGTTCATTGAAGATACATGAAGTAGAGCTTGATGCAGAAGATAAACATAGAAGAGATAAATCTATTGCATTGAAGGCTAGTCAGAAGAATCAAAAGAACCAGAAAAATAGAAGCACATTTTCAAAAGCATTAAAGATTAAAGAAATCAAGAATGTTGATGCCAGTGAATCTGATCAAGATTCAAGTGAAGATGATGATGAACTATCCTTCATTTCAAGAAAGATTAGAAGGA
>JAOTAX010000002.1:25354385-25373825 GCA_025629825.1 Erythroxylum guanchezii | reverse complement strand
GGATTTGATTCGTCTTAGGGTTTTCCAACGCGACGCTATTTTAAAGTATTTTGTTCACGGATGTCGGAAATTTGTTCTGTTCTTTTGAACCGTTTATTTGCTTCGTTTTCGATTTGCTTCCGATTCATTTCGCTTTGAAATTCATTCATTCAATTCCGTATTTCGATTATGTTTCCGCACTTTGTTGACTTGATTCGATTTGTTTCCGTGTTCGATTCATTTCAATTTCGTTGTTTCCGCTATTCGGATTTGTTTTCGCCCACTTAGTTTTTCGTTTTATCGTCTCGAGGTTGGGTTCCGGTAACGGGATCCAACAAAGTCAACCTAGATGATTTCCTAGGATTGATTTGTTTTGAATTGATTTGATTGGTTAAACTTCCATATCACTGAATTGTTTATGAATTGTCTCTAAATTCTGGACCTAAAGTTCGAGGAGTTTAATGGTTGGACATGTATTGGAAGTGCTTTGATTTGATAGGAATTTCTGAATGTCATTTGATTCTCAATGAAAGTTGATTGCCGGACTTAGTTCCGATAATTATAAGCTTTGTTTGAGCATCATATGTGATTGTGATATATGACATATATGTATTTGATGCATTTCATAAAATGCATGTTTAGATAAAGGCGTTGTAACTTGAGTTATTAGTATGAAGCGCTTCCACGTAGAGCCTTACTCTGTGATTTCTAATTCTGCATGTAGAGCTATGCTCCGTAATTCTGTTCTGACTGAGCCATATAAGCCAGTATATGTATAAGTTTGTGATAGGCACTTTGTCACAACAATAAGAACGAATATGAGTCTCATACATATAACATTCATATAAGATTGAAATTCATCAATGTTTTCTAAATCTGTATTGAATGACTATATGATATGCCCTGTTATGTGAGTATCTAAATAATAAATGTATGTTTAGAATGACTAATTGTGTGATATATGATGTGTGTGTATGTGATCCGGTGAAATCATCAATGATGGTTCACTCATTGAGTTCGCAAAACTCATCAAAAATTGCAATGTGGCTTTTCAGGTAAGAGACAGGAGACCTAGTGCTTTAGACAGGACTAAAAGACCCCTTTGGATTTTTTTATGGCTCAAAGGTCGGTCAGCTGGGATTTTTGGACAGATTAGTTAGACTTTGAATACTTTCCTCTTTCGTGTAGTACTATTGTATTAGGTTTTTGATGATGTGCATGTAAGGAGTGTTGAAGGACACAGTGTAGACTTTCAATTTATGCAATGAAATGAGGAAAAAGTGGATTTTAAATTATTGTGGTTTTTCTTATGATGCTTTATAAGTGAATTATGATACCATGCCATATGAAGTGAATACAGTGATCGATTGTAGCTCGCCCTTATCATAGAATATGTACCGAAATGACCTCCAGGCATCTCGGTGTGTATCATACGGTAAGGGGGTGCTACACCTTCTCAGTTAGCAATTTTTTTTCTAGAGCCTTATTTCCCCATCTACTTTATGCTTAGATCTAAACCAGTGGGAAAGAAGGCCTTTTGTTAGGAAAAAAACCTATCAAATTTGTTAAACCAAGTTTTGGTTCCTTTCTATAACAACTTCAATGGGGGCGTGACTATCCTATTAACCATTGTTGAGTTAAAATGTTTTGGTTTCTCAATTGGAGTAGTTGCAGCCACTACACTCCTCGATGACTTGCTTGTTTACCTTTAAATATGAGTATTTCTTCTTATTAAAAGGTTACTATTGGTTCTCTAGTTGGTGTGTTCCATGGACTCTAAAAGAGTTAGAAAGGGGTTGTCCTTGTTTTTATGTTCAGGCATACTCTCCTCAAGATCTTGCTTCTCTTGTGGTGAAGATGACTTCAAGCTGCCTCCATTGAAGGCTTCTATATAGTCTTCCCATAATAGAAACTAACCAATAATAACACCGGTGACTCACAAAAAGTGGTACGAAAACTAGTAGAGAATTGCCTAAAGAATTATCTAGAGAGAGAAGGTTATTATATTTTCCAGTTTTGAGTTTCCGGGCATAAATCTTTGCAATTATCAGTTGCCTAGGATTTAATGAGAGGAAATACATGTTGTTTCCCTAAAAAGAAAAAGCTACCAGAGTAGAAAATCAAGAGCTTACACCTACTTTTAAAACTTCCAAAGGAGGAGCAACTATAGGGGAACCTTTAAAGGTAGAAGAAGGGCAATAATAGAGATCAAAATGAGATAAATCTCTAACAATTTTTTTCTAGTTAAGTTTGGCATTAAGCCCAAAAGAACACAAAATTAGCTAAGGAAAAGAAAAATAAGAAGGAATTTACATAGAGTGAAAAGTCCCCAAAGGTAGAGATTCGTCAGAGACCTAATTAGGAGTATGCAAAGCAGAGAGAGAAGAGCTTGATGAAGGCTAAAAAAAGGAGAGAGGAAATGGGAGGATGGGGAGAGCTCGATTTAAGAAGGGATAAGAACTAAATAAAGTGCGAGAACCAGGGGAGTTAGAAGTAAGAGGAGGGAAGTGGGCTAAATCAAGTCAATTAGTCTGACCAAGATCCAATAGGGTAGATGAGGAAGTAATGCTACAAAAAGAAAAAACTTAAAAGGAAGCAAAAAAGTTTTTAAAAAATTGTTATAAAGAAGTAAAATAAAATAGGCATGAACAAGAAAGACCAAAAAAAAGCCTATAGTTAAACAAAAAGCAAATGAGAGATAGCCTTGCTGAGAAGGAAGGAGACTACAGAGGAAGGGAAAAACTAAAAGTGAAAAGAAGAGAGAGCTCAGCGGAAGCCATATAAGAGATAGAGCAAGAGATGAAAAAAAAGGCAAAAGAGAAAAGGTTACTAGGAAAAAACACTAAATAAAGAAAGAAGGAAATGAAAGCACCAGAAACAAAGAACTAGAAGCAACTAAAGTAAAAGAGAAAATAGGAAACATAGGAAAAAAGAGGCAAAGAGCCATGGAAGACCATTTGAGAAACAACCATAGTGATAGATATTAGAAGGAGCCTCTCACTCATGTATATCTCAACCTATTAAGGTGCTACATTGTTAACTATGAGATTGTTATGAAAGGAGAAATGGGTGGTTTCTTGATCTTCCACATCTTATATAATGTTGTTACCGATAGAAAGAATTAAAACTAGTTATTGGGTTAAGTGTTAAATCATGTTACAGAGTATAAATAAATACATCATTGTACTAGTCAAATGTGAATTAAACCTTCTCTCTTGTCTTCTATTGTCTTCTCCTTATATTCTCTTTTTTGTTTTGTACCAAAATTTATGTATTAATTGGTAAAAGAGTTTTGATTCTTCTAATTATATCTCATCCACCTCTTATTTTACACCTATTATTAGTTTCCATTTTTGGAAAACCTTCTCACTAACAAAATTCCTAAATTGTATTGTATATAGACGATCACATCCACCTCTTATTTTATGCCTATTATTAGTTTCCATTTTTGGAAAACCTTCTTACTGACAAAATTTCTAAATTGTATTATATATAAGCGATCTTTATACGACCCGTTTCATGTTTGATATTTCGTTTATTGATTGGAATTTTGATAATTTGATCAATAATGACGCACTATTAAAAGTTATAAACCTCTTATGAAATAAAAAACAATTTAAGCTCAAACTCAACTAAAAAAAGATATAACTATAATGAATATCAAAGCTAATCACAAAATGTGATTGTCTCATCTCTTTCTATTTCACTCATGACCTTATTTCCAACTGAAGATATCAATCAGAATGGTTGAGTTATTGATAATGATAGTGAGGTGAGTAATTATTTTGAGGTTAAAGATTTCAATTTATTTGGTGGGAAGAATAGGGAAAAATGGGAAGGAAGTGAGCAATATGAGTGATTATTCAAGGGTTTCGAAGGTTACTAATACTCCCAAATATTAATTATAACCATATTCAGTTTGATGTAAAACTTAAAGAAGGCCCTTTTTCGTCATGACTACTGAAGGTGAAAAGGACATTAATGATAATCCCATTAATACTAAAATTCATAAAGTTAACTTTGAGATGCTTTTTGTTAAGCATCTTATCAGAGAGGTGACTATAATTCAAGTTGCCATGAACACCTTCAACATTGTCTTTGATGTTAAGTTGTAAAAGATTTTGATAACAAAAATTAAAAGAATGGTTTTGATGATAATACTATGGGTATTGATAAGAAAATGACTGAACCTCTTTTAATTTTAGGTCATGACTCAATATAAGTTTTTAAGAAAATTTTATCTTGATGTTAGGGATGAGTAAGCTACAAGTTGTGGTTTAAGAAGATTTGGGCAATTTGCTTATCAAATTTTGATGTTCCTTGGATAATAAATGCATTGAAGCTTATAAGTTTTCAGCTTAATTAATGAATGATACTTTGTGACAAAGTCATGACAGACTTATGTCAAGCTTGATCACTTATGTATCAAAGAATATGAATCTATATTATTTATAGTCGAATGGGTAAGGTTAAGCATTTCAATAAACTCATAGCAGGTTATGACATTGTAGTTACTACTCTTTAGAGATTAATTGACTTATTTAAAATGAAGGCCTTAAAATGTTGAGGGAAGCCTACTTGATACTTTATAGTGGCAAGGATGAAACTTATCAAATAGAGGTTCTAAAAAAAATTAAGTATGGTATGTATCATGTTCTTATAGTAATTGATTTTTTTTTGCTTTTAGCCTTGACATTGAGTCAATTAAGTCAATTATAAGCTTTGATATTATAGCATGTATGGACATTCATATTAGTTGTGTTAATGGGATTGGTTTTTATAGATCACATAATGTATCATAAACGTAAGAAATATAGGAAAAATAAACAAAGTAAAAACAAAAAAAAATTACGAAATTTGGCCAATTATATGACCTATGTTTATAGGTAAAAAGATATACTTCTTTTATTACTGTAAGAAAAAAGATATAAAGAGAATAGATGATAACAACCTTATTAATCTTATAAAGATTCTATCTTACAAGACCCTTATCAATATATTTATAACCTAGAGTTATATGTAAAAAGTTAAGTATAGTGAAACTTTACTTTCATAGAAGTTTAAGGTTATTAAAACTTTATTTTCACATATGTCTAACAACACTGAAGCGTTTTTTTTTTTTTTTGCATTATTAGAAATCTTACCATAACTTTGGTGTCTATCCATACTTGACACCAATATTAATTTACTTTTGAATTGGAAATCTCTCTGATCAATACAAGATTGACGCTAGTCTTATATCCCTATTTAGCATCGGTTAGCTTTTGTAATTTTATTCACAAATAATTTAACTCATATCTTATAATTATCCACTTTGACTTGAGTACTCCGGCGTTTAGCTAAGAATCACTCCTTAGTATACATGTCCCTAAAGGCTTTAAGCTATATAAGCATTCTCTAAGTCCAAGCAATGTTTGAACGTTTTTGGGGTTAACGACATTATCAACATGTCAACTACATCCTCTAAAGTGTCAACATTTTTTAACAAGATTTGGTCAGATGTAATCAACTTTTTGATCTTATGAAATCTCAAATCATTCACTATAACCTCTATCTATCTATCTTTCTCCTATTTTTCTGTAGTCTCCTGAAAGATAGTTGTATCCTCATTACTAATGGTAAAAGCATATATGATTGAGTCTTCCTAATCATATTTCTATGGTTGCTTAATGGTCTATCTTGCTTTATATTTGGCTATACCGTATTGATGTTTTCTTCTTAACATTGTTCTATCTCCTGAACTAGAATTTCCAACCCTCTTAACATTTGTTTGAAGCATTTCTAGTACCACTTATATCAGTTTTGAACTAGTACTATCCATTATTAAACAAGACACATCCTTTTCATATGCTTGCCTTAACATTTGTCACTCCTTAAACACTATATCCTTAAAAGTTACATTAGATTTTTTACTAAGTGCATAAAACTTAGAAACTCTACCTTTATGTTTTTTTCATCCTTCAATAAGCTCCCTTTATGAATATATATCATCTTTTTTTCAACAAAATGACTTACCTGTATATACCACACAACAGTAATACCATCCTTTTACTTTAAAGATTGAGAAATAAAAACTGATCCTATTACTTTCTTTCCCATTATAAGATATAAATTCCATGTTGTAAATTTTCCCTTTATCACAATCAATGCACACTTTATTACCTTAAGTTACCCATCATCACTAAAAAACTTAAACCCTAGACTATCAAAATTCCTTATAGAAATCAGATTTTTCTAAAGCTCAAGAAAGTGTCGGGCATCCAATATTCTAATAATTCTGTTATGCAATTTGATTTATGTTAAACCACTGCCTTTGACAACATGCTCACCATCATTAACTAATCTGATTATACCTCTCCATTCTTTAAAAGAATAAAACTAGTCATTATTGAATCGTGACTTACTCCTATTTCTAGTATCATTTTCCTTATTTCTTTCTCTGCTAACATTTATACCCACATTTGATTCACCTCCATATGTGCTAGAGACCTTTTTCTTCAATTATATGGGTTACATAACATCCTTTACAATACTAATAGAAATAGTCTCTCTACCATACAACTTGGTATTAAAATATTCTCATATGAATTAGGCAAGGAACACAAAATGGTTATGGATTGATCCTCATCGTCAATTTCAACCTATATCACATTGGAAATCTAAGATGATTTGATTAAAATTATTGATGTATTCTTTCACTTGCCTATTTATCATCCGCAAGGTATGCAAATGTTGTTTTTGATATAAACAATTCTTATGGATTTCTTTTTATACTTACTTTCAAACCATTTTCATAACAAAGCAATGATTATTTCGTCAACAACCTCTCTCAAGAACTCAACACTTGTACTCAATAGCATTGCATTGTGCCCTTTAACAAAATCTCTCCTTTCTCCACTGCTCCTAAATTCTCTAGTAGTTTATTTTTTCCTGCTTTTAACATTATTTTACATCCATGCTAAACAAGAATCACCCTCATCTTTACCTGCTATAAGGTGAAATCATTTGAAGTATTAAATTTCTCAATATTAAACTTTTGAAAAGACATCTTGGTAGTAAAATCGATCCTCTAATACCAATTACTGAGATGTCAATTGCTCTTACACTAATTGTCAAGCAAATGGAAGCGATATAGGACGAAAATAATTGAAATAAAAATGCAAGAATTTATGTGGATCGACTAATTATACGACTTACATCCTCGAGTAAGAAGATATGCATTTTTGTTATCGTGAGAAAGACGATACAAGGAAAATAGAAGATAACAACCTTTTCAATCTCCTAAAGGCCACTTAAACTATATTTCTACAAATGGCTAATGACTTTGAAAATCTAGTTCTGTATATCCTTGAAAATTTGGCATGAATCTGACACTTGTCCTACACTTGACAATGATATCAGATCTCTTTGATTAGTACAAGATCTACGTTGGTCTCATATCTCTGTTTGACATTGATTGGGTTCCAATTTTTTTTATTCACTAAGAAATCAAGACATGCCTCAAACATAAATTCTTAGAAGTTACAACTCATAAGAGGGGTACCATTTGATGAGGAATTGGTCAACAGTTCAACTTCTGCTTCAGTTACATTTGACTTTCCTGTTAACCATTGGTCGATGCTGTCAATTTCTTTCCATCACCTCTTGAATTATCAGCAATGGATAATGAAAAGTCTGACGTGACGATTGAAAGGATTGAAAGTAATGAACTATTTCCTCCATTTGCGGGATATGTTAAAAGTGTATGTACAGGCAAGTTAGACACAAGAAGGGTGAGAGGGGATAATTAGAAGACTTCCTAGAAATATGTCAAGGATAAATCTTCGATGTCTGTCCTATTCAAAGGCTCATTGATGTAGAACACAATTTTAGCTTGATTTGATGAATTATGCATTGCCCTCTCAAGCCATGCTTAATGCTTAATTCTTAAATTTAGTTTTCAAGTGATCTTGCATCAATAATGACCCTCTAATTTAACTAATATTTAGCCATAATTAAGCAGTATGTAGATATACTTATTTCATTTCAACTTAGCAGACTTTGGAATTTTTGCTTTTTTAGAAGTCAACAAGATGAGAGCGACAAACTCGCAGTTTAAGTCTACAAATTGACACCAATACCTAAGTGTGGTTTAAAATAAAAAATAATTAATAATTCTATCAAGTCTTGCAATCCATTTGCATGTGAAACAACCCAAATGCGGCTTTACGTCCTTACTTGGAGACGACGGACTTACTTTCTTGTATATGAAATGGTGTTGAGTAGGGTAGACAGGCATGCAAATAACATAGCATTTTCCATCTTGTCGCTTAGGAAAGTCTGCATGTGGCAGTCCGTCAATAGCTTCCCCCTAGGAGTGGAGGGAGCAACAAGGAAGAGTATACAATACATTGTTATAGATATATCCAAAGCCCTAATTATTTACTTTCCTAGTCAGAGCTCCACCTTTTGCATCTTTTAGTTTTGCTTCGATCATCACATAGCCATTAGCCTTAGCCAACCTAATTTCAACATAACATCATTTCCAAACATGGAGTGGGAGACAAGAGAAGAAGGAAGAGAAGAAACCAAAAGTCTTCAACGCGCACGAATCAAACGAACCAAAGTCTGTGTTACGTGAATGCATGACTAGCGGACCCTGCTGCATGAATTCAGTCATCATCATAAAATAATAATATCCTTTTCTAGTTTGTTACCATCGTTAGATTTTAAGCACGAAACAGTTGGCCATAACACATGGTATACTTGGAACATTCTTCTTTCCTTCTGCTGCCGTTGAAAGCCAATTCACAAAGACAAAAGTGCGCAGGCAAACCCAGAAGCCGACGTGCTTTTTAACAATACACGCGCGGGTCCAAGCGCGTGTACTTTCCTTCACTTATACGTATATAATATTTTACATGTTTGAAGTGTGTATGTATTATAATTACAAACGGACACATTTATTGTTTCTCACTTCAACGTCCGTTTTCTTTGCTCTCCGTCTCGCTTTCTATGTCTATATGCCCTATAATTCAAGACTTCCATTCGGAGTTTGAGAGCTCAAAGACATGTACTTTTTCTACTTCGCGTATTCGAGTTTCTTCTGTTTTTACGATTCTTTGTTTTGATTTTTGGCGGTTAAACAGTTCATTCTTTCTTGGATGTCTGCCGCTCCTGCTCCCCCGTTGCAAGTCCTTGCTCCGGCGACGGCCGCTGCTGCTTCCCCTTCTCCTGTTACCTCACAAAAATGTTTTAATCCTGACTGTACGGACTGTAAATCGAGGAAAGGATGGAGGCTACGCTCCGGCGACTTTGCTGAACTCTGCGACCGATGCGCGTGAGCCTTTTACACTTCTCTTTTTGTTTTGTTCTCTCCTTACTGAAACTAACCAAAACTTTTAATGAGACAACTGAGCGAGAAATCCATTTGGCTTCGGTGTCGGATTGGACGTATTAAAGCTTGATACTCGGCATATAGGAACTTTTAGCCGTTTAACTGTTAGGGATATGGTTTTCCTTTTCTATTTGTTTAATTTTTGCTTTTGGGTGTTAATTATTGTTTGGAGATGGAAATCAGGGCTTTGTGGGCGAGAGTAGCTTTACAGTTAGAGAACAAGATATATAATGCATTTGGAATTCGTGTTTTGTCTTTATTTTGGTCTCCTTTGAGATAGTAGCGGTGGAAAATTGGAAAATTTTGTCTGAAGAGTTGAATTTCGGAGGGCTGTGTTTCAGTTGAAATGGGTCATTTGGGAAGTTCCCAAAGTGTATTTCTGGGATGTAGTTAGGCGGAACAAATTTACGTAAGAAAACAGCTTTTAGCTGTTACTGCAGTTTTCCCCTTTCTGGTTACTTACTCCTATGGTAATATATTACGTGGCCTAGTCTTAGGTGGGCCTGATCAAAATCTGTTAAAACCCAGTTGTAATTAATAAGTTTTTTGGTATTTAGCCGCTGATTGTGGCTAGACTTTCTGACTGATTGGTTGTAAGTGAGGAGTTACTTGAACTCAACCTACTTAACACTTGTAGTGGGCCAATAATCGTGAAAGTAGGTGGAAGACATGGGTTTGTCTATGTTGATGCTTTTGGTTGAGCTAGAGAAGTAGGCATTGATTTATGTCATCTGATGCTAAGAGAAGGGGAAGCTGTCAATACTCTGCGAGAAACTGTTAGCAGATTGGTTTAATTTTTACCTTGATATAAATAATTTTCTAGCTAAAAGGAGTTGATACATTCCTTCATGATATTTGTAAATTTTCAGATTTTTTTTTCAAAAAATGGTTTTCCTTTTATTTTTTCCCATCAGGTATGATTTTTAAGAGATCCTTTTGATGATCCTCTTCTCCCTGTCTGGCCGTGGCATGGTAGATTCTCCAATATCTCTGCAGTATAGAGAAGACTAGCTTTAACTTTGATTTGTTGTCTCCGAGGAAATATGGAACTAGCTTTAGTTCTTAACTTTTTATTGGGAATATGATAATTAGGGAGTATTTCTCAGTTACATATTTCATTATTGTTATTTTATTACGTTTTTTTTAGTTGGGGGTGGGATGGGTGGATAGACGGATGAGAGCTTTAGCTTGTCTTTATGGACTTGATTCTACTTGTCTAATTCTATCATCTCTTTTTTTTTTTCCTTCCCTTTTCAATTTTATTTTCACTTACACTACGCTCTATCTGTATGTGTCTTAGCTCTGCTTATGAGGAGGGCAGATTTTGTGAGACCTTTCATTTGAATACTGCAGGTTGGAGGTGTTGTGAGTCTTGCGGGAAGGTGAGTGGAGATTCTTCTGGTTGATTTGCGTGTTTTTTGTGTCTGAAATATGAGTTGTCATAATTTAGAGTCAATTTGATTTTGACATTTCCTTGCAGCGAGTACATTGTGGATGTATAGTTTCATATAACGCATTTACCTTGTTGGATGCTGGAGGAATAGAATGCATAGCATGTGCAAGGAAAAATGCTCTTTTGGTAAGCACACATATTAATCACATTAATAGAACAAATGATCATTGTTTGTTATAATTGTTGATGACTTTTTTATTCCATAGCTTTGTTAACATTTGATGGCTGGATGCAGGACATCCATTTTACTTTGTTTTTGCCTTTAGATGAATCAGTAAGTTCATGATGAATGCTCTTGTTTAAAATATTTCAGAGTACAGCAAGCTGTTCCACTGTTTCCTGTTTCTGCCTTTGCTGTTGTTATAGAGGATTTAAAATTGTACTAGTAAAAAGTGGGAGGACGATAGTAGAATATTTTTGCAATGGATGTATGTACCTGCAGAGTCATCATTGGCAGCAATTTGAAAAATTATAACTTAATCAATGACAAGGCTATATGCTGAAGATAGGCTTCTTCAGAACAGTGTGATACTGGATCCTCACCATTTTCACAAAAAAAAAAAAGGAAAAAGAAAAAGAACAGAACTGATTTGAAGATTGGTTGGGAGAAAAGATTAGAAGAATTTGGCGTATGCCAATTGAGACAAGAATTCACAATTAGGACTTTACATCTGGCTTTCTTCTAAGCTTTGATATTACTAAAACTTGGTTTAACAACCTGCATTTCAGACAATGAATCCAGCATGGCAAACATCATTATTTTATTGCGGACAATCCCCTGACAGACTTAAAGAGCTGGCGGTCAAGAATTGGAGTCAGTTAGCTGGATCAGGTCCTGTTCCATGGCGGCAAGCGCCCAGTTTGTTCAACTCATCTATTTCTCAGTCTGAATTTCATCCAAGGATGCTTTACGAAGTAGACAGGCTTAGTGTTAGTGAAAGATTATCTGCTCCTTCGTTGGAAAAAGCAAAACTTGAGGACTCCACTGATAGATTAGCAAATGGGAGCCTAAAGCTTGGTGCACGAGATATTACTGAGAATGGCAATGCTGGTAAGATCCTCTGCCATTTTTAATGCCCCTTCCTTAAATGCTTTATATGATAGATTGAAATCTAGGTTTGAAATAAAAGATGTGTTGGACCTAAACCTGATTCAATAGTCTGTGCAGGACACACTGCAGATGAGCAACCGGGTTCCAGTTTAAGTTTCTCACAACGGGCTTTCATAAGGGAGGATCCAGCAACGCCACAGCTTGCTGCACCTTATGCATCTTTAAATGAAACACATGGTCAAATTGGCTCTGGCGCTAGCCTACGGCCAACCCCTCCAACGACACTTCCAAAACAATATCCTGGTAATAACACACAGAGTAGAGCTGACTCATTAGGAGATGCTCAAATTCGCAATGGAAGGCCTCGAACAGATGGCCGTGGAAGAAGCCAGTTACTTCCTCGGTACTGGCCTAGGTTTACTGATGAAGAGCTGCAGCAAATCTCTGGAAAGTATCCTTTGAGACAAACTGGATTTGTTGGTTGTACGAGCTAATTTAGTTCATTTCATATTTCAAATATGCATGAAAATTATTTTGCAGCATGTGGGGGCAAAAAAAGAAACATTATTTAAAAAAAATAATAAATTATATTTACCAAAAAAAAAAGAAACATTATAGAGAAACAAGAATTTAACTACATTAGCTGTGTTCAGACTATGATGTACATATAAAACTTAGTTTAGGAGATAGACTATCCGCTATATTGTTTTGGTGTTGTATTTATTTCAAATCCGAAAGCCTTAACCATGTTCAAGCTCAAATTCTACAATAACCCCTTTATTTGAAAAAATGTTAAGTGCTAGTGATGCTGGGCGAATTGGGCGTTTGGTGCTTCCGAAAAAGTGTGCCGAGGTGTGTATGATGAATCCAAAGTTGAACTTTAATTTTGTTAATGTTTTTCTTTAACTCCCATTTATATTGGCAAATATACTTAGACATTGGAGATATAAAGTTGTCTTACTTTTTGTGGAAGATAATGGATATTATAGTCAATTGCACAATTGAATGTTATTTTACAATAGCTGAATCCCATGAATTGATTACCACTTGCTTATTATGTTTTAAGCAAATTTGAATTTCTGTAAACTATACTCCTTTAAGAGTGGACGATGAAAGAACATATTATGTCAGGTGTGTCCTGATTTGTTTGTTAATTGACAAACGTTTGCTCCAAAATGTCTATCCAAATTTCTAGAACGGATGTCTTCCTTTCTTCACCCATCAAGTGTGATACAAAGATCTGTAAACTCAGCTATTCATAGTTTAATTTCTATTGAAATGATAGATTGTTTACATATTTAATATGTAAAAGTGAAAAAATGGTACTTGAATTCTATAAACCCAAATGGTGGTTGTGGTTGTGAAAAATATTCTTTTGTTTAATTCAAATTCAAATGCAAATTGACTTCTAAAATCTCCTACATTGGAAAATTATTGTTTCCATGTTAGTCAGATTTCACTTAAATCAATAAGACAATAGAATATGATACTCTTTAAATTTGACGGCTCTCTCCCTCTCTTGGTGGTTTTGTCATAATTTATTATTCTAATTGCTCTCTTATATATTATTCTCTATACTATAATGTGGCAGGCTTATTTCCCACCAATTTCACAGCCTGAAGGCTTACCACTTAAGGTCCAGGATTCTAAAGGCAAGGAATGGATTTTTCAATTCCGCTTCTGGCCAAATAATAACAGCAGAATGTATGTTCTGGAGGGAGTTACTCCTTGCATACAGAACATGAGATTGCAAGCAGGTGATATAGGTAAGATACAAATTGACTGGAAAGAATTCTTAAGGAGTTTGAATTTCTCAAGTTAAAAGTTATGTTATTTTAATGTATATTTTGGCTCATCACCTATTTACGTTATTGTCAATAGTATGGCTTTTGTACTTGATAAAATATCTTACTGTGTTGATCAGTTTAGCCTTTGTCATTTTCTTCCTTTGATCTCTCTTTGGATTTTATGTTTCTTTGGTTGCATTACTGATATTTGGTCTTGATCACCCAGTAACTTTTAGTAGATTGGATCCAGAAGGAAAATTGGTTATGGGATTCAGAAAGGCTTCAACTGCTCCATCATCTGACCAGGTTTACCTTGAGTATTCTTTTGGCTTCTTTGGATTTCTTACTGTATATGCAACAGTTGAGTACGGTAGCCAACAGGCTGAAATCTGTTCTTCTTTCATTCTAAATATCATTTTGGTGCATCCTAATTCGTCCCCCAAGTTCTGCAATATATTAATCTGCCATTAGCGTAAAAATGTGGGATGTTCATTTGCAAAAGACTTGCCATGATATTATGTGCACTTGAATAATCTTCAGTTAACAGTTGATATTCACAGAAAACTACCTTCATGTGGAGCATTTGTAATTTGGCACCGGGATAGTGTTGGAAAAGTAATCCAGTATGTGTGGACACTAATCTGATATTCAATGTTAATGCATGTTTTAATTACTTCTGCCACATTCTATGTCTTGTTTAACTCTGTATCTGGTTGTCTTAGTTGTGCTGGTTAAATCAACAAATTGACTGTTAATATTTTCCTCTTTTCCAGGACAACGAAGCAAATAAGGCTGCTAATGGAGCTTCTGCTAATGGAGAAGTCAGTATATTGCAAAAATCAATAATCATGAAATCTCTTCATCAGTTTATCTATGTGTCATTCAAAAGAACTTAGTTTCATCAATTTCCCAGGCTGAATTAGTAGAACATAATCATTGGTCCAAAGTTGACAAATCTGGGTACATTGCAAAAGAAGTTCTTGAAGCTAAATCATGTATCAAAAAGAGGAAGAGCAGCACATTGGGTTCAAAGAGTAAGCGTTTTAGAATTGAGAATGAAGACATGATAGAGCTGAAACTAACATGGGAAGAAGCACAGGGACTACTCCGCCCTCCTCTTGACCATGCTCCTAGTGTTGTGATGATAGAAGGTTTTGAGTTTGAGGAATACGAGGTTTGGTTATATCCTATTGAAGTAACTTCTAATCCATGTTTACTCCTTAAGACACCTATGATTGTTCTTATTAGTGTTACAAACTCATCTTTGGTTGTGTTAATTGCTGGCAATATTTGTTAGATTTTGTTGGATGGGCTAGCTTTAGAGTTTAGCTTCATTTCCTATTTGATCCTCCATGATCAACTTCCTTTTGTAATACCCTACGCCCAGGGGAAGTCAAATCCCCGCTGCCTCCTTGATTATTTGGTTAGATCTCGCTATGGCAGTTACAGTAGGCATTTATTGCACCCAATTGATGTAATGATATAGATCAACCAGAAGAACTATGTATGGAAGGATTTGTTCCAAGGAAGCATGCTAGAATTCCTCGGATAAAACGTATCTTAATGCCGGACAGTTGGATAAGGTGGCCCTTGGCTAGTAACTTGCCTTGATGGACCTAATGAACTGCTCATACTGGGTGCCTGTTGTGTACAGGTTTTCCGACGCTAAACTTACGCCGCAATGAAAGATATAAAAATCCATTTGATTTACCTCGTGCAATATTATTGGTTAGGACCTTGCTTTAGGATTGCAAAGGGTTCCTCATATGACAATGAGATTAATGATTATGTCTACTTTGAGGGCTCCAAACTACCCTAGTTTTAATTGAGGAATTCTTGTCTTCATATGAAAATTTTATGTCATCATTTAGTTTTTGACAAAATTCTGGCTGAGAAAATTTGCTGGACATTTGAGAAAACTAATGTAATTGCTTTCTGTGTATGAGGAATTTGTTAGGACTGAAGAAAATTATGTAGTTGCTTTTTGTGTATGAGGAATTTGTTAGGATTGAAGAAAATTTATGTTCACATGAATCTTCGTTATTGTCATCTCGTTCAGTTCTTTCCCGAATTTTCTTATTGTCTTAGCTTAATTGTCTTTTCTAAAAGTTCCCTTTTCCTCATGGCTACTTACCCTCTCAAGGAACAATTTTGACTGTACTTACATGTGGTATAACAGGATGCACCAATATTTGGGAAGCCAACAGTTTTTGCCACTGATAATACGGGGTAAATTGCTAATTTTGAGAGCCTCCAGTTTGAGTTTAATAATTTTGCTAGTTACAGTTATAGTTCACGATGATTAGTTGTGCATTTATATTGTAAAACCATCTATAGAGTTCACATCTCAGATCTTATGGAATGTAGTAGTTTTATCATTGCATTCTGTTCCTTAAAATGTTCAACAAAACTGTCTGCATTCAATCGCTTGTTATTAAACTATAGATAAGTAGAGCAGTGACATATTTATGAACAGTGTTCTTAATGCTGTCAGTTTTCTCCTTTTCTGAATTAGGATATCTGGTCCTTCTGGTGTCACGTTCTTTGCAATAACCATTCAGAGGACCTTGGATATGTTTGTGCATGTGAAGTCAATTACACGTTTTAACTTCTGAGTTAGGAGTTTAAAATTTTCCATTCTTGGATCTTTCCTTATATGTTTTGCCTATTGTAACAAGTTTTTCAGTTACATAATATGTTCTCGGCAAGAAATCTTAATGTTGTGTGTTCTCTTGTCAGTCAAAAGGTTCAATGGGTTCAATGTGAAGATTGCTTAAAATGGCGTAAATTGCCTGTAAATGCTCCGCTTCCCTGCAAATGGACATGTGCCGGTAACCTCTGGGATTCAGAAAGGTAAAAGAGCATCCGTTCTTGGTCAAGGTTAATTTCCCCTGTCTACATATACCTTAGGTTTGAGGTCTGATTGGTAGCCTTTGGACCTGCAATGTCCAGCACTCTGCCCTGCTTATTAAGACAGAAACTTATACATTTAAAGGCTAGGCTTTTAGTGGTGGAGCTTTCACCCCCAATGGTGCTGTCCATACTTCTACCCTGTAGTGATAATCTTTAGATAGAGATCTGTTAGGAAATTTGGACGTTGTTATCCTTTCAGTTAGCAAAGGAGTTAAAGGATGGTGCACTTTGACTGACTGTTTCTTGTTAGCCTGTAAAGTATGGTTTATGTCTTAAATGTAAGTTCCAAAATGAGCCTATATTCATCCCTTTCCTCTGTAAAGCTGCAGCCAAATAGATAGATACTTTTCACATTTCCATTCTTAACTTGAGTTGTGGTATCTGGGCATTATATAACATCTTAAGTTATCTTCCTACCAGATCATCTTGTTCAGCAGCTCAAGAATTGACGGCAGAACAACTTGAAGATCTTCGACCATCGAGTAATCAAGGTATAAATTGCTTGAGACAAATATTGATCATCATATTGCCATAACCAGAGTTTAATAGAACATTCTCATGGGAAGTGGATAAGCATGTCCTTGAGCGTCGTACTAACTAGTATCCTATTCGCCTTCTGCTCTTTTAATATTTTTCCTGCATATACTGATGACTCTGAAATGACTTCTCTTGTTCAAATGATGATTCTTACGTGCCTCCCACAACTGCTGAATTCACTATTTGTTTTGTTGGTGCAAATCACTAGCTTCTTTCAAGAAAATGAAAGCTGCTAAGCAGGAGACAGATAACATTGAAGCTTTGGAGGGCCTTGATACCCTTGCCAACCTAGCAATTTTAGGAGAGGGTGAGGCAGTCCCACCTTCGTCTCAGGCCACCACAAAGCACCCTAGGCATAGGCCTGGCTGCTCCTGCATTGTGTGTATTCAGCCTCCTAGTGGAAAAGGCCCCAAGCATAAGCAGACATGTACTTGTAATGTCTGCTTAACAGTGAAGCGTCGTTTTAAAACTCTAATGATGAAACGTGAGAAGAAGCAATCAGAGAAAGACGTGGAAACTACAAGGAAACAACAGCAGCTATCACCTTTGTCCGAGAAATTGCTTGATGATGACCCCTCACCCTCTTGTGGCACTCAAAATTGCAGCCCAAACCAGAAAAAGTTGGTCAGTGAAGGCTCTGATGATGATCCTAACAGAATTAAAACATCGACAACACCTTTCAAAGGTCAAATTGACCTAAACATCCAGCCAGAGAGAGAGGAAGAGTTATCACCTAGTTCAGATTCTGGAAACATCATGATGCGGATGCTTCAAGATGCGACTGACAGGTACTCGAGGCAGCAGAGACTGTCCAGCACTGATGATAGTAACTCAGCTGGGAATCAGATGCTGGTGGATGGAAACATAGACGAAAATATCTGTGACAATGGCACACCTCGCAATAATCACCAAGGTGCTGACAAGGATCATCACGCAGCTTCTTCCATGAAAGCATCTACGTCTGCTCCGGCCATTGGGTAGGGGTGTGCTTTATTATCCAATGCGCATTGGACAACTATCCAGCAAAGTTAAGTATTCAAGCAATATGAGTACACTTCCTTTGTTCTTTTTTGGTATCTGTATATAGAAAGTAGAGTGGAAGGAGGTGGACAACATGGTCAATAGACCAGTAGTGTTGTTGGATTGTATCCTCTAATATGATTCTCTTTAGGTAAAGATAATGGAGGCATATGCGATTTAGATGAACATAGTATAATGATCATTGAATCATATAGGATGGTTGGTTGAAGCTATGTACTTTCTATTAAGGAGCTCATTGCTGCCTACATGAAGTAAATTGGAAAATGTAGTTTTGTGCCTGTACTTCAGGGAAATTGCTTAGTCTAGTTTTTGGATTTCCTAGATGTCACTGCTTCCATGATCTCTTGTTTCAGATTTCAAATTGATGCTGTTGCGTTTCTTGTAGAAGCAGTAAAACTCTGTTTTGAGTTAATACTAAGGTAGTTCATATTTTCTAGACTCTACAACTTAGCGGGATTTTAACTTAGTGTGGATGACAACGACGACTAAAGAAGTTTATATTATTTTAGATTAAAAGGCAATGAATATCAATATTAATATCGGATTTACTCTTGACATGAAAATTGGCAAGCATATGTGGTTTCATTTGGAATGGACACTTCAAAATAAAACATCATTTTGATTGATTGTAACTTTTCAGATTGTAAGGCAACATAAACTGATTATGATAGTTGAAAAGAAAAACAAGAATACAAAGATTGCTTCCCAAGGATTGATTCCGAAAGATACGAGTATAATACAATCCCTCGTATGACATCTATACGCAAGACAAATGAAGATTAGTTTCCTACCTTTCCAAGGATAGGTTAGGAGGCAATGTGGTGGTTACTGGGAGAAAATGCGAGGAAGACGAAGTCAACCAAACAAATCTGTTACTGGCATGCAACCAAAAAGGGTAAACCACTTATTAATTATATCTTCTTCAATCAATGTCTCTAAACGGCCATTGTTTTTAGTATAGTTTGGTTGGCGCGAATGCCTACAATCTTAAGCCTCGAATGTCGAGTCCAAGAATAAGAACATTTTGTTGGTCAGGTGTTTTGCCTTTGTGGCCTCTTCTCTCTTCCTCCTCATGTGCTTGCAGGTGATGACGAGGAAGATGATCAACCAAACCCATCAAAAACTTTGGACACACTAGTTAATAAACAAAAAGATTTTACTTTGCGTCTGTACACTTAACATTCGATCATCACCAAGTTCGTCAATTTATTAATTACTGATATATCAATACTTCTATACAAGTTCTAGGCAAGATGAATGATTTACTCTCCAGCTCGTTCAAGAGGCACAGTGACCTCCGGCA
>JAOTAX010000002.1:25293994-25333645 GCA_025629825.1 Erythroxylum guanchezii | reverse complement strand
TGAAATAAATCTGGATTGAGGGATTAAGTATGATTTCACATGATCGATAATGTGATAAGATTAAGGATAAGAAACCCGAATTTTTGACATGAACATGCATCATACATGTTCAGTATACATGAATGTGCATAATTGAATTCATAATTTTGCATAATAGTAATATATGTTTATATTGAATGTTTTAGAGGAACCCTTAGAGTGACATATTCTAGATATTGCCGACACTTCGAGGCAATAAGAAAATAGGGAGCTTTTGTAAGTAATCTTAGATGGTCATACCTTACTCTGTTCTACTTGTTGAAATTGATTTATACTGATTGTGTTTTGAATTTCGGACAATGATTTTCCGAGGCATTTGATGCATGATTATATCATTAGACGTGGTACTTATATGTGAATATGATTGACTACTTGCTTTGCACATAAATGTCTTAAATGACTTTATTTTGCTTTAAAACTGTTGAGTCCTAGTTGTGGGTAAATAGGCATGCCTAGAAGGGTCTGCAGCTACTTCTATGACACTTCGGTGTCTTCTGTTATTGAGACGTATGTCTCTTCTGTGATATGATATCAATTATGATATCTTCTGTATAAGTCCCGTTACCCACTTCTGTTGACGTATTAGCAGTCATTTGATTGTGTATTCTGATATATGTTGGATTTTGAAATAAACAAAATGATGTTTGGAACTGAAGAGATTGTGCCTTTTTTGATACTCGGCTCTGTTAACTATGCAACTGTTCTGAAATTTAAATATCTGCTTGTGCTATAACTTGATTTAGTATGATTAATTGTCAAATTATGCATAGTTTAGTTATTACTCACTAAGCTATATGCTTAGCATGGTGGATTTGCCCCGTGTAGGTTCTGAGCGACGTTTATAAAGACTGGGACAAGACAACCGCAATGGCCAATGAAGTCTGAGTGTTGTTTTGAAAATAATGTTAAATTTTTTTGTTTGACTTTTGAGCTTGTAACTGATATGTATATGTGAATTTGTTTGTAAGATTGTAACGACGATACTTCAGTTTGGTTTGGATTTTTCAGCGAGTTTGTGTTAAGTACTATATAATTTAATGTATGTTTGCCTTAATTGTTTACTGGAAGTTTTCGTATGCTTTGATTTGTTGTACTGTTTTGTGTGACATTCATATATCCTTCCAGGAGGTATGTGGGTGTTACATTACCCACAGTATCTCTTGTGTTGTACATAACTTTTATTTCTTTATAAAGTTACTGATTTACCAAAAAATTCTCATTAATTGATTAATTTTGAAACTAACAAAGGCAAATTATTGTACTAGGCATAGTTATAGAAGAAATACATATTGCATCATACAATATCTCATATGACACACTCCTCCTTGCACAAACCATACTACTATGAAATTTAGTTATAAATATGTTTACTATAAAATCTCATTCCTTATATATAATTGAGAAAATTTAAATCCCACTACATCAATCTATCGAAATGCTTCAGCATCTACAATACTTAACTTTTACTTAGATTTAAATACTCTAAACTTTCAAAATTTTAAAAATATTTTTCATATATATATATTCTCATTATATTACTTTAACCAATATGAACAAAATGACATTTTTTAATTATCTAACTTTATATTCTTGTCACTTATGCATAAGTTCTTTTGATCCAACATACTATTTATATAAATTTGAATCTACTACTTTTTTTCAACAATCTATTTTTTATTATATCTTAAATATTATAGTAATGTTGAACTCTGACTTAGCATGAAACACTGAAATGTATAAATTAAAAATATACATGATCTCTATTCTATTTCGTATAAGCAAAAAAAATTTAGAGGATCAACAACTATTATCATACCTAAGTCAATGCATATAAGAGACTAACACAACCAGAACAGGAAACTAACGCAAGAACATAAGAGCCATATACTAACCTTTTAAGGGGAGCTTCTCGTTACTAATATACTTTCAGTACTTTATTAATATTTTTCCAAAATATATACAATACTATATAAGAAGTCTTTTCTATTTTTCTATATCAAACTTTTTCTATAGTTTCCAGTTTTATACCCTATCCAGAAAACAAAAGGAAGCATATCGTCTTCTTCCTTTGAACGCCCCCATCGTAGGCGCAGCTCCTTAATAAAGTAATTCATAAATTCAAACGGTTCAAGGACTCCTGCCTCTGAAGCCTCATCTCCTCGTTGAACTTCGTAATGAACGCTTCAACCCGCCGGTTCAACTCGTCTTGACTCAGCGACTCCTCTTTCCTCAGCTGATTCTTTGTCCGGGCCTTCAACGTCTCGGATTTCATCACCACATCGTTTTCTTCATGACCCTCAGCCTCGTACCTGTCAGATTTATTCAAGTGCCTCGTTAACGGCATTTGCGGTCCCCCCGTTATCATTTTCCACGTGTTATCTAACGTATCGTGCCGCTTACCTTTCCCTCTCCTTCCTAAATAAATAAATAAATCAATTAATTAATCACTCGCCAAATGACTAATTTATCATCTCTTTTTTGCCCTTTATGCTGTAGTGTAGCCACAGCACCACTTGTAATCACATGACTCATTCAAAAGGCTAAGAGCAACTTATCTTAAGAAAAGACAAATTTTAAGGATGTACCTCGGGATCTGCGTTTAAACGGTTTCTCATTACACAAGCCAGCAGAAACAGGAGTCTCAGCCGGAGAGACAATCGTCGGCACATTTTCAAACGATTCCGTACCCTCCGAAGGGATCCACGTGAACTTGGATGTCACACACTCCTCCTCCTCCTCATCGTCAACTCTCATGCCCTCAAAGGAGATACCACCTTTGTCCTCTCCCCGTTCATATATTGTGCAGTCCACCACCTCATTGGCTGCTGGAACCTTCACTGGGTAGTGCATGGATTTCATTTTCGAAGTGTGCATTTCATCGGTACGGGCGTCGTGAGTTTGGAAAAGTCGCGAGGACGCAGCAATGGTGATGATGATGCAGTTGATGATGACGTATATGTAAGGAGGCTTAAGCCATGAAGACAGTGAACTCCATATATTAGGGACTTGAGCAGTAGAGAAATCTAACACAAGTGGAACGGAGACTTTCATAAGCAAAGCTATGAACAAGATTCCAGCTGATATCAACAGAGCCTGGACTGACACCGAAAAAGATACCATTGTTTTAAAACTTTTCACTGTGTTTTGGAAGGATGTTAGTGTCTTGTGTCTTGTGTATGCGAGTGTGGGTGTCGACAGGATACAGAATGGGGGGTGAACTTGGGGTTATAAAGGGGAGGAATGTAGGGACGCGGTTTGCGGTGAGGTATCAGCCGCCGATTTGATGTGGAAGTTATGTGGACGGTTGAGATATGTAGAGTCATTGTGTGTCGAGGTTTCAGTGGTGCTCCTGCCTATCTTTGTTCAAATCTTAAGACGCTTGCGTTTATCCACCTTAAATGTTGAAGCTGACAGAAGTATATAGTAAACAAATTGACTCATTAAAATAGTAACTTCATTTTCAGACAAATGATTTTGGAATAAGAAGGGTTGGTTTAAGTTATGATCTGTTTAAAAAGAATCTTTCTATTAGTTAAAAATAAAATTACATATTATTAAATCTCTTTAAATTCTGCGGCTTAATAAAATTTAAATTGAGTGTTGATGTTATTATTGAAAGCTTACCTTAGGAAATTTTTGAGCAAGGATTAGGAAAGGCATTGTATTTTAACTCAAAATCTTAATATAATATATTATAAATTATATCTTTCTCATTAATTTGAGTGAGTAATTTTTTTAATGAAATTTTAATTATAGTTCTTTTGAACAAGTGATTATATTTTTATTAGAGTTTAATTTTTCTTAATTTATAATTATTATAAAATCATTTAAATCACTCTATACATCATTTAGCATACTCAAATCTATGATCTTTATATATAACATATTTAATTTTTATATTAGGTTTATTTAAATGGGGTATATTATCCCAATGGTCGTAGACCCCGGGACAGGGCCACAGGGGACTGCGGTCCGGCCCGCAAAACGTTAGTCACGCACAGCGTAGCATATTACGTATTGCCTGTAGCATTATTTTCTTATTTATAGTATGTAATTTAAGTAATTAATTTCAATAATATTCGATTCCCTGATCACGCTTGCATCATCTCTCTCTTCTGTAACTAATACTAAAAGGAATGTGGAGGGTCCTTATTGGTAAAGTCTTCTCAAGTCAACTAAGAAGAATGTTGACTCAATATATAATTGATTTGGAGCTCGCACATGCATACACGTGAATTCTCGTTGAAGTTTAGACCCAGAAAAATCGTTTTAGTTGAAACATCAGTGTGAACGTGTACACAATAGGTCACCAATCTAAACCAGTCACATCGTCGTACCAGCAAGACCTAAACCTGTCATAAACTAACAATTGTAATTTCTTAAATTGGCGAACCCCTTTCGCGAAGAAAGGCTGATAAAATAGACAAAACTGTTTAATAGGTCTACCGTTCCATAAGTTTGATTATTATTAGCAAAATCACGGAAGGGACACTGTAACTTTTTATTATGCAACATCGCCTAGTTCGCATTCGTGGTCATATTACAGACCTCCTCAATGGATAAACTTGGAGTGTTTCTTTGGATGACTTATAATTAAGGTGGAGTGGAGATAATCGGTCGGTTCATTGTGTTTGGAAGGGATTGGGTTACGTGAAAGAATAAGAAAGTGCATGAATATGTATGGCATCAGCAAACCTGCAACAAAGTTTCGACTGCATTTAACAACAAAGTTTTGCTGTATTCGGATAGCGATGGGATTATCAATTGAATTTAGCGTTTTTCACAACTAAATCCAGTAGAATATATATTTTCATAAATAAAATAGGTATGGAAAGAGGATGGTCCTATATCTAATAAAGAATATTATGCTTTCTACTCTTACATGTACAGGCAGGAAGATTTCCAGACTGGATATCACTTCATACTGTTTATCTCGATGCACTTACGGCCATGAATCCACATGATGAAGACCATTCAATTCAACCCAGATAGCGAAATAAAACAATTCCAAAAGCCATGGATGGGTGGCAAAAGTATCCAAAAGCCATGGATGAGTGGCAAAAATATCACATCCATATATACAGTATAGAAAAGATAAGGATAATGGTTTAGGTCCCACTTAAAAAGTGTTAGTTAATTACATCTGAAATGCAAGTCGTTTGGTAGTTGCTTAGAGTAATTGATGATTGCTTGACAGCAGGCGTTTTTACCTTTATCCAGATAATGCAAACAAGAAAAGGACTTTGCTTGGGCTATGAAAGTTCCCAAGCTTTGGAGAGAACAAACATGCAAGGTAAAAGCGATCTTTTCTTCGGAAACCACTCTAGTAGATTCTATGCTAAGTTGAAATTCATGCTAAACTTAAAAGGAGCTATCTGGAACCTGCATTAATATATTGGTGTCAATATTAATGCAGCTTTGAAGCCAACGAGAGAACCAGTTTATTGAAACAAGTGATATAAGAATTATCCTTGAAAGGAACAGTTGTTGTATAAATTAAAGTCAACTGATTGAGACATGAAATTTCAAAAAGACGAGCTTAGTCTATTAAAATTTGGTGTGCCGTGTTAATTAGCTAGCTCTTTAAGTTGGTTCCACCAGGAAGAATATAATAGGATGCTTAGCTCGTAAGAAATGGGGCATGGACTGGAGAAGCTACAACTGTAACTTTGAGGCAATTGCCCCTGAAGGTACCCCTCAATAAATATCCTTACGCATAATATCTACTGTGTTATTATCATTATCAGATAACAAACAGGCAAAGATCCAACTCTGCTACGTGTACGCTTTTTTATACACAATAACAGAAAGAACTATCAAGGGATCACTCGAAACATCGTCTTTAAGTGCAACAAGTAGATAAGGAAAAGTAGGTCCCACTTTGAAGAGAAGATTGGCAGTTAATGTTGATAGCTCAACTAAATAACTACCAGTGGAAGGTTATGGTGACCTTTGTCTGAAAAACCGGGAATTGTAAAGAAGCTATTTGATCGACCTTTCTCGTTAAGTAATTGCAACCCTTTTCTACGCTTCAATTTTGGGCGGTGGATATGACCCAACAAGTCAAAGATGTCGGCATATCGTAAACGAACCTTCATACTTCATTTCTAAAAAAAGAAATACAAGGTATCTAAGGATTTGGTACGATGTCTGGCATAGATTCAACTGTATAAACGGTCAAAAAGCGGTGGATAAAATAAAAGTGACATTATCGGTGTAAGAAAAGAGAGAGGAACGACTGAAGTGATATTGTTATCCATTTACTAAGCACCGCCGGTGCGTGATGACAGCGCCAAATGTTAGTTATTTGTTAGTTCCTACTTATGGGGGAGAATATTCTTATTTTCTTTTAATGATTAATCAAATATTCTACTATCCATACAAAATTTGGCTTTCTCATTTTCTTCATTTCTATTCTTTGATTTAGCTAATAAATCTTTACAACTAAATATTATTTAGACTAATAAGTTAATAATCTTTACCATGTTAAGCAAACAATAAGTCTTTATCCCAAAAAATATTTTGCGAGCTTTCTCAAAAACTATAGCTACAATTAATTTGTTTGTTATGCTTATTTTCATAGTACAATGTTATTATTTTAGCTATGAATTAGCTTTGATAACCAAATCAGATATGGTTAATAAACTATGTTTTATTTTCGTCATGCAATAAAACAAGGTTAAATCTGGACCGCTGATCTCTTTTTAATATTTTTCTCTTTTTAAAAATATTTAAAGTAAAACTTTAATACAATAAAGCATATTCCTCCCCTCCTCTCTTAGTATTTTGCCTATTGAAAATTTACTTCCCTCATTAACCTAATAATCTCATTTCTACTTCTTCTTTACTGCGTGATTCCTCTCCTCCTCTATTTGTATTTTTCTTATTGAAAATTTGCCTCCCCCATTAACTTAATAATTTCAGTTCTTCTTCTCCTCTATTATGTGATTCCTCTCCTCATTTGTTCGTATTTTTCCCCCTTCTCCACTGATTGTTTTATCGCCTATCCAAATTCCCTACTATATGCTTGATCCTTTCACTTCTCCACTCACTGTCGTTCACATAAAGGAGTCGATCCTACGAAGAAGGTTAATCTAATCCTAAAATCTAAAACCAAAACTAATCACAGAAATTCAAATTTAACTAAACTAAAACAATGTTTCAATTCAATCAAGCAACTCAATTCAAGAATTAATCACGAAATATTAACAAATCAGCAAATTGCAACACATGCATGAAGAATCAACCTAAGAAATTACCAATTTGGAGAAAAGAGAATTTTTACTTATCTTCAACACTAATCTAATTAATTATGAATTGTCAGATTATTGGTCCTGGATGATCCTAGGGTTGATTACTCTTTCTCAAGTTATAACCAATAGCCCTAAATTATAAACCCTAATCAGATTATGGAAAATTGCAATTTCTCAATTCATAATTTATCCAACCCCCTAATTAGATCTGAAGTTTTTCAATAGACTACCGAGAACTTATGTGAGATCTTTCTTCACACAATTTCCGATTTAATTGATTTCTCGTTCTTATTAAATCACCTAACTCTGGTTAGCGCAATTTAATTATTTTTCATTCGATTTACCCTGTCAATCCATCACCGAATTATGCAATTGCAGAAATCAATCACAATGAATCCAAATAACATAAACAATCAGATTTTTATTGAATCAAAGATAAAAACAACCCAAAGGTGAGTTTAGAGATTCCTCAACATTCATAAAATTCTATCTCAACAGTTATCCCAATTCTGTACATAAATAAAATTGAAATACACCGGAAACCAAATCTGAACGGATGACTAAATTGTAGCAACATCAGGAAACCTCCTGCTCCAGGAAGTACTTTGCATCGGTTTCTTCTCCACGTCTCTCTTCCTTCGTCTCTTTCTCAATCTCTCGATGAACTCTCTCTAGGATTTCTTGATGGTGGCTGATGCAAGATGCTCCCCCTTCTTCTTTTCTCTTGTTCTTTTTATACTTGAAGTGTTTGTAGTAGTCCTATGGTTTTGTCCAATGCAGGCCATGATTGTGGGCCAAGTCTGATACTTTTGTCACGACCGTGGCAATTTGGCCACGATCTTGGGCTATCTCCCTTGTTTCTGTCACGATGGGTCACTGTTTCAGTCTAAATCTTTCCAAAACTTCTTCGGTGTTTACTATTGACCCTGAAACACTAACAAGCATATCAAGGTTATCTTACAAACATAATAATTAAGCTCAAACACTTGTACTAACCTATAAAAACATTTGAACACAAATAATTCACAAACTAACACAATTATACCAAAAACACATACTAAACAATCGAATAAACGAATACACACATATCAAACTATACCCTAAAACATGATGCATTTCACACTTATCAACATCTCCACACTTCAACATTTGCTTGTCCTCAAGCAAACAAAACAACAAACACTCAAAATTTCACACAGCACACAATGCAGTAATGAGACAATGGCTTCAACTGTATGAAATGAATTTAATTTAAAACACAATCATCCTAGTCATTTCAAATCATTAACATGCAAAATTTGTGCCTTGGGGCTTTGAACTAAATATACATATTAATCCAGACTCAAGTGTTAAATTTTTTACCCTCTTCAATTGCATACTCATTAATAATTCTTTGGTCATTCAACTCTGTAACTAAGCCTAAGTATGTTTTCATGAAAAGTAAAACTATTACAAGTTCGGTAGGTTTTATTCGAAAACACATTTTTATTTTTGTTTACTTTTTATGAATATAGACTTAGTCTTTTTACATGGAGGCAAACATTGATAATGAATGTTGATCCAGTTACTTAACTAAATCATGTTTTTTTTATTAAGCTACTTGGTTGGAACGTCATTCTAGCTTTTTTACGCGAAGGCACACATTTGTGATACGTGTCGATTCAGTTTCTCAACTATATCACGTTCTCAACTGGCTACTAGCTCTATTCATAACTCGAAGGCCAGCAGAATAGTTACTTATATTTAAAAAATGACAATATTTTTTATTGCCTACCTTGTTGCTTTAGCTACTCGTTTACATGAAAAAAAAATACTAACAAAGCTACTTAGGTTAAGAGGCTTCAAATTATGAATGAATAAGACAATTTAGAGGGCTACATTTAAACACTAAATCCTAATTAAGCAGCATATTTAATCAAAGAACCCCCAGTTCACTAATTATGCAAGCTAATAATTCTCTATCACCTAATAGACCATGTTCAAAATTAAATCAATTTCGATCCATCTAAGCCACTGACACATTCACACTATTCACATCATGCAACCTAAACAAACTATCATACAATATGCAAAATTCACATTCAAGGTAAAAAAAACACTCAACCCTCCCCACACTTGAACAACAAATTGTCCTCAATGTGAGAAGGATACATACAAGCACATAAGGGGGGATAAAACAATATACGTAAAAAGAATAAAAATACTAACATAAGTGAAATGAAAAGGGTTAGAACACGAAACCATCATGGTGATTGAGGTGGTGATGTGTCGGAGTGATTGAACCAAGTTTTCTATAACAATTGCTGACAATTTCATGGTTTTTATTATACTTCTTGGCTCTTTTTTTTCGGATTTTGTGCTTAATTTAATTCTTGAGTACTTATCTTGAATTAATGTAGTTTGAGGGAAAAATTGTCACAAATAATTGGTAATTGCATTAAATTGATTTCCTTAGAACAATTGATACTGCAAACTACTATTTTTCATTGCAGAAGACTCAAGAATTAGCGCCAAGGTGAAGACCAAGAGCATAAGTCAACAAGTCAAGGGCAATAGGCAAGTTCGTCGCGACAAACTTTCAAATATTCGAACCATTTTCGAAATTTTACCCACTGTACAACCCGATCCATCAACCCATATTCGAAAAAGACCTATTTTAGGCTATCTGAACAATATCAGAGGGAGAGCCGGAACTCGAGGGAGAAAAAACACCACATCCATCGACTCCTCCATCATCGGATCACCACTTTCACGCAACACACCACCGTATCCTCTCACTTTCCATCGTCGGTGCTACCATGGGATCTTCCGGATGCTTCTTGGTTGTGAAGTTGCTTGGAGATATGAGTGGCTAGGCATCTCTTCTCCTCTTGAAGATGTAGCAATAGTTTGAGTTCAATGGGCTTAAAAGGGAAATGACTTAATCTATGTTTAGCTATGATTTATGAATTCCTAGGTTTAGCATTTGTAATTTATAGTTGAACATTCTTGATTAGAGTTTAATTAAGTATTGGAAACTCAATATGTTGTTGGGATTTGTTAATGTAGAACTTTGAGCTTAAATATATGAAGTCTCATATACGTTTATTTGTGATCTTGTTGAATCTCTTTTATCTTGCATAGTTGTGTTTGATATTGAGATGATTTGAGATCCCAAGTAACTTGTTGCATTGATTTACCCACTATACACATTAAGGGCATTTAACAAGGTCTTAAGAAATGGAGTTCATTGATTAAGACCTTGGACTTAAGAGTTCTTTAAGGTTTACCATTTGAAACTTAATGATTTCCACTCCCATCGAAAATAGATTTCGAACTATGATAGCCAAAGCTCATTTTCAAGAGGATTCTATCACCATTTGATCATTGTCTTTATTTTTCCGATTTCTATTCCCAAAATTCAAAAATACTTTTTACACATTTTTCTTACAATTCATTTAATTTTGTTAAGATTTTCAAAGATCAAAACCCCCTTCCTTACCAATTTAGCTTGCATTTAATGATATATAGGTTAGCTTAGATCCATTCATTTAGGTTCCGATTAAGAAAGACGACTTGAGATTGCATTCTATATTACAATCCTTGGAATTAAAATTTTGATTTGACCTCCAAGGGTAAGAACAAAAAGGATCAAATCACGGAGGCCAAGACCAAATACGCTTGACACCAAGCTGGGTTCCCTTTCTTATAATTGATTCAAAAAGAGTAAGAGAGTTAGAAATCCAAAATATTCCAAATCATTAAGAACTTATTTTTGAAATTTAAAACAAATCTAACTATGCAACAATTTAAACCTAATTACTAAACATGCTAATTTAAGGTCATTAGCTTGACCTTGTATCATTGGCAACTCAGCCGAGATCAATAATGAGCAGCCTGCTTCCACCTTTTTCATTTAACATCAGTTTTGTAGCCTGTAAGTAAGGTACAAATTGCAAAATGATTAGAAGGACAATATTGATAAAGTTTAGAAAACCAATTAATTTCAGTAACACCTTTTCATTAACAAACTGACAATAAAATAGGGAATAACAAAACTTCCTGAATCTTCCATCGAATCCAATAGTTTGTCCTGTAAGAAGGTGAGTTGCTCTCTTTCTTCCTTAATCACTTTCATCTCCTTTACTTCTTCCGCTTCACGAACAGAGACTTTCATAGCTTCTTCAAACTCTATGTTTGTTGTCATCTATTCTTTAGAAGATTCGAGCACATCAATTATCTTGAATGAGCTACTTTCCTTCAGATTCTTTAATACATCATTCATGTTGTCACTTGGTCATCATTAATCCGAAAGATAAGGTTCTTTTCATGGACATCTACTAAAGATTTTTTGATGTTCACACATGGTATATCAAGAACTGGTGAATAATAGGGAGGGTTGGCATTCTTTTCTTCATCCTCTTTCTTCGTCTCTTGATCTTCAATAAGGTGAGGTTCAGTTTGGTTTTCCATTGATCCTTCTGACTCTCCCCCATTCTTAGATGCGATAACCTCATATTGCTCTCTTTGATGTATTTCCATATTACTTAGAGAGTCTTCCACACTTGTCTTACAAAATTCATGTGAAAGTTATCTCATTCGAATCTCTTGGTTGTGAATAAACAAGGCATGATTTTCGTTACTTGCTCAATTTGCTCTTCTAATCTTTTCTGGTCCTCTTCAATGTCTTTGAGCTTATCTAAGGTCTTGTCTTATTTGGAATCCCATAAATTGGACTCATCTTGCTGGAATCCTAATAGGTCTTGATGTCCTAAGTGAGTCCTTACATTGTTGGACCGATAGAAATTTGGGTGGTTTTGTCACCTTGGAGTGTACATGTTCTAACAAGGATTGTTACTTCCCCAACCATATTGTGCCTTATCATAGTTCGCAAAAGTTCCTTACTCCCTATAATATCTATCCTTCATCATTGTTCTTTCCATTTCTTCTTGACATCTAGATCTTTAGATGTCTCATTTCTCATTGTAAGATGTCTTGCTGTGTCTCTACTTTATGCCCCAAACTTCTTTCTCTATTTTTTTTCCTTTTCTAAAACAAAAGATAATGGAAAAAAACTTAGACTAAAGAATTAAACTAATTGCCTCCCGGCAATGACGCTAAAAACTTGATTGCGATTTTTCGATATGTGTAGTTTTAATATTTTAACCTTGATATTCTGCAAGCATATGGGTCATTCACGTAGTATCTAAGCCCACGAGGAGGGTTAATCTAATCCTAAAATCTAAGACCAAAACTAATCGCAGTAATTCAAATTTAACTAAACTAAAACAATGATGTAATTCAATCAATCGATTCAATCAAACAACTAAATTCAAGAATTAATCACAAAATATTAACAAATCAGCAAATTGTAACACACACATCAAGAATCAACCTAAGGAATTACCAATTGAGATAAAGGAAAATTTTACTTATCTTCAACACTAATCTAATTAACTATTAACTGTCAGATTATTGGTCCTAGACGATCCTAGAGTTGATTACTCTCTCTCGAGTTATAACCAATAGCCCTAAATTATAAGCCATAATCAGATTATGGAAAATTGCAATTTCTTAATTCACAATTTATCCAACCCCTAATTAGATCTGCAGTTTTACAATAGACTACCGAGAACTTATATGAGATCTCTCTTCACACAATTACCAATTTGATTGATTTCTCATTCTTATTAAATCACCTAACTCTCGTTAGCCTAATTTAATTATTTTTCATTTGATTGACCTTCTTAGTTTATTACTGAATTATGTAAGTGCAGAAATCAATTACAATGAATCCAAATAACATAAGCAATCAGATTTTTATTGAATCAAAGATAAAAACAACCCAAAGGTAAGTTTAGACATTCCTCAACATTCATAAAATCCTATCTCAACAGCTATCTCAATTCTATACATAAATAAAATTGAAATACATTGGAAACCAAATCTGAACGGATTACAGAGGCAGCAACGTCGAGAAACCTCCTGTTCTGGGAAGTATTTCACGTAAGCTTCTTCTCCACGTCTCTCTTCCTTCGTCTCTTTCTTAATCTCTCAATGCAAGTTGCTCCCCCTTCCTCTTTTGTCTTGCTCTTTGTATATTTGATGTGTTTATGGCAGTCCTAGGGTTTTTTCAGGGTCAAAAAGGTCTGGAAAATTCAAATTTTGACTTTTCTATGTGTCTGCCCGTCCTTCCGATGCAGGCCACATGTAAGCTTTCTGTCACGATCGTGGCTGGCCAAGTCTGATGCTTTTGTCATGATCGTGTCTGATAGGCCACGATCGTGGGCCGTTGTTTTAGTCCAAGTCTTTCTGAAACTTCTTCGTTCTTCTCTATTGACCTTAAAACACTAACAAACATATCAAAGTACCTCAAAAATATAATAATTAAGCTCAAATGCTTGTACTAACTCATAAAAACACTTGAACACAGATAATTCACAAACTAACACAATTCTACCAAAAACACATACAAAATAATTGAATAAACGAATAAACACATATCAAACTATACCCTAAAGTATAATGCATTTCACACTTATCAGAAGTCTAAATCAAAAGGTAATGATCTTAGTGCAAATGGGTGTGACATAATGTTTGGTACTCGTTCGGTTTATGTTAAGGCCTTGGTGATGGTGCAAAAAAAAAAATGTTTCAACCTCTATATATAAGATAATAATTAAACAAATTCAATAGGAAAACAACAATTTAAGGCTACATTAAAGGCTGAAGCAATCAACGGAGAAGAAACTTGAGTTATATTACCAAAACATGATATGTTATTCAAAAGGTTACTTAGCATGAATTATGATGGAAATGAAGAGGAATGAGAGGGTATTGATTCTAAGTCCTAGTCTTATTTTATCACTTCTTACATATACTATAATTTAACTCTAATATTTTTTTTCTCAAATTACAAAATGGATGAAGATGCAATTGAGTAATCATCATACCCATGAAATGATAGGTTACATTTTAAGTAAGTATGTTATAAATGGTAAAGTTATGTAGTATTTGCTTTAATTTGAACCATATAATTAGTGTATAAATTTTCTCATAATAATTTTAATTGACTTAAACCAAGCTTGTTATTTGTTACGGGGGGATAGATTTGGAGAAGGCTTTTTGCTATAATATTTGACATTATGTTTAGGCACATTTCAATTTATGGTGTTTTCTTTTCATATTTTTTGTTTACAAACTATAAGGAATACTCAGACCTTGTTTTTAATATTTTGGGTAGGTACAAAGTGTCACCTATTTATGTTATAATTTTCATTAGTTTTGTTGATACAATTAAATGGATTTACTGTATATTAGATGCGTCTACATTTAAATTAATAATATTTCTGTACAACTTAATATTTATTTTCTTTATTAGCACTTAATTTAATAGTGACAATAACAAAATTAATGTTGAGCATATAAAAATTATTTATCCATATAACAATACAAAAAATAATAGTAAGAAAAAAACATATCAAAAAGGGTCTTTAAGATATTTTATAAAAAACAATGCAAAATGCTCATTACTATGAATTACCTAGAATGTTGCGAACTGTTTTTGACTATGTTTTCACACATTCATAGTTAAAAGTGTATACTTACAAAATTATTAAAACATAGCAAATAATATATAACTACAATAGTGCAAAATGTAGCCAAATAATATTAGCTACATTTGTTTTTCTATCATACCATCTGACGCCAATTCTTTTTCTTGCCAATATTGACTTCTACTTGATAATTAGAAATGCATTTATGGTGTTTTTAATATAAAAACAGTTTATATATAATAATTTTACTATGTCTATAATTCTAGAAAACATCATCTAAAATGTTTAGCTACAGAGAATTTGTGACATTTTTGGCAACGATTTGATAACATAACAAAACTAATGCATGACATTTTTGGATGAATTGGCTATGTTTTTATTCGTAGCCTATAACCTAGTTTTTCGCAGTGATTGTTAAGATAATAGAAGCATGTTCTATTGTTAAGATAATAGAAGCATGTTCTTACTTATAGATTATTTTTACTTGTTTAGTTAGAGAAATTCAATAGTATTTTTTACAAAGAGAGTGGATTAGACAGATGTCATACTCTCCCTTGTGTATATATGTATGTTTATCTAATGAAAAATTATGCTTTCGACTCGTATACAATAGAGGTCAACTTGCTCTTCCTTTGTTGTCTTTATTTTATTTATTTGTATTTCTAACTCTATTTCTAAACATATAACTCAAATTTCTTGACATGGTACTTGAGTTATAAGAATATTGAAATCTTGTATAAGTAAAACCAAGAGAGAAGATCAACATTTCCTTATAAATTCGCATCAAAACTAAATTTATCTAATTATACTAAAACAATGCCTTCAACAAGTTTCATTATAATTTCTTTGCCTTCAACAAGTTTCATTATAATTTCTTTTCTCATGTTCTATACTGATAACTATGTTTTGTAGGCAATTAATGTAGCTGAGATATAAGCTGATCCACCTTAAGCTCCACATAGTCTAATAGTAAATCAATTGAAATTCATAATGAGGGAAAAGTCAAGAGGTATAAAGCTTTAGTTACTATACATGCTTTAGTTTCAGGGACAATATTTGCAAGAATTATAACTTATAGGATTGGAAGAATCTTGGGACTAGATAAAGAAAAAGTTTCAAAGGTCGAACAAAACAAGAAAACTTCAAATCTTCAATCTTTGGAGGGAGTTTGAGTTGTTGAAGATGCAAGAAAGTGAATATGTCCAAAAGTTAACAGACTCATAAAGATTATAAATCAATTAAGGCTACTTAGAGAGGACATGAAAGACAAAAGAATTATTAGTAAAGTCCTTATAGATGTCCTTAGATTTCAAGTCAAAATTTCAACCTTAAAAGAGTCTAAGGTTATGTTACAACTTATATCGATAAGGCTTGTGAATTCTCTTCAGGTTCAGGAACAAAGAAGGAATTAGAGGCAAAAAGAACTTTAAAAAGTGGCATTTAAGGGTAAGTTAAGTTTTAATCAAACTAGCATAAGCCAAATAAAAGAAGGAACAAAACTGAAAAGAAGAAAAAGTACAGAGGAATAAGAAGGATAACATCATAATGAAAGTAAGGAAAGTATATTTGTAACTTAAAAACATTGAAAAAGGAGCAATTATACCCAATATTATTAGTTCAAACTAGACGAGATGTAAGGCATGCAACTAATTTGGGCATGTTGAGAAGTATGCAAGTCTAAGAAGAAGGAACCAAAACAAGAAGAAAATGTAGCTAAAGTTGATGAACGTGAAGATGAGAACCATATTCTCACTGTCTAGCTGCAACAACAAGGATGAGTGACTTATAAACTCAGGTTACACATGTCCTACCCATGATGAGTCCATTTTCAAGGTCTTTTAAGAGTTTTCAATCAAGGATTAGAGTTGGTAATAAAGCTTACATAAAGGTAAAAAGAAAAGGGAATAAGTATTGTCAAAACATATTCAAATATAAAGTTAAATAGTGATATGTACTATTTGTATCATGTTTAGATCAAATTTTTTATAGTATGACTCAATTAGTTGATAAAGGCTGTTGATCTAAAAGCACAAAATTAGGAAGTATGATTGATATTAGGCTGTTGGAATATCATGTTTCAAGGTTGAATTTTGGATACGAATGCAGAATTTTTAGATTTTGTAAAGCTAGGAATTTAAAGTTTGATTGCTTGAAATTTAGGCTTAGGGTTTCAAAGTTCAATATGGCTAGAATTTAGGTTTGAATGGGTTATAATTTAGGATAGGGTTGGTGGAATTTAGTGAAGAACATAAAGAATAGATAGTAGGAAACTAGGAATAACTCCTAGGATCTAAGAATCACTCTTAGAAGAAAGCATCATATCTTCTAGTTGAAAACTCAAGTTTGTAGAAAAAATCCAAATTGCTTCTTATTGATGAAGAGCTGAATACACACATATATATAAAGTTTTAAAACCCTTATTCTAGTAGAAAAAGGGTTTCCAATTTAAATCCTATTATAATAGAAATTCTATAAGTCTATATGACTAGGACATCATATCTAAAAGAGAATAACATAATACTACTACTTCCTATCTAATAAGGAATCTTAACACAATCTAAATGTTAGCTCTTATCTTTTGTTTTCAACTCAATTTTCAATCCTCATCCCTCCAAATTAAGACTTGTGGTTGACTAATTTTTTCTCGTGTATGTCTTCTATATACTTTAAGTTCTTTTGCATCAATTCTCCCCAGCATGACTGAAGTCATCCTTGACATAGAATGTGACAAATATTGATCATATAAGTCTGGATTCAACTTTTGAAAATTTGATTATAGAATCCAAGTGCTGCCAGAAATTGGTCTTCCTTTCCACTTGACAAGATATTGTCGATATCCTCCATCTCTTGTGATTACAATTTGTTCATCTAGAACATCTTTTATCTCCTCTTTAAGATGAGGAATGGTTGGAATTATTGTAGCTGCAGTAGGGGATTGCTCATCACCTTGTCTATGATAAATAGTTAAGCCTGCAAAATTAAAGATATGACTTATTCCTATATCACTTGGTGGCTCCAAAACATAAGCATTAGCACTTATCTTCTTGATGATCTTATAAGATCCAACATTCCATGAATGGAGTTTCTTATATTTTCATTTCTGAAAACGATCTAGATGAATCCTAACCATCATCATATCCCCTTCATTGAATTTCACCAATCGACAATGTTGATCAGCATGTTCTTCATAAGACAAATTGCTGAGTGTTATCTTTCATCGTATTTCATCAAAGATGTCCCTCATGTGTTGTGCAAAACTTTTAGCTTCAAAACGAACTTGTATTGTATGTGGTAAAGGAACCAGATCAATAGGCTTCCTTAGTTGAACTCCATAAACTATCTTAAAATGGATTTTATTAGTAAACTTATTTATAGAATTATTGTATGTAAATACTATCATAGGAAGAATTAGGTCCCAAATTTTCACATTGTCTCCAACCAAACACTTTAACAAGTGTCCTAAGCTTCTATTCACTAGGGATGTCAAAAAGGGTCCAACTCAATTTTGAACGTAGTTGAGTGGGCCACGGATCAACCATGGTTGGCCCGACTAGGCCACGAGCCAAGGTCAGGCGGGTCACAGGCCGACTCGGCCCGGCCCTGGGCTAAATAATTATTTTAAAAACGACGTCATTTTTTATGTTTTTCTTAAAAATATATATATGGTAGGTCAGGTTGGCCCGACCCTAGCCCGACCCATTGACATCTCTACTATTCACCACCTCAGTTTATCCATCAATTTGGGGATGGAACGAACTTGAAAATTCAAGCTTAGTGATCAATGTTTTCCATAAAGCTCTCCAAAAATAACTTATAAACTTCATATCACAATCAAAGATGATGGTTAAAGGTAACATACAACCTCTTTGAAGAATAGTTTAGGAGTGTGGACTACATCATAAGTCTATTTGCATATGGTTTTAGAACTAAACCATATGCCTTAGAACATACATAGTGCTTCCTTTTGTATTCAGATCCTCTAACGTGCTATCATTGTTGGATTTTGACTTTACAAGTGCACTCACAACTTCTCCTTTATTCCTATGTTGCACTAATTATGTATCTTTATTCAAGTCTACTTCTCCAGCCAGCACAACACAATCTTTATCAATAACATAAGTGATATCATCAAGTTTTGAACCAACAGGTTCTGGAACCCCAATTAGTTGTTGGTTAATGTTTTCAGCTCCATGTTTTGTTATTTTAGCTTGTTATCCTATTCTTTCAACCTGTTGCGCTATTGTTTTAGCTTGCTATGTAAGTGTTTGAACTTGTTGTTCAATTGTTTCAACTTTATGGTTTGTCAAAGAATCCATTTCGTTTTGTTTTTCTTCATCTTTAACACTTTGACCATCAGTTAATGTCAAACTCTCCATGTTATGATCATCTTCTATTGCCAAACTCTCCATATCATCAATTATTTGAGCATCTTCTACAAGTAGGCTTGAAGATTCCAATTCTACTAAATTTGAGGAATCAAAATCAAGACATGAATTTTTAGCAATGATTTTCAAATATGTTATGTGTTGTTAATCAATATCAATCTCTTCTTCTTGCTTAGTACTACATTTTCCATGTTCAACATCAAATATAGGTTATTGGTTGGTATAATTTTTTTCTTATTGGAGTTTTAAGTTTTAGGGAACATATGTCAAGGTTGTCCAACCTCTCGAAAATTTGTCGAACATGTTTTCTTATAGGCGTTGTTACATATAAATTGGTTATTGGTGCACCTTATGAACGAGGATCATCGATGTCCAACCTTTTTGCAATATTCAAAAGTATTTCATCTTGCTTTAAGTCGTCGAACATTCTTCTTTATGCCTTTTCACCATGAGTCGCCGTTGTAAACCAAAACTCTGATACCAAATTGATGTAGGACAAATAGAAGAATTATTACTTAGTAGCTAAAAGCATAAAATTAGGAAGCATGACTGAAATTAGGTTGCTGAAATATCAAGTTTCAAGGTCAAATTTTGGCTAGAAATGTAGAATTTTTAAATTTTGTAAAGTATGGAAATTTAAGGTTTGATTGTTGGAAATTTAAGCTTAGGATTTCATGGTTTATATGGCTATAATTTAAGTTTGACTGGGTTGGAATTTAGGATATGGTTGTTGGAATTTAGTGAATAACACAAAGAATCGATAGTAGGAAACTAAGAATCACTAATAGGGTCTAAGAATCACTATGAGAAAAATGCATCATACCTTCTAGTTGAAAACTCAAGTTTATGGATAGATTCCATATTGCTTCTTATTAATGAAGAGCTGAATACATACATATATAGAGTTTGAAAACCCTTATTCTATTAGGAAAGGGCTTCTAATTTAAATCCTAATACAATAAAAATTTTACAAGTCCTATACAACTAGGATGGCATATTTAAAATAGAATAACATAATATTACTACTCCCCATCTAATAAGGAATCTTAACACAATCTAAATTTCAGCTCTTATCTGCTTTTATCAACTCAATTTCTAATCCTCATCTTACCAAATTAAGACTTCTTGTTAACTCATTTTTTTCCTTTTATTTCTTTTATGTACTTTAAGTTCTTTTGCATAAGTTATATCATACAATTTTCTAGACATGCTTGTAACACATTTGATTCAAATGGAGTTAAATTGTTGATAGTATTCATGAAGAAAAAGTTGTTCCTTGTTAAATAATCTAAAACTATTCTGAAAAATGTTGACAAATCTACTTGATTATTTCGTTTTGGTACATGAATAATGATGATGATAATGCTAAAATGTGGGTTAAAGGGCTGATAAAAATAAAAATTTGAATGACATTGAAGTTGGCAAACTAGTAAAGATGAAACCAATACTAGATTTGAAGGCTTGACAAAATTTAGGCAATACTTTATTTAATACGTGAAAGAAAGCTGTGAATCTTAATTCTAAACTTAACAAAGAGACTCTAATTGGAGGGAAAAGTAGTTGGTTAAGATCTGTGGTGAATGCAACAAGAAAATCTTGAAATATGTATGTTGTCTCAAAGCTGTCAAAAACAATACTTTGGATAAAACAAAAAATGAGGAACTGGTCCAACCACAAAAAAGAAAAAGTTGATTGCCAGAAAGAATGATGAGATGAAGTTGTTTCGTTGCTCAACAAAGTCTAAAAAACAGATATGGAGCCTTAGTGGAAAAAGAGTGTGTTAGAATCTATACTTTCTTTTAAAATATCAAGTCAAGGATCCGTCAAGTGCAATTCAACTTTGTATACAATGCTTTCCAAAATAGAATAAGAGTACATACACAATTATGTTTTGGGCTGTGCTTGAGGAACACGAGCAAAGAGAGAACTAGAACACAAGAATAATTGGTTCGATTGTTACCGTGACTTGGATAAATTGAAATAAACCATGATTAGACATATGTCAAACTCTCCTTATATACGTATAGCAGAGAGCTGCAGTTCTTTCTCTGCTGTGTCTGTTCTATTCGAACGTGTTTCCAAACTTTTAACTAACTTTTCTTGATATAAATCACGCCTATTTGTATGGACCTCATCTTATTGAAATAAAAAACATGTACAAAGAATATGGTAACCAAGCAAGCAAACAAACCGTATCGATAATATCTTGTGAATCAATGGGAATAATTGTGGAAATGGTCACTGTTTCCTATACATCCCTTGGGCCAAGGATGGGAAACCATTATGTCCTACGTAAGGATTGGATAATGGTGGATGTTGCAAAGTCGTTGACATACTTGTCATGCTGTGTCCATTAATTGACGGCAGGTGCATGCTGCCAAGTCATTAACAACATAGAAAGAGTGAGAGAGAGAGTAAGCATGCATGTTTTTTCAAAAGCTGACCAAAAAAAGAAAAACGTGATATCACAAAAGGCCAAAATGGTAACAAAACTCAGCAGTTTCGGGATGAAACAACTCGATCCCTCAGTTTCTGTACCTTAACACTGGAAGATTAACAGAATACCTTGTTGTTAAATACTTTTGTTGGTCACTCCCAACCTGGCACAGGAGGACAATAACCACATAAGCAATGAAGTTTTTCAAGGAGAACAATTGAAGTAAGCATTTAAAAGCTTAACCTGAATGTACTTCTGAAAATTAGTGACAGGCACTACCATTCCTGGAACTTGATAGCCAGCATTTATCAAATTCTGAATAGGCAAGTAGTTATTATTCGAACCAAAAGCGTGCCCGTTGGCAGGACAGATTTGGGATACATAACTAGCGTTTGTGGCAGCAGCACTGAGTATTGGTTGCTGTTGAGAAAAGGCAGTCTGTTCTTGATGATGGGCAGAAATTGGAGACAACATAGAGGACTGTGAAAAAACACAAACAGAATTTTAAAAGGTAGACAAACATATTTTCCTTCCAGCATACACATGAAAGTTGGAACACTATATAATCTGGGACAATGCACCACAGTGCTTACATCTGCTTTTCCACAATTAAGAAGTACAAAGAAACATTCATATAATCTCTCTCAATTACACACATGAAGCAGTCCAGTCATGATCACAAGCAATTATTTAACAATAAGAATAGACAGATGAATAAAATACGTTTTAAGTTATATTCTGTAATGAAAGGTCCATTTGTCATTCATCCAAAGAAAAAGATCCAGTAAGTACAGACAATAGATACAGTATCTCTGAATGAATGCATATCAATTTACATTCAGCAACAAGAGCCTGTCCAAATCTACCTGTGATCATAAAGTTACACCAAGTGCATCCCATAAACAGACCTGTTCAAAGAGGATCATATCACCATTCTTCCCGTCTTTGATAGTATTCTCTGAAAATGCTGCAACAGATGGTGGCTTTTCAAGGACATTGCCAACTTCATTTCTCAAAACTGCCCTGTTTTCCACTAAATTTGTAGACCCACTCATCCCCAGTGTAGTTTCTGCTTCGGCAGCTGTATTTTAAAGGTCCAAAATCAATTTAGTAACCAAGTTTGGAAGCAACTACCAACAGGAACTCTTTAAGTTGGAAACAAGGAGAAAGTGGAAAAGATGTACAGCATCTAAAATCTATATACTAATGCAACTACAACTGAGAGAAGAAACTCACAACTGAATGTAGTCCACGAATTTCCACCGGCGGGCATATTGGAGTTATTTCCCCTAGAATCATCCATGCAAAGCAAATTAAAAAGTTCAGTTGCATAATCCACTTTTGATGGCTGCAAAGTTGAGATCGCACTGCGTTCTTGTTTGATCAATTGAGCTGTTGGAACTGTAGGTTTTGGATTTTGCATACATTCTGCCAATTCTGTATCAGGTGTGACCTGCTCATCCAGACTTCAATTCAGTTGTGTTCACGCGAATCCAATTAAATGTAGAAAAACTGAAAGAGAGAGCTACTCAAGAATTTTTTCATGTCCATACAATAACATTAATGAAACATAAGGATTTGCACCAGTACTGGTAATCTAAGAAGCAAGAAAGAACAGTATTGGCACTGTTAAGAAGAATGATGTGTCCATATTTTATTCTAACATCACACTAACAGACTTGCATGTGAGATGGCATGTTAAGATATTGTGAGCCAGTCTTCGACTCTCACCCAATAGTTTTAGGTTTTTGTTCCTTAACACTCACTTGTCTTGTTGCTGCTTTGTCCCTAAATGTCTATAAATCCTCTCAAAGCAAATGAAATATAAAACAAAAAAGTTTACTGCAAATCAGTTAATTTACACAAAATAAATGAACTGCATGTAAAGTAGAAAAAAAAATATTTTGTAAAATGGCATGCTTTTGTTTCTCTAAGAAGCAAGAAGAAATGGAGTGTATTCAGTTAAAGATGAAAGGAATATAGTATCTACTTGCTGCGGCACTTTAGCAGGCACTGGCCTGCAACTTCTAGTTGCATTCGTATCAATTGGTTCAGCAATTTTCCTCCCCTCGGACATGTGGTTAATGCTCTTCATTTGGGCACATTGCCTACTCATGGATTTGGGTTCATTATTCAGAGCCTCCTGCTTCTTAACCATTGTAGGTGATTTTTCTTTTCCGTCCCTTGGGATCCATCTCTTGTCAACATACCTAAAAGGCAGTATGACATTAATTAAGCATAAAAATAAGGTCTCTTGAAAACATAGTGGAATAGCCTATCTGATCTTAAGTAAAACTGAAAGTCTGGACTCTACTAAATCATACTTTGCACGAATGAAATTCTCAATTCCAACTCTGTCATAGTTAGGAGGCAGTTCTGCTTCCCAGTAGTTATTCGACTTCTCATTCCCCATAGCTGTGGACAACAGACGGTCAAGAAGTTACATTCCGCAGCCCAATTTAATGAAAGTAACATTTAGTACTTACTTTGAATAAGTGATATCTGCTCTGGAAGCCATGTGTCCAAAGTGGCAGATCTTACCTGCATTATGCAGAAATAGAATGTATTTCACTTAAAACCTCTAGTTACTCAATTGTAGTATCATTTGCTTGGAAAAGGGGCAAACTAGTTATGAGACGAAAACTTGATGTACCTTGGATATGTGTACTCCAAGACTTCTGTGAATTCCTGCACATTGCATGCATATGAAGATTCCAAGATTCACACTAGCCCATCGAGGACCTCTGGGAGTAAACAAGACGGCATAATTAATTACATCTTTTTGGACCAGCATAAAGAGGACACACTTTGGCGCTTACAAACCAAACCTCAATGAATTTTATCAGATGAATTTATATTCCTATTAGACTCACCCTTATCTTCCAGTTCAAAGTTTAAACAGAGAAATTTCTAAGTAAGGCCTTATGGCTTATATACGTACTTGCTTCTGCAGTCAGCACACTCCCTATTCTCCGGTAATTTAAGGAGGTTGTCCAATATCTGGAAAAACAAAATCCATTTTTGTTATGGACGTAGAACAAACTAGAAACAGTCAATATATCAGTTCAGGTAAACAAGCTGAACTGTAAACAAGGACTAGAAACACGTTAACTGGACTGCCACAAAGATAGAAGCAATAAAAGTTGATATTCTTCAAATTGGCACAACCGGGAACCAAGGAAATTGAGTATTTTTCAAAATATCATTTGAAGTTGTTAAGCTTAAAGCATACCTCTGAGTATAGCTGTATGAAAATACATCAGGAATTTGTATGAAAGCCAGTGGAAAAAAGAAATTCTGCTCTCGACATTATTCACGATTACAATTCATTTTAAAGGGAATATTAATGAATTAATTTAACTTTGAAACACAAAAACAAAGCTAGATAAACTATTTCCAAGAAAAAAATAAAAAAAAATGGCGGCATACTTACACAAAATCCACATAGAGGACTTGGAGTCAACAACTATAATCTGGTTGTACAAATAATTGGTGACCAAACATATTGGCATCGATAGCGTGAGATCTTAAACAATTTTGCTTACTTTTAGTAAAGTACACCATAAATTAGATAACTACTTGACATACAAGTTTTCAGTCTCTTTCAAGCTAAAGGAGACGGATTCTGTCAGGGTATAAAGCAATTTCATTCGAGGATTCAGCCAAACGTGGAGGTAAGCGAGGTCAAATTTGGAGAACATCCAGCAATATTTAGACAGAAAAACACAGACAGAACTGTACAACTATAACTATAACGAGTGGTGAACTCAAGATGTTTTGGAAATGAAAGCGTACAGACTAAGCGCGGAAGCTCACGCTCGCTTTTCTTTTTCTGCTAAACATATGTACTAATCAAACCAGCTAAGAATAGCTTAGCAGACTCTAAAAATTTGGAACCATGGAAAGGAGTAATCAAACCTGAATATAAAAATCCCATCAAACACCGACCAAGCAGCAAGAAAAACATTAAAGCACGTACATAAAACATATACCCAGAAAGCAATATGATCAAAAGGGGAGACCTTTCGGTGCTTGGCATTAAGCACTTTAGAAACGCTGGCCTTCTCGTTCATGTTTACAATCTCCCTCTTCTCTGTCAACAAAATCCCAAAAAGGCCTTATCTTTCTCCGTTTCCTTGCGTCAGAATCGGAAATAACGTTTAGTGAAGGGAGTTAAAAAGTGAGAGGAGGAAGAAGAAATCGGAAAGCGGGTATCTTTCAGTTCTATTGCTTTGACTATATTTTGGTTCTCTTTAATATGATGTTTGAACGGAGAGCAATAGCGTGTATATGCACGCTCTTTCTATGCTTCTTTCTAGTTTATACTGTGTGTGCCGTGGCGCGTCACTCGTGGTTGATGCCAAACCGGCGGCTTTATCTCTCTTTCGTTATCCAATATTTTCAATTTTCTGTTTGGTTGTTGAGAAAAGGAATTAGATGCGCATACGTGTCCATTTTGTTAAGACAAGAGGAAGGCTGGCTGGCCACTCAATCAAATAAACTATCATGGCATTGAAGTAAAAAATGTTGTTTCTGGAATATATAACAATCGAAGGAAACAGACGCCCTTATGAGCCAATTCATAGCATCGTGATTAGTGTTCAGAAACAGCAGTTCTTAGAATAAAGTGTTAATAATAAAAGAACATACATATATACATGTCCATGTCTAAGTATCAACGATTTGTGTTGCTAAGAAAAATACCGAAAGGTTGGCTCCTGTACAGCCAGGGCTAGACTGGTTTGGTTTTTAACATTTTCGTATTGGCAAAGCAATTTGATATATTTCCTGAGTGTAGCTCAACCATTGAATTCATTGTAAAACCATCCGAACAGCTGATAGAAGAATCTTATGAATGATGATAGGTTGGTGAACCAGAAGCATATTCCATGTCAAAACCCACACGGAAGACTTTTTAATGACATGCACATCCAGTTAATGAAGCAAATAGTTGATAGAAACAGAGGCTACAAGACAATAATGTGACGACGGATTTTCTTATGAACCAATATGGGGTCATACATATTGGATAATTTTGTCCTTTTCTATCAAGTTAGATAATTACTAATTACATTTTTAAGTTTTTAATAACTTATCGATTAAGTTATGAAATTTGATTCAGATAAAGATAATAAAATGACCCAATAAATAATCTAAATTAATGGGTCAAAGGTCGTGTAGAAAATGGATCCTGATCAGTATGGACCGGACTCATATCGGCCTTTTAGTAGGAAAGCCCGATATGGAAGCTATATATAAAGGTTAAGGTCTCCTGTAATTACTCATATAATCAATCGTAAGCATAAGGATTCTCTGACCAGTTAAGAGAGCTTACATGATCGAGTGGTTAAAAACGAAGATTTTTCAATTTTATCTTTATAAGGTTTTCGAAGATTTAACTTTCGTTTTTCAATTTTTTCTTGTTTTTTATTGCATGAAAGTAATATACATGTGTATAGCCTTGAGAAATGGAGTGAAAACGAGCCTGAGAGCACGAAAACGGCCCCAAACTTGCCAAAAATCATCATTTTCGACAAACCCGATGGCGCACAGTACCACCCTGAGGGGCAGTACATCTGGCACATACGACACGCACCAGCCATGGGTCGACACTTAGGCGAACCGTGTTGTGCCACGTATTACACAAGTCATTAGATAAGTGCGCGTGTGCTCGCGTCTGGCGTGTGCTATTGAGGCGCGTCGCTGGGCACCGCGTGTGACACATGCGCCGCGAACTCCACTCACAGCTGACGTCATGTTAACGTGAACAGATGATGTCAGCGCTACAGTCCGCTGACGTCAACCGTACGGATTTTTCTACAGTATTTTCAAAAAAATAACACAAAAAATGTTAGATTGCTCGTAAGGGTGTTCCGGAGTGTTTTGGGTCACTTTTCGGGTTCAGAAAATTCATAAAGTGAGTTTTTCTATTTTTCTGGATTTATTACATTAGTAATAAATTAAGTTTTACTCCAAAAAAAGAATTAAGGTATTCTGAATCTAATTTCAAGTGAATTTTCATGGACATCATATGAGGGAGATACTTCAAGTTTTCATGTCTCGGGTCTCATGTTCAGTTTTTGGGATTGTATGATAGTCGCTCAGAAAAGGAATTAAGACATTCTGAAGCTATTTTTAAGTGAATTTTTGTGTAACGAACTTGCTATAAGGGAGATATATGTTGTTCTCGTATCTCGAGTGGTCGATTCAGTGTCCGGTGATATATGATAGTCATTCTACTGAGATTTTTCTTTTACGAAAGTCTCAAATTAAGTTTTCAGAGAATGTCTTCAGTATGAATGTGTGACAATGAGACTATGCATTCAAATTTTTGCATTTATTGATGTTACATTGTCATATACCATATTCCCATAAAGAATGTGAGAATAACATAAAGATGTATCTCTTATGTTTTTGGACTTTTTGAATGCTGATGAGGATGTAGTTACCACAGTGACCTTTCGAGTCAGTATTTGGAATTGTTCTGCTTACACATTAGGGGATGTCTTTGGTCTCATGTTTGGTTATTATGCCCACAAGTGTTGACCTTACATGAGATTTTGAGATGTGCATAAAGGCATTGGATACAGGAAAGTCGTTGCTTGAATAATTTATTCGCCCACAAGTAGTAGTATCATAAGAGTTGATGACTTGTACTTTGATTGCTTTTATGTGAAGGTCTAGTTGCATATATTATGTATTCAGCCCACAGGTATTTCATAATATGTGTGACCGAATTTTTAGTAAAGATACTATTTAATGGCTTTGAGTATCACTATTGTCTTACATTTTTGCTGATTTAAACATTATCATTTTGAAGTCACCTTTCGGTCAACAAAATCAGTGTCAGCATTGAAACCCTAACCGGTTTCAATACAAAGAAGTGGGCAGAGGATGTATTGAATGTTATAGAGATATCTAAAGTTGATATGGCCATATGGAGCCATCTCCACCTACATCCATGAGCTCGAGAGCTCATAAAGTAACCTATGAAACTTGGGATCAGTCTAACAGATTATATCTGATGACCATTAAGAGATCCATTCCTAACCATCTGCTAAGTAGACTTTCGGACACAGACATAACGAAGGAGTTTCTTGATAATGTCTCCCAAAGGTACACAGTCTCACCTAATGTTGAGACAAGTGCCGTGATAAAAGAATTATGCTCCATGAGGTACATGGGAGAAAGGGGAGTGATGGAGCACATATCGAGAATGATTCATCTTCATAGTAGATTGAAGATGCTAAATTTTCCTCTTCCTAATGTCTTCATAGTTCACCATACTCTAAATATACTCCCTCCAGAGTTTAGTAATCTGGTGATGACATATTACTCGCTGGATGAGGAATGAGACTTTAACACTTTGATAGCCCATTATGTTGCTGAGGAGGAGAAACTTAAATTTGCTACTCCTACAGCCCTTGAAGCAACTAAAGGGAAGGCAAAGATGAAGCCCGCTAAGTTCAAAGGTAGAAAGTTTAAATTTTCTCCACATGCTGATGTTGGTCAAACTAGTGCTAGTAAAGGTCCTAGGAACATTAAAAAACCAGTAGTATGAGGTTTAAAAGGAAAGACTGAGATCATCAGCTTACTCGTTGGCTTATCAGTTTATGAATCTAATTTGTGATAGTCGCATTTAAGTACTTGGCGGCTAGTTAATGGAACATCTGATCAAGGTGCTTCCACAATGCAATGGCTCATATTCAGGATAAAGCCAAATTAAAGGGAAGGAGGAATTGATGGTTGACAGTAATGAAGAAGTAAAAGTAATATCTATAGGGAATGTATGTACTGAACCTTGTAGTAAGGTTCATTTAGGTTTTACACGACACATTTTATATGTGATCTTTTGATCATTTTTGGATAAAGAGTGTTAATGTTTTGTATTTAATGCTTCTGTTGTACAGTTGTTGTTTAATGCAAAACATAATGGTACAACTTTCTTATCATATGATTTGTATAGAATGTGTCTTACCCCCGAATTAGATAAATGCTTCTTGGTATCTTGCTAAACAATTCATGAAATAAAGGACCCTGATGAATGAGAAGTCATACATAGTGTGACATAAAAGTTTAAGTCATATTTTCAGAGCTAGGGTTGAGAGATTGATCAAGGAAAGCATTTCTCAATTCTAGATTATGATGATCTTAGAACATGTGCTCACTGTTACATGGATAAGTTGACTAATAAAGATATTGAGGTAACTCATGCTTTTGACTTGTTGAGTCTGATACATAAAAATATCGGTAGACCTTATACAGTTGTGTTGTGCAATTCTAAATGTATTCTGACATTTGTTGATAATTATTCCCATTACAGTTATTTGTTCTTGATTAAAAACAACTGAAGGTTAAGAACCAATTGGGAAAATTCATCAAGATAGTCAGATTTGACCGTGGAGAAGAATATCATGACAAACATGGTGTTTCAGGACTTTAAAAGGTCTGTTTGCCAGATATTTGGAATCAGTTAGAATAGTGACTTAATTTACTATGCCGAATAGTTCTAAGCAAAATGGTGTGTTGACGAAAAGCATAAATGTGCCCTAAAGGACTTGAAATCAATGCAGAACAAAACTAATTTACCAAATTATCTAGAAGTTTGAAAACCCAGCTTTGCACACATTCGTGTATAGGGCTGCCCTATTGAGGTAGTATAATCCTTATAAAGAAAGATTGCATGCTCGTTTCGCTCATTTCTATTTAGTAAGATATCCGGACCACTTTAAAGCTACAACTTTTACCGCATAAAAGGAGAGAATGGAATAGTGGAATCACAAACAGTTAAGTTTCTAGAATACAATGTCTATGATGATGGTAGGCCCTTTGACCCTTCGGATGATAGCAAGGTGGATACTGCAGTTATCATGTACCCGCTACTTATACAGGTAGATTCTATGGATCTAAGTCTTTGTACCGTAACTGTACAAGAATAGGAACCCATACCTGTACATACAGAGGTTGCTGGGGTACAAGATTTAATACAATTAGGTAAATCCACCAAAGTGAGATGACCTACTATCCCATCTGATTACATAGTCTATTAGGTGTACAAGACTACGCTATTAGACATGTTACGGATCCAGTTACTTTTACAGAAGTTGTTTCTGGACCCAATGTGGATGTGTGGTGGGTTGCAATGACTGATGAGATGCAAGTCATGAAACATAGTAAGGTCTGGAAGATAGCTGATTTGCATCGGAACTACAAACCTGTCAGTTGTAAATGAAGTTTTAAGACCTAAAAGATTTCAGGATAAAGTTCAGCGGTTTATGGACTCGCTCAGCTACCTAATGGTTCACTCAGAGAGAAAGGTTAACATTATGTTACCTTTCTCTCGTATCTCTGTAGGATACATTTTGAGTAATTATGACAATTGTAGCTTATAATGATATATAGTTACATCAGATGGCTGTCAAAACTACTTTTCTTAATAAAGACCTTTATGAAGTGGTCTGTATGGTACAACCTAAAGGATTTCAAGATCTAAATGGAACTGACATGGTTTGCACGTTATGTAGATTAATATATGGTTTACATCAAACCTTCCAAAAGTGATACCTTACAGTTGATAAGGTTTGGCCTCTTTCGGCTTTATAGAAAATAAAATTAAAAAAATGCTTATACTATAAGGTCAGGGGGAGCAAAGTTATCTTCGTATTACTACATGTGGATGATATATTGCTTACGTCAAATTACTTAACCATGTTGTATGGGGTTAAGCAACTTTTGGTCAAGAACTTTGACATGAAGGACCTTGGGGTAGCATCTTTTGTCCTAAGTATTCAGGTTCAACGGGACAGATCTCAACAGTCATTAGACCTCTCATAGAATACATACATTGAGTATGTGTTACAAATGTTTAATACGGTTAATAGTAAACTTATCGTAGCACCTATATCTTATAGTGAGAGATAATCTTTGGCACATTATCTAAAGAATAAAATAAAGAAAGAGGTTATGAGGAATGTTCTGTATTCTAGTACGGTTGATAACCTGATGTATGCTCGGCTATGTACTAGGCAAAATATTGCATTCACTGTTTCACTGTTTGGTCAATATCTGGTTAATCCAGGTGTAAACTATTGGAATGCAGTCTAGCTAGTGTTGAGATACTAAAGGGAATTAAGGATTATATATTGACATATAGCACAGTAAACAGACAAAACCACGTAGGGAATTCATATTCAGATTTTAGCCATGTGTCCAGATGATCGAAAGTCCAATTAAGGTTACAGTTTTAAGTTTCCAGATGGTACAATGTTGTGGAAGTGTGTCAAGTAGACACGAGTAACTTCCTTGACTATGCATGTAGAGTGCATGCTATAGGACTGCTTCACAAATGGTTTGGCTTAAAAACTTGATTTTTGAGTTGTCTGTGGTTGATTCAGTGGCTGAACCCATTTGGTTGTACTGTAATAATCTTGCTACTATGTTTTTTAACTAACAACAAAGAATATCACAGGGTCTTAGCATTTAAAGGTCAATTATTTGGTCATAAAGGTGTTGATACAAAAAGATGACATTAAGATTTGGAGCATTTAAAGATTGAGGAAAAGTTAGTAGATCCTTTAACTAAAGGACTTTGCCCACCTGTGTTTGTGACACAAGTATACAATATGGGTCTTTTGACGTCCTTACACACTATTGGTTAGGGGATCGTTATGTTTGCTCTATGTACATTTGTACATTTTGATGTATTATGACAATATGATGGTTCATCAATAAAGATGATCATCGTTTATCCTCAGTAATATGTGTTATCATACATTGTCATAATAAGTATAAAAGTCCTAAGATTTGTGTTGATCTTAAGCATTTAAAGGCCATTGGGCATATATACAGATTTACCTTGTACCTATGTCATTTAGACGCATACAGTTTTAAATAGATATCCATAAAGTTTGACATTACATAGGGGGATATAAGTTTTTTAATCTCATAAAGGTTCTTTAATGCAGTTTAGCATTCAGTTGGAGAACATAAAGATTTTTCCTAATGTAGTTTAGCATTTGGTGAGAGGAAACAAGTTTTCTCTAATGCTGTTTAGTATTCGGCGAGAGAAAACATGATTTCTCTAGTGCAGTTTAACATATGCGATTTAGCATAAAGTTGGAAAAATCAAGACCTACAGACGAAGATGATATAATTTAGATCATAAAGGTACCATCCTAGTTTGTCACACTTCATTTTTCCATTCATGTTAGTCAGGTATTAGGTATAAGTAATTGTATTGGATTTGTGTCGCACATGACACATGTATTTGATACTTTTCAGTATCGAAAGTCTTGCAGGACGGAATGATGGACTTTCGTTATCTTTGGATCAAATATTTTGTTTTTAAAACCTAGTCGACTAATTCAGTAGCGTGGCTTAATTGAGTTTTTAATATATTTTTAAACTAGAGTCAAAATTGCAATTAATACTTGTCCAAGAGGAAGAATGTTGGATAATTTTGTCCTTTTCTATCAAGTTGGACAACTATTAACTACATTTTTTCAGTTTTTAATAACTTATCGTTTAAGTTATGTAATTTGATCCAGATAAAGATAATAAAGTGGCCCAATAAATGATCTAAATCAATGGGTCGAAGTCCGTATAGAAAATGGATCCCGATTAGTGTAGACCGGACCTAATTGACCTGATGATGAGGAAGCTCGATATAGAAGTTATATATAAAGGTTAAGGTCTCCTACAGTTGCTCATATAATTAATCGTAAGCATAAGGATTCTCTGACCCGTTAAGAGAGCTTACGTTTTGAGAAAACTGTAGAAAGACCTTACCTGCGTCCCGGAGAGCAGTTCACATGAAGACGACGGTGTATTCGCATTCGTTTCGGCTTTGAAAAGCTCGTTTGAAGTTACAGAGATCAAAATCAAGTATTTTCGCATTTCTTCGTTTCTTATATTGTTATGTTCAATCTAGAATATGTAACTAAGATACTGTTACGTATTACGATACATACATTGTTTTCTATGTTTTATCTTCAACTTTCCAATGGAGGACAAGTACATTTCGCTTGTGGTAGAATATTTCACGTGATTGTGGGATCAAACCGTTTTGAATTTCTGGTCACTGGGGGGAATTATTTTATGGACAAGATGTTGGATCGATGAACTCTCCTTAATTATTTCATATTTGTTCTTTTTGATTCGATGCTTTAAGGCTACCTCTGTGTTGGCAACTATTGTTTTGTTGTCTCACAAATCTCCAGGATATATCGTATGAAAATCAAGTGAAAAGATGCCACTTTTTAGTTGTTTTTACCATCAGTTAACTAGCGGATGCAACCAAATCTTTTTGAGAAGTAAACGCATCAACATCTATGATGATATTGATATGATTCTCATATACACTAATACTAGTGGTTTACTTTATTCAAAAAGCATGCTCCATGCGTGCGCTTAGGGATTGGTTAAATAATTTATGGAGATAATCGTTCTTTGTATAATCCTTTAAACAATATTTTCTACTTCTCTTATCTTTTAAATGTCTTAATAAAATCCTGATTGAGCATACTTACCACTTGTATAAATATATAAAATAAATATTTTTTATTTGGATGACCATATAACTAGGTCATATTCCAACAGGCATTCCTACCACTTGTGAAACACTCGATTAGAAAATGGATACAAACAGATGTGACAAGTGTTCAATTGTGATAAGAATAGGTGCATTGCCTGTGCTTGTGTGGTCAAACAACTAATTCAACTTTTTGTTTAACTAAGATATTTTGACAGCTAATTTAAGTTCACCAAGGCATGAATGGTTGGGTTCAGTTGGACCATTTTATGGCACTTGAGAAAGGGGTGCTAACCGTAGTTCCAACAGGTGTAACAGGCAAGAAATCTTGTACAGATCAAGGGTTCATGGGAGGGGTGTCCAACCAACAATTACATGAATTGAAATTGATTATCATTATCAAGTTATAACCCAAATAGCGTGGACACCAAGACAATTGAGCACATCATGGAATATGGAGCCAAGAGGACCAGCTTCGTTGACTACACGGACTTGCCGAGCTAAGTACACAGCTTTGTGAAGGTAGAAATAGAAAAAAGTATCACGTACTCGACAACTTTCACATATGTAAATGCCCGTAATAACCAATACATATCAACATAATAGGCAGGATCCAAGGAAGTGAAACTCCACAATCTCCATTATTAACATTGCATGAAGGATTGCAATGCCTACTAAGAAGCACGGCACCAAAGAGCCACAAGTCATAAAGTAGGCTATACTATTTAAGGAGTGCATGACTGCTAGCACTCGGCATACCATAATAGTACACAATTCTAAGTGAAAACGGTCTGAAACATTATGTGATGGAGGTTCACCATGTCATTCTTCCTTCTTCTGCAAAAACATTTTTGCTTCCACTTCTCCACTATACGGGGTAGAAGGGTATGCATACTGCTGAAGAACAGAGAATATAACCATCTCCACGACGACCAAGACATTCTGAATAGCTTCCTCAATGTGCTCCACATCCAACCAGAAATGATGAGACCGAATGATGCCCATTGCCGCTAGTATCTCAAGGACCATTCCCTAGGGAGGATTGGAAAACGTTATTGTTCTGAATAATAAATTTTGTCCAGATATCAGGTCAGATAGGTGAATAATAACGTAGCAGTGATGACCGAAAAGCAGTAGTTTCATCCATAATAATTTCAAGAGATAAATCCCACAATAACGCACTTTTAAGTTCATACATTTTGCCATTTGAAATTTTAGTCCTAGCCTGGAAATAATTCTCTTATTATGTTCAAACAAAACTTAATAAGAGTTCTAGTATAATGAAAGCTACATCCAGTTAAGTTACAAGAATATGAGAGTAGCTGCTACTAGTAAAACCTCCAGGTGTCAAATAAACCTTAAACCATACCAGCCGAGTTACATTACCCATCAGCTTTTTATCATGCCTTATTCATGTTAAGTTTATCAAACGCTTGTTTTGTTTTACCTAACCTCATTGCATGTAAGATTTTAGTATTTGCTTTTGGCTTAATGCTCCATTAGCCGTTCATTCTTTTTCCACCACGCCCTTCCATTTTTTTTATTTTTTCCCCTTCTGATTAGAAGTTAGAACCATTCTCCTCCAACTCTATAAAAGGACAAGCAGAAGAAGGAAACCTAGAGGTACATATTTACCTGCCAAAAGCAAAAGAAGACAATTCCCTTGATGCATAAGAACTTCGCCAGGGGCCTGTGTGGGGCCAGCTCCTTTGCAAAGACATGGTAAAAGGCTATCAGAGCATATAGTGCAAGAGAAACCGAAATGTTTAGGATAATGGTGAATGTCCAACTCAACCAAGTTGGGTACATCCCAAGAAGTTGGAGTGTTATCATCAAGATTGAACATATTGGCCGAATGATAACAAATTGCCATGTCCAGTCTCTAAGAAGCTTTAGATGCCGGTGGTCCAGCCGGACAGTTTTAGGCTGCATTTTGTACAGAAGCACATTGTGTCAATTTTAACCAAATGTCAAGTTCAATTCTAGGTTGGCTGCAATTGACCGTAAAACATGAAAACCACAGTTTCTGTACCTGAAAAATTGTCATTGGAAAAGAATGATGGATTTCTCTCCCTTTAACTCCATCTGGCACAATATTTCTCCTAATGGATATATTTAGGTAACTATACATCAAAGCCAAGAACTTTGCTATTGCCTGCAGTAGAGAAGCAAAGAAGCAATGGTAGCAGTAAAATAATGAGACAAACTATGATAACTCACAATACAAACCAAACAACAATCAACTATTAGGCACTCACCAGAGCTTCGTAACATTCTTTGACTGACTCCAAAAATGTGAAGAATGGCTTACTGCCCTGGATGTCCAACAAACCAACAAAGGAGTCAAAAGCATATATAGGAGCCATGCAGATTATGATCAATATGGCTTTCTGTTCCTTGGGATTTTTCCAGAAAAAGAGATGCTGTGACAGAAGCTGCACTGTGAAATGCATTGTAAGCATCACACAGAGTGCTGATCCCAAGAGGGTAAGCTGTGCAGGACTCATATTACTTAGGTCTATCATTGTGCCGCTGGTTTGCAACCAGGAATCTGCAGAGGAGTTTAAGCAAACCAAACTCTGTTAGAATATAGAAAGACTGGATAGAGAGAAACCAAAGTAATCAGTATGCCAATAACTCATGCTACTGCTACGCAAGTATCATCAACTCTGTACACCATTCAAATGCTAAGAAACATGTGGGTGCTATTTTCTCATTTGCATAACAAAAATGAAATAAGTCAAAATTGCACCAAATTCACATTATTGAAGCTTCACCTATATAATTTAAACCTCAAGTGACATACTTATACAAATTACGTGAACCCCATTTGTGTTATGTACGTAGGCCAAACCAGAAACAGTCACTATATAAGTTCAGGTAAAGAAGCTGAACTGTAAACTGAGCAACAGAAACAAGTTGAATGAGTGTCAAAACCTAAAGAACATAGATAGAAGCAGTAAAAGGTAATATTTTTCAAATAGGCAGAGCCGGGAAGCAAGGAAGACAAGTTGGAGCAGAAGTCTAAGAAGAGTTTAGAATATAGTTCACCCAATTGAATATCTAAAAACTTGTTATTTTGAAGTTGATAAAGCGCATCCTGAGTATAGCTGTGTGAAAATACATTAGGAATTGTATAAAAGCTAGAGCAAGGGAAATTCTTTTACAAAACTTCCACTCTTGACACTACTTACTAGTACGATTCATTTAAAGGGCATATTGATGAATTAATTTATCTTTAAGAAACACAACAAGAAACCTAGCCAAATAATATCCAAGATAGACATTAAAAAATGGGGGCATAATTATGAAAATTCCACATTGGAGACTTAGAGTCAACAGCTACTATCTGGTTGCACAAATAATTAGCTACGTTATTAGAAAAGTAGCTAATAATTTTTAGCTATGAAACTTAAAGGTAGCCAAAATGTATTGGCGACGTTTTAAGATAATAGTTTTTTGCTACTAAAATAAAGCGTAGGCAAAAACTATTAGTGACGAATAGTGAAAAATGTCGCATATAGTTTTCAACTACGGAGATTTGGCGACGTTCTTGGCGACAAATGTAAATCGTCACTAATGATTATTAGCGCCAATTTTGAGATGTTTAGTGACAAATTTTTTCATAGCCAAATGTTGTTTTTGTTGTGGTGATATCTTATACAGAGAGTTAATTCTCTATTCAAATCACGAATCTCTTTAACCCTTCAAGTCCCAAAATAACTTGAACAAAAAGCACACCTTTGAGTGAATTTTTGGAACCATTTCACTTTGTTATTAAACATCCAGAAGAGTTGAGAATAAGGCAACAAATATGTTAAGAGTAGAAGAAGTCATTTGCTTGACAATTTGGCAGTGAAAATTGTGGGGTTTGAAAAACTAAAAGGAATATGTTTCAAACTGAGATTTTGTGATCCACAATGACTAGCTTTTCAAAGGTGATCAACTTTACCTACCCAATACTTCTATAAGGGAATATGTGATTTGGGAACTATATGGAGGAGGGGCAACATGCCATTTCTAAGAGATAAAACCATAACAACGGTTGAAGATTGTTTTCATTGGCCCTCTTTAAAGTGGGACGAATCTAAGGTCATAAAATAATGTCAAACATGTCAATTGGATAAAAGAAAGAAGCAAAATTTTGGACTATACTCACTGTTGCTCATCACTCATGAACCATGGCAAGAAATAAATATGGATTTTGTCTTGGAAGTGCCAAAATCTATGAGAGATTATGATTCTATTTTTGTGGCGGAGGATGGGTATTCAAAGATGAGACATTTCATTCTATGTTCTTATAATATTGTCCACATTGCTAAACTCTTCTTCAAAGAAGTTGTACGTCTTCATAGATTACCTTTAACCATTGTCTCTAATTGCAATGTCGAATTTATGAGTTATTTTTGGAGAGCTCTATAGAAAACATTAAACACTAAGCTTCAGTTTTCAAGTTCTTTCCATCCATAAACCAATGGAAAAATGGAAGTCGGGAACAAAAACTTATTGTTAAGATGCTTGGTGGGGAATAATGTAAACAATTGGGACGTAATTTTTCCTATCGTAAAATATAACAATTATATAAATAGGTCAACAACTAAATTCCTTTTGAGATAATTTCTAGAATTCAACCAAGGAAGCCTATTGATTTAGTTTATTTACCATAACAACAAGAGATAATGTTGAAGTTGAAGGTTTTGCATAACCATCGAGGGTGATCTTTGATTAGGTACGACGAAAGATAACAACTAGCAAATTCTTTTATAAAGAACATGTTGATTGGTGGAATTCAATGAAGGAGATATGGTAATGGTAAGGATTCGACCGAACCATTTCCAAAAGGGCAAACAAGAAATTTTTTCCAAGGAATGCTAGAGTTTATAAGATCATTAAGAAACAAGTGTTAATGCTTATGTTTTGGAATTACTAAGCGATAGGAGAATTAGTTCTATCTTCAATGTTGTTGACTTAACTAATTATCATGGATATGATGTTACACGATATTACACATTCTTGTACTGAAGTTGTGAGAATTCCATTCATTTCTCATCTTAAAGAGAAGGGGATATTCTTGATGAACAAATTATAGTCATAAGAGCTACTAGACATCTGCAGTTTTTTGTCAAGTGAGGAGGAAAATCATTTTTTAGAGCACTTGGATTTTAAAACATGGAATTCAAAAGTTAAATCAAAACTTGTATGATCAGTATTTATCAAATTTTGTGTTGAGGACTTTAAATAAGCCCAGAAAGAATTGATGTAAAAGAGCTTCGAATTTATAAAAGAAATAACAAAGAGCAACACTCAACCACAAGCTTTAATTTGGTGGAATGTGATAGCACCACAGATCCGGATAGCACTATGGGTCCTAAACCCATAGTGACTTATTTTAGGATAAAGAGGGAGAAGGGTCTGGACATGGGCCTCAAACCCATGTTGACATATTCTAGAAGAATCGGGAGGGGTGAGTCAG
>JAOTAX010000002.1:25248827-25268039 GCA_025629825.1 Erythroxylum guanchezii | reverse complement strand
ACTGATTCTTCAAAGATCAAGAAACAAGAAGAAAGAAGCAGTTATCAAGAAGCGGTTGAAGATGAAGACTATAAATATTGGTCAGAGTCAAAGACTACAGAAGCTTAGCGATTTATGAGAAGTGAGAGATTTTTCGAAAGAAAAAGCTAGAAATTTTATTGTGCAAAAGTTAGAGCTATCTTTATCTGTAACAAAAACTCAAAAACTCTTTAAGTTGAAAGAAAAGCAGATAACCTGAAGAGGCTAAGTATGAAAGAATACTTGTTGTAAGAGACCTAAAGAGGCTCGGAATCAAAGAATACTTGTAACGTTGAGAAGTATAGTGAAATCTCAGAAAGATCTCTAAGGACTGGATGTAGCCCACAGTTTGGGGTGAACCAGTATAAATCTGCTATGTCGACACTCTCATACTCTATCTCAACTCTCAACTCTCTCAAATTTGAATTTGTTAATCTTACTGTTCTCATACAAAAATATATCATAATATTTCATAATATTGATTTTCGATAGTTTTGAAGTAAGCAAGTTTTCAAGAAGTTTTTCAAAAAAGGGGATTATCAAAAAAGAATACACAATTCAACCCCCCTTCTTGTGCATTCGTATATCGTTTATTAAGTCTATATTAACGTGTGATTCACTTCATGCTCCTCTCCTCAGACTGCATAGGGAAATTCCTGGCACTCCTCTCAGGCATAGAAGTACCACCTCCTCTCTTGAACTGTTCTCTCCCTTTCTCTTTTTGTTCATGACATTCTTTATATTCTCAATGTTCTCCACCCTCAAAGCCGCTTCAACCAGCTGTTGAAATTCATAAAAATTCTATACCACCATTTTCTCTCTAATAGCTAGGTGTAACCCCAATTCGAACTTACGACACTTCACTGCCTCACTCATCATTAGCTTAGCTGCATATCGGGCCAATTATGTAAATCGGTGCTTATATTCGCTCACTGTCATTTCCCTCTAGGTGAGACTCAGAAATTCTCTCTACTTCTACTGAATATACACCTCATACAGATACTTCTTCTTAAACACTGCTAAGAAATCCTTCCATGTGAGCACTGGCGGTTTTATCTGACTCCCCGACACACTCTCTCACCAATACAGAGCGTCTTCCTGAAGTAAACTAGTAGTATAGACAACCTTCTCCTCATCCTTGCAGTCCATCTGATCCAGTATCCTCTCGGTCTTTCTCAACCAAGTCTCGGCTTCTTATAGATCCATGGTCCAATAAAAATCCATTGCTCCATACTTCCTGAGCTTGTCGAATTGCTTCGCCCTCTTAACTGGGGTCGGAGTAGAAGCTTGCGGCATCTGGTCTATGGCCTGAGCAAATGCCTGAAACATCCTCGGATCCAATGAAGCAGGCACTTGCTTCTGCGGGAGAGGAGACTCCCGCGTTTGTGATCGATCAGGCTCACTAATAGGCCTTACAGAAGCCTCAGCATTCCCTGGGGCTACAGACTCATCAGTACTCTCCTCCCTTGGCGGAGAGTTAGGTGCAAGCGATCCTTGCAATACTCCTCATGTCCTTCTATGAGGTGGCATCTTACTCCTTCAATGCAAACATTATCCATTAGCTTACATTTCATTTTAGTCTTAATTCCTATATGTATGCATGATATGCATGTCACTTAATGCAATTCAATCAATTCACAGTGCAACAAGCAATCACATAACATAACAATTCCTCTTACTATGCATTCTAAGCCTAGGAAAAACCTAAGCTCTGATACCAAACAATGATGGACTCCGCTTCTGGAGCCTAGCATTCGGAGACATTTAACAGAAACAGTACATGTCTATAACCCTATTGAACTTGTTTAGGGACAAAAGGAATAACTTTCACTGTAGACGTCAGATTAAACAATTCTTTAGACTGTTCGAAAGAAGACTTCAAGATCTACAACTTACATGAAGACCTTGAAGACAGATTCTATCATCTAGAGGTCAAAATTAGACCAGACGATACAAGATGAACAGTGCATAGAAGAAGCGGAAGGTCAACTATAGAGGAAGCAGAAAACAGACGAAGCCAAAAAGCAGACAAATGGGCAAAAGCAGACGAATGCTAAAAAGAAAACGAATGCCAAAAAGTAAACGAATGCCAAAAAGAAGACGAATGGCCAAAAGCAGATGAATGCCCAAAAGCAGATGGATGCCAAAAAGTAGACAAATGATCAAATACAAACGAATGCTAAAAAGCAGACGAATGTCAAACAGCAGACGAATGGAGTCAACTTAAGAAGAAGCAAAGCCAACTTAAGACGATGCAACTCTTAAGACGATGCAACTTTTAAGACAATACATCCTTATAGATGATACATCTTTATAGACGATATGACGTCATAACAGATGATGTGATGTCATCACAGGCGATACGTCTTTACAGACGATGCATCCTTACAGACGATATGACGTCATCGCAGATGGTGTGATGTCATCATAGATGATACGTCCTTATAGACGATACATCCTTATAGACAATATGACATCATCACAGGCGATACCACTTGATACTTCCAAGCATCTCCCCTTCTAAGGACCATAACTTCTAACGCAGATGCCCAAAAATTCTGTTCTATATACCGTTAGAAAGCTAAAAAGATGATATACAACCTTTCTAGAGGGCAAATTTGACTAATTTAGCCTAAATTAGTCCAATTTTTCCCTGAAGTCTGCACACAACTTATACCTCTATGAAAAACTTAATTTATGAAATGTATAACTATCAAAGAAACATGCACAAACACCTGGGGAACTTTTTAGTTCTGAACTCATTTGCTGAATCCACAGAAGTTCATACATGACTTTAATTTACATAATAACGTTATAAACGAGGGCTTAACACAAATTACAACATATACAGAATGCTCAATGTTTACATGCTTATGCAGCTATCCAAAAGTTATCTTGGAGTTTTCAATGCCTTGCAAGGATTGCTATTCTTCTCGTTCTGCACTTGAGGAGGGAGGCTACACAGCTCAGTGGCTAATATATTTATAGCCATTGGCAATTAACCACAAATTCAAGCATGTGTATATCTATATATAGGCGTATATTCAATAATTCCAGAAGCCTTCCATTTAGTCAATTAATTTAAGCTTTTGATCAATTTAACTCAAACTTATAACACACAGCAAACTTCAACCATTAAACATAACACTCAATTATGCACCATACTTGACAATTTAATTATGCAATGCACAAACAATTGGCTCGAGGATTTTATGGAAACAAAATGGAAAAATCGAAGTTTACCCCATGAATAGAATGAGTCCAATTTCAAAGCTCATATGCCACAAGCGGACAGCTGGGAGAAGGCTCTTGTCAACGTGCATGTGACGAACAGAATGGTTCCACTCTCACCCAAACAGAAGCACATAATCATGCTTATAATTTCATGCTTTTTTCCCTTTTTGTTTAATTCAAAGCTGTTATAGCCTCTTTCAAGGTATAACATAATTATAATGGAACATGTATTTTGTTTTCAGTCAAGTCACAATAATTCAATTTCAAGTGAAATCCATTTCGAGAAATCGCATACATACACATAGGCAAGAATTTGCCTAATCACACAATAACTATAAATAAATTACCCACCTAATTAGCTTGCGAAAATCTAAGTCAATCTTGTCTTTCCCATTGCTCTTAGGTGGGATTCCCTTGATTTCCTAAAACAACCAAGGTTCCATTCAAAACAATATTCCAATGAAATTCATAAACTTCAGAAAATCACAAAATTGAAATAAACACAATTTAAACTCAAATCTAACCTACCCACAGTCCATCTAGGTTAGAAAATCTAAGATCTAGTTTAGAAACCCTAAAATCACTTGGGTTCTCCTAACTCATCTTCTTCCAACACAAACCTTTCATTCTCTACACAAACTCCTTCATCCTCAACACAACCCATTACTTTAACAAAGCAAGAAAAATAGATGATTAACCTACCTTAACAAAGTTGATTCCTCTTCTTTTCTGCTTTCACTGAAAACTTCTCTCCTTCTCTCTTATTTTTGACACTCTCTTCCCTTCTTCTAATTCAAGACAACTTATATGGGTTTTTTTTCCCATTTTACCCTCCATTAGTAAGTCTCTTCCAACTTTGCCCCTTCTTTCATTTATTCTAAATCTACTAACTCTCTTAACCCATTAAACACCATATTAATTCCAACTTAATTCTAGCACTTCATTCTAACTTCTACTTTCTAATTTCTATTCATACTTGATAATTTGATGACTCAACTTTAAAACAATTTAAAACACTAATAAATAAAAATAAAAAAATTTTGGGATCCAATATAAAATATATGGTATATCCTTATGATCTTTTTGTTAAGTGTTTAAAGAGGTCTAACTAATTGCCTAAATCAAACTAGGAATGTCAGTGGGCTGCTCATGACCAGGTTTAGCCCATGGCCTAACAGGCTTTGTCAACCCAACCCATCTTATAATTTTTTAAAAAAATGTCAAAAATGATGTCGTTTTTGAAGTTACAATCGGGCTAAAGGCTAGGCTGGGCCAGCCCGTGGCCTAGTTGGGCTGACTACTTTTGGCTGGTGCCCTGATCAACTTTGGCCAAAATTATTAAGATAAAATAGTCAATTTCCAGCTTAACATGGATACATCCCAAGAAGTTGCATTGTTATCATCAAGATCGAACATAATGATTGAATGAAAAATTTTCCATATATAGTTGTTAATAAGCTTTAGATGATAGTGATCTAGATGGATAATTTTACGCTTTATTTTGTGCATATAAACAATATGTCAAATTTGACCAAATATCACAACCGATATCATTCTCACGAGGATTAAATATAGTCACCTAGCAATTTGAATTACACTTTGTCTAAGGTAAAAAAAAGATTGAATTAACTGAAAATTAAAGTAAACTAACAAAACTTAATGATTTAGCAGGTAAAAGATAACAATGAAATTAAAGTTACTCAATGATGGAAACTTAAGGATCATTCTTTCCTTTTTTATCTTCCCTTCACTTTGTGAATTTAACTATGTTTGATCCTAGATATCCAAAGGTTTTGATTACCCTCTCTAAAGATCTAATCAAGTAGTCCCAATTGAAACGGATAAAATTTGAGTTGCAATTTCTTGATTTATAAAAACTACTCCTAACTACTCGATTGGGTTTAAAGCAATCCTAAGGATAATTAACTCATAAACTTAAGATCTCTCTTTAATTGCTTATTAACCTGATATTTATAAGTCTATTAAGGTACCAACTCTCTTTGTGTAACTTAACACAAATATCATAATTCAATCTCTCCATTCAAATCAAGTATGAGCACAATAAATATCATAAAGTAGTAATATATTGAATTCAACATGGTAAAAATTATACAAAACAATTCAAGAATACCCTGGATTAGTAACCTATAACCATGTTCAAAACACAACTATTTAGATTTGGCATATAAGGCAATGAAATAGAAAAGAAAAGAGAATGAAATCAGCTTGAGGCCTTGATATGAAAAATCTGAAAAGCTAGAGTTGATCTTGATATTTCCACTTTTTTTTTAATCTTCTTTCTTATGATGTGTAACCCCTCTTTTTGGTGTTTTCTTTCTTTTTTTATTGTCTATGCTGACTCTAAATTGCTTCCTTTTTCTATAGCCTTTTTAATATCCTTTTCACAAAACTAGGTTTTTTGGAATATATACGATTATTTATATAATCATGTATCTCAAAATACCCTCTAAATCGTGATTTTACATGGTCATTAAATCTTACACAGGCAACATACATGGTTGTGTATGCCAACATACACGGGCGTGTATCTTCATATGGGCAAACAACATCTTCGAAGTTCCACACATTCGTAGTGACTTACATGATCCCTATACCTTATCATGTGTCTCTAAAGTTGCTTCAATTCTTTCATTTTATGCCACGATTTCAATCGAATTCTTCTCCTTTTAGTTCATGAAGGCAATTATCACCTAAAAACAAACTTGAAGTAAAAGAAGTACTAAAAAATATTTGAAATATATAACTAAGATAAAACTTTTGCCTTAAATAATAATTAATCAAACAAAATACATGAAAACACTTCAAAAACATAAACCTAAGTCCTAAACACATGATTATCAATGAAGAAAACACTAAAAGCCTACTCTAACACTTAGAAAATATATTAAGTTTTACTTGTCAACATACCCACACTTACATCTTTGCTTGTCTCCAAGCAAAACTAAAACCATAAAACAAACAAAACACATAAACACACAATCATGCAAAAAGGCAATAATAGTTTAATGGCATCAAATCTCATGAAATTAACTTAGCCGTAAACATCAATCACTTAAGAAGTTCCAATACGCTAACTTATTACATTGATTTTCAAATGCTTTGATTTTAATATACATATCAAGCAAAATATCAATACCTATTCATACATCTATAACACTTGTAAGAATGCACTCACTCTTATATAACAATTAAAGAGGTAGGTTATCACTAAATACCTATTCATGAAATTTATTTTGACATTTAACAAGATCCATCCATGGGATCAATTTTATTGTCAATACCATATTTTAAAGCTTGATTTAAGTGTCATTCTAGTCTTTTGACACAAAGACAAACATTTTGTGGTGAATACTTTAATTAGCTATATCATAACTCGTAACTCGTAACTCATAACTGACTACTAGCTCTATTTATAACCTTTTTTAATGATTAAACATAATAGGAAATGTATTTAGCACATTTATACAACACACCTTGGTGTTTTTTTGTTTTTTTTACATTTTTTAAAATTTTACCAACATCACTTCTTCCTAGTCAATCACTCCTATGAAAAGCTACTCATGATGTCTACCAATTTAAATGAATTTAATTACAAATGTATCCAAAGAAGTGTTATAAATTGATGTAATAAGTACACTATTAGAATCAACATGTGTATTCATCTAAAAAACACTTTAAACCCAACTTTACAAGCTAATGTTTCTTTACAATTTATATGATTATGTTCATAGATAAGTTAATTCCATTCAATTTTATGCCATTGACACATTCAAACAATGCACATTTCATACAAGCAAATGTTTACACAATGCCAACCTAATCAAAAACTAACACAATGCAAATGTAAAATTCACACACACAAATGATATATAAGTGCATATATGCTTAAACACTTGAACGACATATAGTCCTTAATATGAAAAACAACATGAAAACATAAACGAAACACAACCAGTAAACAAAAAAAGGAAGAAACAAAATGGAAAGGCGAGAGTACTTATGGTGAATGTGTAGGCGATAGAGTCAGAAACGATATATATACATACTTCAAATTATGAAATCCATCAATAAACTCTCTACAAAATAAACATAAAAATAATAAATCACTATCTAACATGACATTACAACAATCCTAACTAAAGCATAATATGTTAAGTTTAAGGTCACTAGTTTGACCATTTTATTGCCATTATTATAACTAACTTCTCTTTTGGATGTTAAGGTCCTATGATGCATCACATTAGGACTTATGCTTCTTATGTACAAAATTTTCAATCCCATGTCTCTCAGTCTCTTTCTAATTGTCTCCACCACTCTCTTTTCTTGTTTCCTATAAGTTTTCAACTCTAGAAAGAGTGGCTTCTTAAAGGAGGGCTTCATGAGTGCTTCTATTCTCACTAAGATCTCTTGTTTTGTATTAACACCCAAATCCTTCTTCCCTAGTTCTCCTTCATCTTCTAATTCCCCAACATTTACTTCTTCTTTATAGCTCGCCTCTTACTCTTTTATGCACTCATCCACTATATTTATTCTCATAGAAGAGCCGATTTCCTTTAGAATCTTCAATACTTTATTCATATTAAGATTCCTTTGCTCCTCACCAATCCGAAGAATAAGTTTTCTTCCTTTGCTCCTCACCAATCCGAAGAATAAGTTTTCCTTCATAAACATCACCAAAGCTCTTCCTATATTCATAAACGATTTACCTAGAATTAATGACAAGTTTGATCCTCTTTAGAGTCTAGCATTGTGAAATCCATAGGAATAATAACTTGTCCAATTTTATTGGCACATCCTTCTTGGCCTCATATCTCCTGGCCTCAATTTCCTAAAAATAGACAAACACTTAAGATTAAAACTTACACCAAAGTCATATAAAAATTTATGGAGTTTTTCATTACCAACTATACAGGGGATAGTGAAACTCCTTGGGTTGTTTAATTTTGAAGCCATATGGCTAGTAATTATGGAGCTATAACTTTCAGTCAAAGAAATCATTTTATTGTCATCATAAGTTTACTTGTTTGATATTATATCCTTGAGGAATTTTGCATACTTGAGCAGTTGTTCTAAAGCTTCCATAAAAGACAAGTTGATTTGCAATTTGTTTAGCTTATCCACAAACCTTGCAAATTGTACATCCAATTTGTTCTTTTACAGTCTCTGTGAAAATGGAATCCTTGGTGCAAATAGGGGAGGAGGAACATAAGGAGTTTCCTTTTTCTTCTCTTCATCCTTGTCCTTTTTCTCTTGATCTTCTACTTGGTGGGATTCTTTTAACTTACTCTTATGGCCTTCAATTTCTCCCTTATATTAGACTGTGTGTTGCTTTAGAGACTCCCCACATTTGGTGTAAATAATACATTAGCTAATTGTCCCATTTGAAACTCTAAATTATAGATGGAAGAAGCATGATTCTTTATAAATTGGTGGAATTTAGCTTCCATCCTCTTTTGGTTCTCATCTTGGCTCACAAATTTGGAATTCAAAACATCTATCAATATGTCCATCTTTGATTCCAAAGAATCAAGTGTATCTTACTAAAATCCTGGTGGGCTTTAAGCTCTTATTAGGTTTCTTGTATTGTTAGATTGAGAAAATTTTAAGTGATTTTTTCACCTAGGATTATAAGTATTAGATTAGGGATTATTATCTCCCCGACTATATTACACTCCCATAAAGTTGAGATGCTCCATGTTATTGTTTTCCACTAAGAATCAATCAGGTAAGACATGATTTTCTTGTTTGCATAGTTCACATCCAAGCTGAATTGCCTTAAGTGGGCTAGAAATGTGGCTTTTAGGCTGTTCAATTGCTTGGCTAGGTTTACTACTTCAGCCTACAATATTGTCATTGAATCCACAATAAGCACTACCTTTTGATCTCTAAAAGTTGGCTACTGTTTACTTCTTTTTTATGTTTATAGACAACTATTGTTTCCGTCTTTTTTAATACATCATGTGTTGCCTTAACCATTTTCCTTATTAAAGAAGCACCAGTTGTTGCATTTATGATGCCTAACAAAGGTGGATTCACTCTATTGTATAATGTTTGCAAAAGGAACTCCTTTGGAAAGTTGTAATATGGGCGGCTCCTTTGCAATTCTTTAAGTCAATCCCATGCTTCATATAGAGGCTCTCCCTCACCTTATTGGAAGTTTGTGATTTTCTTTATGAGACTAATGGTCTTTATTAAAGGGAAGTATTTAGCCAAAAAGGCTTGTACGAGTTGCTCCCATATTGTGGCATTCTACAGGTTGAGAGAGTTCAACCATGCCTTGGATCAATCTTTAATTGTAAAAGGAAAAAGCCTCATGCATCTTCTGACAACTTATTGTATCTGAACATGTCATAAATCTCTAAGAAGTTGACTAAATGAGCTTTAGGATCCTCATTGGCCAGTCTATAAGTTTGAATGTTGGTTTGCTAGTTTGATTCGAAAGTATTAATCTGCTAGTTTGATTTCGAAAGTATTAATCTGCACTAGTGATCTTGTTATCCTTTTTCACTTTTCGAATCTCCCTCTTTGGCTTGATGATGTCTGAAACTTTTTTATCCTTTACTTTGCTCAAACTCCTTGTGGATCTTGTGTTCCTACACTTGCAATCACATAAGAAAACAATATCAAACTCCTTAAATAAAAAAAATTCAAATTGGAAAAGATGATAAAATTGCAATTCCTGACAAAAACATCAAAAACTTATTGACTAGTTTTATGTTATACTGTAAGTATATGAGTCGTATATTGTAGTACAAGTGATATCATTCCCATGAAGATTGAATATAGTCACCTAACAATTTTAATTACACTTTGTCGAAGGTAATAAAATATTGAATTAATTGAAAGTTAAAGTAAACTAACAAAACTTAATGATTGAATAGGTAAAAGATAACAGTGAAATGAAGTTACACAATAATGGAAACTTAGGGATTATTCTATCCTTAATTTGTCTTCCTTCAACCTTGTGAATGCAACTATGCTTCATCTTAGATATCCAAAGGTTTTGATTATCCTCTCTTACGATCTAATCAAGTAATCTCAATTGAAATAGATAAAAGTTGACTTGCAATCTTTTAATTTCTCAAAACTCCTCCTAACTACTCAAGTGGATTTGAAGTAAACCTAAGGATAATTAACTCACAATTAAGATCTCTCTTAATTTCTTATTAACTTAATATTTGTAAGTCTATTAAGGTACCAACTTTTGTTAAACAATGTAACACAAATATCTTGATTCAATCTCTCAATTCAAATCAATTATGAGCATAACAAAGCTCACAAAGTAGTAATATATTGAATTCAACAAGGTAAAATTTATACAAAATAATTCAAGAATAAAACCCCAGTATAGATTTAGCAATCCATAATCATGCTCAAAGCATAACTATTTAGATTTTGCATATAAGGAAATGAAATAAAAGAAGAGAAGATAATGAAAGCAGCTTGAAACATTGGTCTGGAATATTTGGATTGATCTTGATGTTTCCACTTTTTGATCTTCTTTCTTATGATGCATAACACATTTTGTGTGTGTTTTCTTTCCCTTTTTTTAATGTCTATACTGACTCTAAATCGCTTCCTTTTTCTATATCCTTCATAATATCCTTTTATAGGAAAACTAGATTTTCTGAAATATACACAGTCACTTAGGTGGCTGTGTAAGTGACCTTGTATCTCAAAATATCCTCTAAATTATGACTTTATACAATCATAGAAGCTTACATGGGCAATATACACGGCTATGAATGTCAACATTTATGGGCCACATGGGCTAAACAACATCTTCAAATCTCTACACATTAATAGTAAATCATATAATCCTTATAAAAGGTTGTGTGTCTTTAAAGTTGCTTCAATTTTTTTATATTATGCTACGATTTAACCCGAATTCTTCTCCCTTTAGTTCATGAAGGTAATTATCGCCTAAAACACACTTGAAGAAAAATAATTGCCAAACAACCCTTGAAATGTATAATTAAGATCAAACTCTTACCTTAAACAACAATTAATCAAACAAAATAAACAAAAACACTAACAAGAACATAAATCTAAGTCTAAAGACATGATTATCAACTAAGAAAACACTAAAAACATACTTTAACACTTATAAGACAAACTAATTTTTATACTTATCAGTAGTTGAGGATCATGAGCTACTAGTATAACATGTTCCTATTGCTTATATGAGATTTCTTGATTTACTTTTGGAGTTTGGTAGGGATAACTTGGATGGAGCCTTAGGCCCTGATGTTATAGGTCACATATATGTTATTATGTTAGTGGATGCTCAACTTGATTCTATAGTAACATTAAGACATTCATAACAAGATATTAGGCCTACACTCTTTGATGATTATATTTTTTTTATATAGGAGAGTTTGATTATGATTTAAGAGAGATTGAAAATCATTTTACCCAATGAAGAAGTAATTAAGAGTGATCATTCTTATAAATGGATGACAATAATGGAGGAGGAGATGCAATCTGTGACAAAAGGATGTTTTAGAGATGGTTAACATTTTATATACACTTAAACCTAATAGTTGTAATGGATATGTAACACCAAGAGAGATGCTAAAGGAAAGATTAAAAGGTTCAAAGCAAATGTTATAGATAAGAGTTACACTTAAAAAGAGGAAATGACTACATTGAGACTTCCTTACTAGTTTTAACTAAGGATTCATTTAGATCATCAAGGCTTTTAATAACTCATTTTGACCTTGAGCTTTACCAGATAGATGTCAAGGAAACTTATTGAATTGTTATCTACTAAAGGAGGTGTATATATAATAGCCCAAAGATTTTTATGTGAAAGGAAGTCAGCATCAAGTTTGAAAAGGTTTTGAGGTGAAGGGAAACTAAGGGTATGTGAAATAGACATCAATGTTGACTTCTACTGCACATCTATTAATATAAGTTGTAATCATAACTAGTTCTTCTTTCTTCTCAAAATTTCTTCTTTCTTGAATTAGAAAATTGCTTTTAGTGATGAAAAGTTTAGATTTTTGGTGATAGAGAGTCGAAGAAATATTGATAAGTGTTGTTTAATGATATAATGGAATGGGCTAAGTCGAGTTTGGTTGGGAGTTGGGCACTTTAGGCTATCAGTCAAGATTTAAATGATATAAGTTAAGCTCATTCAAGCTTTACGTTAAGCTCAAACATCAGTAAAGGGCTTCAGTCAGCCTTAATAGCCCTAAGCCTAACTTGGCCCAGTCTATTATCAAACCTAGGTGCTAAAGATAGACTTAACTCTTTTAGAGTTTGGGTGAAACCTTTTATAAAAGTTCATAGGACATAATGCATTCTTATGTAACTTAAACTAAAGTAATTTAATATTTTATGAAATTTTGTAGGTCCATATAATAAATACCTTACAAGTTTATAGAATAATGGCTATAAAAATAATACTAGATGAAGTACTTATCTAAGCATTAATTATAATTCAGTTCTCTATTTGATTAATTGATTTGTATTATTTCCCTTAACTCTTATTTTATTTAGGTTTTTATTGTATATTTCTTTTCCCTATTTAGTTATCTTGTGGAATCAATGCTTATTCACCATTATATTACTCATCAACTATAGGTGCACTTACTCTAACTTGCAAGTAGTTATTTTGTTAAAGAGAAAACCGAAGTAGAATCAACTACAACATTTACATTTATTAGAAAACTTGATATTAATTAAGTTGTGAATTTGTACTTATTTATTGTATTGTGATATTTAAAATCCTTGCATGTAATTAATGTGAACATGTGATTCTTTTTATCTCGATATATGATTATGGCATCTTTATAGAAGCAAATGAGTTTTCCATAATTGATCTTTATCAGTAAAGAATCTTTATAGAGCGTAGCATCTTTTAATAGTTAATCTTTGTTATGAGGTTATGCATTTTTTATGATTTTATACGTTGTGCATACAAGCCACACTACTTTTTATACTAGAGAATTTAGTTATTAAGTTACTTGTGCTTTTGATTTTAGATGTTTATTATAGTATATTAACTACCATAGTTAAGTATAAATGATTCACTGAATTGATTTTTTTTTTCATATTGAGATATTTTTTAAACTTAGACGTGAACTTATTGAATTTTGTTATTTGACTCAATTGAGCAATTTTTCAAAATTGTTCAAATAAATTATCAAATCTTGATTAGTTTGTCCAAGTAGGATAATGTTAAGATTTTTTATATGGACTATATAGAGATTTGTAAGCCCATAGTTATGTTTACGATCCTATTTTGAATTTAGTTGCCCTTAATAAGTTTATTGAGTATGATATGATTATTGTATAGAGTTATTAGGGAACCTTGAAGATGGAACCTAATCTTTTTTCTAATAATCCTAAGTATCTTTTTCCATCTTATCATCTTTATAAGCAACATCATAAGGAGTTATATTTATACAATCGATAACTTGATTTAAAAAAAGTAGAGGCATGAAAAGAGTATATTTTATATTTTATTTTATAGTAGTCCAAAAAAAGATTTTTCCAAAATTTTGAAATAAGGAATAATGTATTCTAATTAAAGTATATCCTAAAATCACTTTTATTTTGTTATGATATCTATTGTTTTGATATCAATTATTGTGAAAACATGAAAGATACAAAAACCTTACACATCCTCTCAAAAGTTCTCATAAGTCTATAAGGTATTTTAGATGTTCTAAAGTCTTAACAAACAAAATCTTTATTGAACTATTTATAAACTAAACTTATAAAAAATTAATTTTTGTGATAATAAAATTTTCATGCAATTAAACTTCTTATATAAGTTCATTGAAACTCTTTTTTTAAATACTTAATAACATTAAATCTCCATTTCACTAAAAATTTAATATCACTAAATTTATATTTCCTTAGGTTTCAAATCATACCTGACATATTTGATACTTAATTTGTACATAATATTTTACTGCTTAGATGTCTAATAAACCAAAAAGGAGTCTAAAATATACATAAGAACTATTATGATTAATATGGCTTTTTGTTACTTCGAATTTTCTTAATCACAGAGATGCTGCAACAAAAGGTGTCACTTTGAAATGCATCATATGCATCAAATAAGTGATGATCATGAGAGTAAGTTATGTTGGATTCATAGTCTAAAAATAAGAATTTGAAGAAGTGTTTCAACAAATCAAACCTCATTGGCATATATAAAGATCGGAGAAAGAGGAGCCCAAATAATCAGCACACACCAAGAACTCAAGTTAATCATGTGTAAGTGTTATCAACTCTATATATTATTTAGCTAGAGTGAGAAGGTCTAGCTTCTTTTTAGCTTTATATTGGTGTTATGATATGCATATAGTGCCCCAGCATATACCCTAGAAGTATTATAGCATGTCTAGGGTGTCTTAAAAAGTGAAAATAATGAATTAAGTGCATCTAAGTATAGTAAGAGACCTAATGATACTTAATGTAAAAGATAAGGGTAAATGGATAATTTGTTCACTTCGACATGGACATACATGCTTAGACGTGAAATATATATGGAAATTTTTAATATGTTTGCTTGGATTTATGAATGTGATATGAGGAAATTTGATAAAGGAAGTATTTCATAAGTAAATGGGATGTTTTTGGTTAAATTGGATTTATTTTTGTGATTCTCTTGCATGATCAGACCGAAGTTAGTTGATTTGGGATGTGTACCTCGCTGAATGGATAGGTTCCACTGAATATATTTCTATAACTTTCCATATCTTAGCATGTAGACCTCCAAATTGGATATTAAACTAGATACATAGGTCTAAAACTTTCATGAAGGAATCGAAATCTGATTCTGCCTCTAAGAGTTTTGAATTTTATTTTGAAGTTGAGTTTTGGCTATTGTCCTTGTTTTCGATCAACCCGTAATTTTTTGGGTATAACTCCCGATATAATTAACCAAATTGCATGAAATTTATGCCATTAGAAACTAAAGACATAGGGGAATGAAATAAATCGATAAGATTATAGGCTAATGTGGGAATTAAAGGAAGAAGAAGGATCAATATGCAATTTTCCTAAAGTTAACTCATAGACTAATAAGATTAAAGCATGTGTGTCCAATAGAATTGTAACATATAGTCCAATAGAATTGTAACACATGGTCCAATAGAATTTTAACATATGGTCCGATAGAATTGTAACACATGGTCCAATGGAATAATAACACATGGTCCAGTAGGATTGTGACATATGGTCCAATGGGATTGAAACATGTGTCTAAGACTAGAAAATTTAGTAAAAGGCATATGGAGAGGGGAGATGGACAAAAGCTTTGATAACTCAACTTCAGATTTTTCTCCTCTCCATTTCACCTTCTTCATCCCATCATTTTTCACTCAGTGATTCAAACAAAGCCAAAGAGGAAGGGAAGGAAAAGCACTAGAAGAACTACTTTGCCAATTTTAAGATTTGGGACTACATTTAGTTTAATTCCCCTTTGTATGTATGTTTGAATGGTTAAAAAGATTTATTTGGATATAGAATGGTTTCTGGGATGATTGTTGGTGTTATTTTCATATTACTTTGCATGAACTTGGTTGTATATGCCAAGAGAGTATCGTGTAGTGGAATTCTGTCTAGGGTTTGTTTGAGTTAGTCACATTGTTTGAGTCATAACTTAGCTTACATACCTCCAACTTATGTGATTTTAGTTGCATATGAAACCTAAGACATAGAGTTAAACATCCCTATAAGGGACTCTGACTTATCTCTGGCTTTATAACCTTGGAAATTGGGATAGAAAATGGTGACCTAATGCTACCCCTATTTTGGAACAACGTGTGATATTTGGTTTATAGCTTATGTGTTAGAAGTCTAAATGGCCTGATCTAGAGACACAACAAATTTCTAGAAGACCACGAAACTCATTTCTAACTTTTTCTATACAAATATTAAGGAACAACTAGACTTCATCATGTTATCTGTTCCTGGACTGATAGTTTGCCTATTTTTAGACCACTTTAGGGTTTAGCTCAAATTGCACTGTTTTTAGTTTGTTTTCGTTTCTGATTTTTAACGAATCTTATATGAACCTTTTTGAACACCTAGAAATAAATGAAATAAGACTTATCACATGTGAATTGGGATACTGAAGAATGGAATATAAGATTGAGCATAATGCATTTCAAAGAAAATTTACATGTACATAAATGATTTGTATGCATATTCATTACTCATATGTGTATAGTATGATTATACAAGTGTGATTTTGACACCTTTCCAATTGTGATAAGTTATGACTTTCATGTATGAAAATAGATATAGATTTTATGTCTTGAAATGTATATCATATGACTTGTCAATATATGAATTGTGAAATTGGCAAATGGTTAAAGGAAATGTTACAGTGCCTGCTCTATTATCTTAGTGGTGGATAAATGGGCATAACTATAGGGTTACAATGCAACTGTTACATTTTGACACCACCGGTGTCCACAGTTCGATACCTTCGGGTATCCACAGTTTGATACCTTTGGATATCCACAGCATCCATTATCCATACCCCAGAAAATGTGCAAGCTTAACATATAGAAAAGAAACTTAACAATCAAAAATAAGAAATACAGCATGATAACATGAATAATTGGTATTGATGAGCATTTGTATTGATTGTAATGATGTGCAATTATGTTGATAATTTGTATCAATGAGTGTTGAATATCAATATTTGGCCTATAAATGTGCATTTTCGGTATATCAATAATATGTTGAAGCATATTTGCATTATATACTTTGCTTAAGTATTCCATCATTGTTTACATGAGCATTGAATATCAATGTTTCATTCATGAATGTGAATTTATGGTATATGAGTTGTAATATTTATGAGTGGCAGTACCAGTCTTACTGGTAGTTGCTTGTGTTTGCTTGCCTCCCAGTGTGATCTCATTTTTTTAGTAGTGTTTTGTAAGCTCGTGGTTATACTTATAGGTTGTCTTTTTAGGCCACGAGCAAGTTTTTTTAAACTGGATCATTGTACATAACGTCTGACTTTGCCAATGCACAAGTTAGCTTGGGATCTTATTCTAGGCTCTGCAAGTAGCACTTATCAGCTCAACCAAGCCAGTGTTCTAGACCGGGAGGCTCGGCGTCATACACGCCTTTCGATGAACTATAATTCACTTTCGTAGAGTATCTGACACACGTCCCCTCGTTAGCTTCCTTGAGCCACCTGACCAGAGGACTGTTGGCAAACTTGATGCTTCCATTGATATAAGACGCTTCCTTGATACCTCACCCTGTTGTTAAAGCCTTGTTCATTAAATTCTCTCCTTTTCTCTGGCAAGCCTCACAGACTAACATTGTTTGATTATTTTATGCTTCCTTTTGGACCGTTCTTGTGTCTTCATTTTTATTTTCCTAAGTTCCTTTGCAATTTCGTTTTTGCCATCCTTTTCAATTACAACTGTAGCTTCTTAATGTACATTATAAGAATTTTCACCTTTTTTTAGTATTGGTATTAGTATTAGTATTAGTAGTAGTTTAGTATTAGTATTAGTCTTAGTATTGGTGTTAGTATCAGGCTTGCCTTTTATTTTCGGTTGGCAATATTTATCCTAAATATTACTTTATTTCTTTTAATACTCTTTAATTATTTCTTGAATTTTCTAGTATTTAATTTTTGTTGTATTACTATTTTTCTTATGAGTATTAGTATTATTACTATTATTCGTATTTTTATTAGTACTATTATTTTCCTTTTATTTGAGTTTCAAATTAGTTTTGGTTTTGTCCTTATTATTATTATTATTTGTTTTTTATTATTAGTATTTGTTGGGTTTATTATTAAATATTATCCTTACTCTTTGTGGTGGGGTCCTTTAGTTTTAGCTTTTAAGGTCTTCCTAGGGTAGTACCTGCGGAGTGTAAGGTACTAACAGATCGGGCTCTACATCCACATTAGGTATGTCTTTGTCTTTTATTGCAATTCTATTTACTTAAATATTCAGCGTGCTAGTTTTTACTTATTCACTTATTTCTTCTGTGTCCTGCATCATTATTTTGTTTATCACATCTGCATGTGGGTCTACAGGAAACAACCCCTCTACTATATAAAGGTAATGTTACATACTATCAGACCTCCCCAGACCCCGCTTCACTGCGAGATTTTAGACTGGGTGTGATGATGATGATGAGTTGCGATATTTCTAAATGTGTGTCTATAGCGGATGATTGTTGTGAGTGATCATCTAAACTAAATGTTTTCCCCACTAAGCTTTCAAGTTTAGCATGAGTGTTAATCTGTGTAGGTCTAAGTTATATGAGTGAGGTACAAGGAACATCTGTAATAGCCTAGACCACCTGCTCATAAATATTGTTCGCTTTGGGTTACCCATCGGGCCAAATCCTTCACGGTTTTGCTCTTTTCGCACCCGAGAAAATGCGTCTATGGCGAAGAGGTATTCGTAAGGGCCTTAGCCCGATGGGCAACCCAAAGCGCCCTATAGCCAATCGCTTTTGTTGTCATTTAGTGACAAATTATTTAAAGGTATTCTTTATCTTGTACATGTTTAGATGTATATGATGAAGTCTATGGGATAATTGTACATTGTAAATGAAATTATAATGAGATTATAATTATGAGATTCATATTGCATTTATGTATTATTCCTAAATGTTCTTAATCATTGTTCTATTAAGATTGGACATTAGTAGAACATAAAAAGACTAGCACATGTTTTATTTTTCCTTATGAGGTAGTCGATCTCATAGACTAAAGTACAGAGATACTTAAACATGTGGGTGCTTGCTCGAGAACAAGTTCATTGAACAGACCCGATGTAGCATGAACTATATGGAGATAGTTGAGTAATCAAGATAGGATTCATCACCCTAAAGCAACTAGGGAGAAAATTTCGTTGTTCTCGATTAGTATTGATTCAAGAAATCCTTGGCCAAGGTGAAATGATGCTTTGTAAATAGTTTACAAATGTC
>JAOTAX010000002.1:25233451-25246411 GCA_025629825.1 Erythroxylum guanchezii | reverse complement strand
ATTGAAATTAGAATTTAATTTCAATTAAATTACTAAAACATCCAAAGCTTATTATAAATAGGCTTAAGCTCTATGGAACTAGCACTTCTTGCTTAACCCTCTCTGTAAGAATTATAGAGTGCTCTCAACCAGTTTTGTGGAAATTCTTAGAGGCCGGACACTTGTGCAGCTACGGTGGTTGAGACGAATCGATTTCGAAAACGGTTCGAGGGATACAACAAGACAAAGATCAAGCTTCGGAAAAAAGGTACGAATTAAGTTTTCACTTTATTATGATTCGTGTTAATCATTTTATATAATTAAATAGATCTTAGTTTTCAGGAAATCAAAAAGTTACAAAAAAGTTTTGTAATTATTCCGCTGCGGTCGGAATTAGATCCCGACCCGGTTTCCCAACAACATTTGCAAGTACCAAGGTCAACAAATAGAAGAAAAAGTACTTTTGGAATGTGTTTTTAGTTAAAGATGATTGCATATGTAATAAAAAGAAGGACATTGTATGTTTTATTTTGGATTACCATGTAAATGTAAAGAAGTATTAGTAATGTTAAATGATAATGTTAAGCATCGGAGAGTTTTGTAATGTGTATATGTAGCATTAAACAGAATTGTATACCTTGAATGCATGTATAGGAATTTGGTTGTCATGAATGTGGGTGGTTATATGTTCTATATAAAGGGTGTTATAATGCTTCTCTTAGCATAGTATTCTAGATTCTAGCTTTTGTTCAATGTCTTCCTAGTTCTATAATTCTGGATTCCAGTCTCTGTACCTTATGATTAACTTATAAGGGCTTTTTAATTTTTTTTTTTGCTTTCTACTTCTGTAGTCTTTGTAGCTCATCTACTGTATTGTTTTTATCCCCGTTCTTGAACCAAAACTTACCTAGACTCTTGTTCTTATATCTATTTCCTTTCTTTGGCTCCCATATATTTATACACCTTTCCACATATCCAAATTTTCTACATCATTATACTCTCCCTTTCCTCTTTCTTATGGGACTTTTCTTAGTCGTTGGAGCCAAGAATTATCTGTTACAAAGGCTACTTGCAAAATACTGGTCGACTAGTATAATATATTAGTTGATCATTATGCAACGAAAGTAATAGATTTACTAGTTCTTAGGACATTAGTCAACTAATAGGCATATTGGTCTACCAATATGGGATGTTGATTGACCAAGAGATCAATCAATATTACAGCGAACTCACAATGTATCAAATTTAATTAGTTTAACTTATTGGTCAACCACTAACCCATATAAGTTAACCAATCATCATAAAAACATGATTTTATTAACTTCAAATGCTGAAACTCAATTTGTTTCATATAATTATAATTTAAAAACTTCACAAAATGTTCTATAAAGTTTATTTGAAATATCAAAAGGCTTTTATATTAAAACCAAAACCTTAAATGCCTCTTGATAAATGGAAAGTCTCATGTGATAAATTGAAAAGAAATGTTTGTACATAGTGAGCCTTTTATAACATAAAAGTGACAAAATGAGATTATAATCAACATTAAAAAAAAAGAATGACCTTGATAACTCTTGATCACCTTTTTGTTGTTGTTTGATCTTCATTTCAATAGATGCAAACGTCAACTTCTATTTATCAATTTCATAAGCTATCTTTTTGAGTTTATGATTATATTTTACTGTTATATTGCTTTTCATCAAATAATAAACTCATTAGAAGTGAATATATATTTTCATCATCAAAATATTGATTAGAACATCTTTTGGTTCAACATAAATGAGCAAGCAATCCTTTTGAGAGACATTGTATTATGTCATTTAACATCAAACACTACAAACAATCAAACCATTTTCCCCAAACTCTATCCAAAGCTTTAAAACATAATTTGATCAAATAGTGTAATCAATTGACTTGCAAACATGTTCATTCACAGTTTTTGTAAATTACAAGCAAAGATCATTAACAAAACCTTTCATTTAAGCTAGTTCCATTAGTAGAAAACAAGGATATACAAACCTTATCACCTACAAACATCCTAATGAATAGTTCCAATCCTTTAATGTCCATTTTAAAGCTTGAAAGGAAAAGTGGAAGGCAATACAGGAGTAGGTAGTCATGCCCAGGCCAAATCAAGGAAAGACAATAAGCAACAATTGATGAACCTAAAATCCATATGATAAAAGAAGTTAAAATCTAAAAAGAACATACTCAGAAGTAGCATAAGGCAAACTTGATAGACGAGCATGGGGCCAAAAGGTCCTGTGTTCGAATCCCCCTATTTACACTTTCTTAATTAAACTTGTCGTACAGGACCTGTCTAATGTGGAATACTCGGTTGGCGTAATTTGTAGGCTATTTCGTCAATCTGAAGGTTTACACAGTGTGCATTCAAATGATAGCATTTAAGAAGCCAGTTAATTGTTTGGCTGTCATTTAAAAGAGAACTTTTTTGAAAGAACTTCATACAGTAGACTGTTTGGCAACATAAAAATAAAAAGTACTTTTAATTTTAACTATATTTTATTTTTGTAATAAAAATTATTTACGTATATAAATATTATTTAAAGTACATTAAATAATATGCAAAGTATAATATATTAATTATTATATAATTCTAAACAATATGAAACATAAATGAAAATATACCCAACCAAATATTTTATATAGATTATAACATAAGTAAAACTAATATAAAAATGAATATTAAAACACATAAAAAAGTCAAATAATAGTATATAATTATCAAAATAAACGTAAAGATGAGTTTGTGAGTATTGTCAGAATTATGTGTAAAACATAAGTGCAAAAGAGAATAAAAAATAGGCTCATTAATTAATATAAAAAATATACTAAAAAAGTACTTTTTTAAGAAGCTCTAAATTTGAGCTTTTTAAAAAGCTATATTTTAGCCGTTAAAAAAACTATATCTACTAAAAAATACTTTTTTATTTTATAACCAAAAACTCTTATTTTTAATAAAAAAAATTTGTAATAAAAAAAATAAATATTTACCCTCCAAAAGAAACGAGCTCTTCGCCTCCCATTGATGGCTTCCGACTAATCATATCTTTTACAATAAAAAAATAAATTGAACTCTAAAATTTGTCTCAAAGTTTAATTTAAATTATCTTAAAATTAAACGTCAATTTTTGTAAAATATTTAATTTAATGCTTACTTTAATAAAATAATAACAGTTCTGTCGTCTACTTCCACCTGTAACGTATCCTTGAACCCAAGCCATCAAGGCTGAAGTTTAACCTCGAGAAGATCTCCTCTTCTCTTGAATTTGACGGAAACCAAACAGAGTCCTTTGTTGGCGAGGTTGGAGGGAGATGTTGTGGGCGGGGAGGCTAATTGTTCTTTTCCAATTGGTTACTGCAATTCTGGGCTGGGGAAAGGAAGGTCACTATGCTGTTTGCAAAATAGCAGAGGTAACACTTGCATATTTTTATTCTATTTTTCCTTTTGTTTCCTATCTTCAAAGGGGACTTGCTTGATAAATATGGCGGTGGTTCGTTTCATTTTATTGATTTAAACAATTTCTTTCTCTTTTACTATATGCTGTCTGTGGTTTAGAACTTGATGAGAGGAATCTTTTCCTTATTTTGCAATATACATGATTCTAATATAACCTCCTATCTTGGACCAAATTTACCCTCATGTGATGGGTCCAGCTTTTGGTGATGAGGTTACTGGGAAGACGTGTGTGGTCTAGTGATGGTGATATCATATGGAAGTAAAAGTCTCGAAAGTGGTGGTCAGTTTTCGTCTAATGCGGTACTACTTTTAGCAGGATTATTTATCTGAAGATGCACTAGCTGCGGTGAAGAAATTACTTCCGGAGTCTGCTGGAGGTGATCTAGCGGCAGTCTGCTCTTGGGCTGATGAGATTCGTTTTCATTATCACTGGAGCAGTGCTTTACACTTTGTTGATACTCCAGATTTCAAGTGTAATTATGGATATTGCAGTAAGCTTGGCTTGGTGCTTGTGCTCTTTGGTTCAGTAATCAGTATGATATTATTTTCACTGTGATGCCAACGTCATGATCTCTTAGACTCTTAGAGACATAAACTACTCCGTTTAACTTTTCCTGTTTTTTTGTAGGGGATTGTCATGATTCTTCAGGGCATAAAGATAGATGTGTTACTGGAGCAATTCTCAACTATACAGCTCAACTGAAGTCAACAAATCAAGATTTTGTTTTAGAATTGAAGTGTAAGCACTGCTATGTCATGATCTTGACATTTGCAGGATTTTTGACCTAATATAATCACTTGAACTGACATGACATGGTGAATCATCTGACATTCATTACAGCCAATTTAACTGAGGCTCTAATGTTCTTATCGCACTTTATTGGGGATGTCCATCAGGTCTGTTTGTCCTCACAGCTCCGTCACCCATCTGTGAGTAATGAGCAGCCATCTGATTTGAGGTTGTATTGTGATGACAGCCCCTGCATGTTGGTTTCCTGGGAGATTTGGGTGGAAACTCAATAATAGTTCGATGGTACCGAAGGAAGACAAATCTACATCATGTCAGTCATTTATGGTTTCCAAAACAGATACAGATTTCTGCATTTTACAGCTGTGTGTATATGTCAAACAAAAATATCTTTTTCTTCCTTCTCTTCTTGCCCCCCAGGGTGGATGAAAATGGAATTGATTGGCATTTGTTTATCCATTGAAACAAAATTGCTTAGCATTCCATGAATATTTTGGGAAACAAGCGTGCAAGATATGAGCCATGTTGGTTAGTACTCAAGTCAAGAAAACCAGTTTCTCTTTATGTCCATCAAAACACTTGTTTCCCTTCAAATTACCATCAATACCTAATAGACCATCGTTTATCTAAATTGTTTGTCATCCTTTCCTATTTGTGGAGCTGGATATGCTAACATTTTCTGAGGTCTCAATTTTATGGAACAACAAATGTTCACTAAATCTATTTATGTTAATAGCTTCCTATTTGTACCTCATCATTCTCAGTGAGCACTTGCTCATTGCCATTAGTTTTTATTTATTTTCTCTTCCAGGTATGGGATGACATGATTATAGATTCAGCCTTGAAGACATTTTATGGGTCAGATCTTTCAATAATGATTCAAGCAATTAAGAATAACATGACGGTATGCTTTCATGCTGCAGACTGTTTTGACATTTAATCCATTGAAAAGAACCAACGAGAATAGTACAGCATATATGAGTATCCTGAATCCATAAGAAGTAGTTGCAGTTATGAAATTTATATATTTTATGGTCATATATATATATATATATATATGAATTAATTCTTGATGTTTTTCTATAATTGCTTTTGAGTTTTGGTGTATATTTTCTGATTGTATTGTTTCAATATTGATAGGAGAGTTGGTCCAATCAACTGCCAATCTGGGAACATTGTAATCGCAATCTCACTTCATGTCCAAATCTGTAAGCACTTGGCCATACTTGTCCTTTTTGTTTTTGAATCTACATGCATGAAATTTCACATGATGGTTATGAAAATGTACTGTAAGAACAGATACGGTGGTGTACTAATGTGCTTGAAGAGTGGATAATGCTTGATAAGCAAATGATGCCTCTTTGCAATGGTCACTCAATCCATCCACATGTACCCAAAAGGAAATTATCTATATAACAATATTTTTGGGAGAGAGAATACGGGTAAATGGACAAAGTGAGAGTGAATTTAAGTGAAGCACAGTGAAGTGCAGTAATGTTCTATGTTCAATCATTGATTTAACAATACAGGCAAAGTTGAATTTTGTTCTGTGCACTCCTATGAAAAATATGTTGAACCGATATGCTACACTAAATATGTTAATGCATGTAAGTGGAGTCAACCTTGTTGCTTAAGATCCTAGTTTCATACCATGCCTAAAAGAAATTACACAAGTAGGTAGTAAAAATGATCAATTTAGGGGTCAAACTGTGCAGGTATGCTTCTGAAAGCATTAGCTTGGCATGCAAAGTTGCATACAGGAATGCCACCCCTGGAAGCACTCTAGCAGGTATTTCTTGAATTTAATGATTTCTTGTGCATATGATTGAAGCATGTATCTGTGTGGGAATATCGAAGAACTTGAAGATCCAAATTCATTAAGTTTATGCTAGAATTCATGAGACCCATTTACACTTATGCTAGAATTCATGAGACCCGTTTACACTTATGCTAGAATTCATGAGACCCATCAAGACTGATAAATTTATTGAAAAGATCTATTCAGAGAATTAGGCTCCCAGAAAAAAGAAAGGTGGGTTTTAATTGACATGTTTTTGCTTTTTCTAGTCAATCTAGAATTTTTATGAACACTCTCAAGTTTAATTGTTAACAGATGGAGATACAACCTTAGGTGGTAAAAGGCTAAGTGGAAAGAGGCTTGAATCTGAGTTCAACATACAGTCAAAAAGCCTGTTTTAATTAGTTGCCTTTCCTGTCCGTAATATTGCCATGTCATGCTTAACAGAAGTATTTTTTTTTCCACTTTAAAGTTTCTTTTATTCCAATGAAAGCACAAACCATAAGAAGTAAAAGAAAAACAAACAAAAAAATATATTTTATTTTCTTTTTGTTATTCTTCCCCTATCATTCTTTCATTTTCCCCCCCTTGGTGAAAGAGGAGGGGATGGAAAGTAGAAAATGGAAAGTTTTGAGTGAAGCTACTAATGAGACGAGCCTTCTTTAATTATCAAATCAACAGACATATCTTTTAGCCGATTTTTCACACATGGCCAACTCAATCCAGCATAATACAACACTGCCAACTGATCCACCGTGCAAACTGCATGCATGGGGCTGAGACATGATAATTGTAGAGTGACCTTATGTAACGGATAGTTTTCTTACACAACTATTAGATTTTCATTCCTTCATAAAGAGCTTTCTGTTGCTTATCATTTGGTAGCTCCCTGAAATGGCGTGTTTAAGTACAGATGAATACTTCCTATCTCGGTTGCCTGTAGTGGAAAAAAGGCTTGCTCAAGCTGGTGTCCGTTTAGCTGCCACACTCAACCGCATTTTTCCTGCTCAGGAAATTGCTCTAGCAAGAAGATAATGAGACAGATGTGGATATTCATAAATTATTGTTGCACTGCTTTTTGGACCAGAAATTGCGTGGATAGAACAACCACCATAATGCCATTGATGTCTATCACTTCACGCAAGCACCCTTGTATCTAATTATTTTATCTTGTTTTTCGTTGACATCAAGTAATAAGAATTGTTCTTTATGGTTTGGTCTTGATTCCTTTCCTATTAAGTCGCTGGGATGCCTTTCACATAGCGGAATATACCCTTTTCGCATGTGGATAAAAATGTGAATTTTTAAAAGCTCTCCTAATATGGTGTTTAATCCTTTTACTCTAGGAGAACCTTTTTGCTTGCTGTGCACATATAAGCAAACCTCTCCTAACATGTGTATATATGTGGCTAATTATTTTGGGGTCCAAACTTCCTTGTGCTTCCTGATATCTGGCAAGGAAACCATCAAGTGGCATTAACCGAAGAAGATAGAAACTACCTGAAGATGGAGAGGACTAGAGGGTATTCAATTGTATCAACTATAACATTGTTTTTGGTAGTGGTTTTGGCTTTAACGTTGGTGCCTGGAGCTCTGGCTTGGAGCAAGGAAGGTCATATAATAACATGTCGGATTGCACAGGTATGCTGACAATGTCCGATTGTTTCCATTCATCTGGGATATGAGATTCCGTGATCTTGAGGTAGATAAGGCAATCCATAGTTGCAGTTGATTCCAAAGGATAGATGATCATGAGTTAAATATGCAACATTATGAGTGACGACCAGGATAAGTAACCAAATGGAGCTGAAATTGTTTAGTAGTATAAAACCCTTTATGTTGGTGTCTGTACACCTTCCCTTATATATGTATACATTGTTTACTTGTATTTCCTGTTCGCCCTCGTAACATCAGTTCCTTGGTTTAGACAAAAATGAACTCCATCCTTGCTTTGGTTGACGCAGAAGTCTAACCTTAGAGAACCAGTAACATTCTTGTGGTCCTTTTGCTAGAGCGACAGAAACAAAAGAAACATTTGTTTATACTTACAAAGTGTAATTGCATTTTCCTTGATGAACACGCTATGACAGGGAGTTCAATATATTCAAGGAGATAAGTATGTTAACTAGAGCAATTTTTTTAGATATAGTTTCCGAAATTTGTTCAGAAGGACTCAACTAACTTCTATCTTCAAAAAGCAAGATTGTGATACTTCTGGTGATGATTCAGAATCAACTTATGATGACCCCAAAAGATCATAACTTGTCAACTTGCAGAACCTGTTAGAGCCTCAGGCAGCACATGCTGTGCAACATTTGTTACCACACGAAGTCAAAGGCGACTTATCGGCCTACTGTGTCTGGCCCGACCAAGTCCGACATTGGTACAAGTACAGATGGACTAGCTCACTTCACTTCATTGACACGCCTGACAAGGCCTGCACATTTGATTATTCCAGTAAATAATCGTAATCCCTGATTATGAAGTTCTGTTGTCCATATACGCGTTTAGTATGTACTAACCTGTTTATGTTACCTGTATTAATTAGGGGACTGTGTGAAGGATAAGTGTGTTGCCGGTGCAATCCAAAATTTTACTTCTCAGCTTTTACACTACAGGGAGGGATCTACAGATCGCAGATGTAAGGAAGCTCATGTCTCTTTTTTCTGTGACTTATAATTGTTTCTAATCTCTGGAAATCTTCAGTAAAATCGATCTTATATGCAATAGAAGTGTTTTTCCTACCGAATATATTGTCCTGGTCACCAAAAAAATGAAAAAAAAGAAGAAGAAAAGTTTGATATTGAACGATGTGTGAATCATATCCAAGATCAAAAACTAATTCTATTAATATTGACAAGCAAAGCTTTGCTTGTTTATTATCCAGGTATGTCATATGAAGTCGAATTTTTGAGACAATAGGGGAACATATAGTTGCGGTCTATAGGTATTATTCATTTGTACTTGTTGCAGATAATTTAACAGAAGCCTTGATGTTCTTGTCGCACTTCATGGGAGATATTCATCAGGTAGATGGTGTATGCCCAACTACAAGTGTTCCTATTGCATATATGCGTTTATTTATTTATATACATACGTTGTTCTTCCTCCTTCAGCCAATGCATGTTGGGTTCACTAGTGATGAAGGAGGGAATACCATTGAATTGCGCTGGTTCAGGCACAAGTCTAACCTTCACCATGTGAGTATTGGCTACCAAAGAGTGCGACCTTTTTTGTTTTTGACCGTATAATATTGGTCACATTCAATTAAATAAAAAAGGCAAGAATGTTATCGCAATTAATTGCTATCAAAACTCTAGTATATGCACGCATACTATGTCTTCATGATTATATTTTCCTGCAAAATTTACAGGTTTGGGACAGGGAAATTATCCTAACAGCTCTAAAAGATTACTATGAAAATGACATGGACCTCCTCCAGCAAGCAATAGAGGGAAATTTCACTGATGTAAGGCCACCCAACAGCATTAAATTAAGCTAGCTAACGACCTACCTACCTATCCTTGCTTGTATGTACACGTTATTGATTACTTTCAAGACAACGGAGACTATCATACGTATACAAGTGGAATTGGATTGCCACATACTCATGATCAAGTACTACTTTACTGCTACAGGGAATATGGTATGATGATGTATCATCATGGAAGGATTGTGATAATTTGCTTTCATGTCCAACCAAGTAAGTTCTTTCTACCGTGCCCACGTCTACTATGGTGGAGATGACTTCATAATTAAGGAATCTTGTGTACTGATAAGAATATATGTGCATTTACAGGTATGCAGCAGAGAGTATAAGCATTGCTTGCAAATGGGCTTACAAAGGAGTCAACGAAGGTGCAACCCTTGCAGGTATATAATTGAACCCTACTAAGTGCTAACTAACTTCAGAAACCAATCAAAACAAGCTTGGTTTTCTGTTGATTTTGAAAATTAAAAAGTTAGGGATTCAACTACCTTCATTGCATGTCATTCACGACCCTGAATAATTAAATAAGGTCTCAATTAATGGATAAAGACCACAACCATATAAGATCACAAGCTATTAGTGAGAACATTAGCAACTACTGTGATTTGGTCAGATTTTTACGTTGAAATTTGATCAACGGGGGCTGAAAATAATTACAATGGAAATCCTTGAAGCTGTGACATTTTTCTTTTAACCTGAAAAGCTTAAAATTCTAACCATAAAAGAAGCTTTGATTTTGTTAATAACTAAACGAGAAGTAATTATACCATCAGTTAATGGATTGCAACTTGTGACACCAAACACCTAAAGTCGCACAGAAACGAGTAAATTGTAGCCTTGAATGTCTAATGATATTATTGTGTGACGACGACAGACGAATACTTCGATTCAAGAATGCCAATAGTGATGAAACGAATTGCTCAAGGTGGGGTTCGCTTAGCCATGTTCTTGAATCAGATCTTCGGAGATGCTGATGAAGGGTTAGCATCACCAACATAACAAACTCAACAGAGATAAAGAGTAAACAATTTGATATGACGTGTCTTCAATAAACCAACCGTCTGGCTTGACTTTTTAGTTTCTCGATAACTATTTTATTATTTATCTTTAATAACTAATCAATATGATTAACTACTAGTCATATGTTTATCATTTTTACTTTGAACGTACATGTGGGAATGTGTTTATATCATCACGAATTCAATTGGATGTTGCTCTACTCGTGCATTGCACCTATGAAATATGTAGAATATATATCCTTTATGATTAGAGTTACCCCAAATGGATTGTGTAAAATATTAGACAACTCTCCAACTATTTCAAATTACTCTTGCTTTAGTGTTCATAAAAAAAAGCAAAATAGGCATATTCATCGATGCTAAAATTTATTGTTTCTTAATTTATGATGATTTTATTCATTTTTCTTTAAAAAACTAAAAACTACTATCAAATTTGTAATACCAAAAATATTACTTTATATTAAAGAAAAAGAGGTTAGAGTAGTTAAGGATTTCTTAGCAGGAGCACTCATAAGTTTAAGTCAAAATTTGTAATAAGTATAAAAGAGGGGAAAAAAAAAGCTTTCTTTGAGCTTGAGCTTCTCCTTTATGGAATTTCAATTATATTATAGGAGGTTTTAAGGTTAAAAGTGTATTTTTAATTTAATGTACATACTAAAATATAGATCAGATAAAACATTAAAAAGAATTTTAATATTTCAAGACTACTTAATTTTAACTTTGAATTATCATAATCCTTAACAAGATTAGGTCTCTATTTTCACTTTCTATTATTTTTATTATTTATGTGAGAGCAATAATGTGAAGTGTAATCTATGTGGTATTGTGAGTTCAATTCACTCAACTTAAATTTAAATTATAAATTATCTAATAAGACTCTACTAAACTTTAATAAATTCTAATGAACTATAATTAACTCCAATTTCATATTAATTCTAAATAATCTTAATTAAAAATTTCGCCAATTTTGATGTGGTTTCTGGGATGAAAATTTGTAGTATATGACTATTTTAAAGTGGATACCCTGCTATGCATACAATATTGGTGAATTCAAAAGCTCGGGTCATTTAACATAGGTTATATTATCTCTAATGGTTCAAATCCATTAGTTGTCACAAATGAATCCAAACATAACGATTATGTATTGTATTTAAGAATCTAGCAACGTTACATAAAAACAATCAAATAGAGCATTCAAATCATCCTTACATAAAGACTCAAATCATTAAGCATATAATAACATAAGCAATTCCTAAGAGAGAAAGAACACAATACACACGGAGAGATGTCCAAAAAGTGTATTCGGCTTTGATATCTTGATTGAGCCCAAGTTTATTTTATAAATTGACTGCACTTTCATAATTGTTAACATACTTTTTGACTCCTAATTTATGATTTTGTGCTTAAATTAGTCCCTTATAGTGAGCTTATATTATATGCAATTTGTTAGTAAAATTGCTGCAAATTGATATTAATTGCATTATAATTTTTCTAAGGACAATTGATATTGCAAATTGTTATTTTATATTGTAGGATAAAGGGAGTCAAAAAGATTCGGAAGTCAACAGGTCGTGAGTTCCTTCATGCATGTCGCGGCGCAATAAGAAGAAGACACACCGCGGCGTATACCAATCATCTCGCCGCGGCGAGCAAGCCAATATCAACACGCCGCGACGTCTGTTAATTGTCCCGCCGCAGCGAGCGAGCCCAGAGGAGCACACTGCGACGTCAACTAATCATCTCGCCGCGGCGAGCGGATGGATATCCGGACTTTAAATAGAAAAATCTCACTGTACCGACCCAACCCGACCCCTTCCTTTAAAAACTTGCTGAATTAGGTCATTAAAGGGAGAAATACACAGACAGAACACATTCGGCAGATACCACCCGACACTTCACCACCATCACTTCCACCTTCGATCAACATTCATCACCACCGATCACTCATTCGCCACCTTCACCGTCAGTCCCTGCAGCCATGGATAGCGTCGGAACTTCAGCAGTGACGAGGATCTCCGGAATCATGCACGACTAGGGTTTCCAACCTCTTAAAAATGTAGCAATGGCTTGAGTTCACGGGTTTCAAAGGGGAGTAACCAAACATTGTCTAATTTTAGTTATGTTATTGTAAAATTCTGAGTTAGGGTTTACGGTAGTATGATTAAATTAGCTTGTTTATAGTTTAATCGGGTGTTGAACAATGTTTTGTGTTATGGATATAGTTACCTGTAGAACTTTGATGATTAATATATGAAGTTTCATATATGTCCTTTGGTGATTGTGTTAATCCTCATTATCTGCGTAGATGTGTTTGATATAGATGATTATGCTTGATCCAAATGACCACTTGCATTAACTTGTCCATTTAACACACTAAGATGCTTTTAACAAGGTTTTAAGAAATGGAGTTCATTAATTAAAACCTTGGACTTAAAGAGTCCTTTA
>JAOTAX010000002.1:25213418-25225665 GCA_025629825.1 Erythroxylum guanchezii | reverse complement strand
AAAAAAATAACTAGAGAGTATATATTATGCACTCCCAGTTTGCAAAAAGAATTGATAAAATAGATGAAGAAAACCCTTTCGTGAAGCAATCGGCAAGCTAATTCTTGGAAGAAGCTAGAAGTAAAACGATGACACCAGATTAAAGATTTTCCGAACCACATGACAATCAATGTCAATGTGTTTAGTACGTTCGTGGAAAACAAGATTGTGCGCCAAATATAAAGCAGATTGATTGTCACAAAATATTGACGTTGGAACGGTGGGAGACAACCGCAGTTCACCAAGAAGATAAAGTAACCACTACACTTCACAAGTTGTTGTAGCCAACACCCGATACTCAACCTCCGAAGAACTCTGACTAACAGTATTTTGCTTCTTGGTTTTCCAAGAAATAAGAGACGAACCAAGAAATACACAGTACCCTGTAAGAGAGTGTCTGGTGTCGGGACAATTACCTCAATCAGAATCAGAGAAGGCTTTGAGCTGAAGGTCACTATCAGAAGGAAAGAAAAGGCCTTGCCCAATATAATCATTTAAATAACGAAGAACTCTGTGCACAGCAGCCAAGTCAGTCATCGTAGGAGAATCAAGGAATTGCGCCAACTGTTGAACAACAAAAGAAATATTAGGTCGAGTCATAGTCAGGTACTGAAGTTTACCAACTAACATACGGTATGATATAACATCCTCCAACGGCAAACCCTCATCTTTGGAGAGCTTAGTTTCTGGAAGAATAGGCATAGAGACAGCTTTAGACTCCAAAAACTGAGTAGCCCTAAGCAAATCAAGAGTGTATTGCTTTTGACAAAGATTAATGCCTCTCGTAGTTCTAGCCACTTCCAAGCCAAGAAAAAATTTTAGCTCAACAAGATCTTTAATCGTAAAGGCATCATGCAGATGTTGTTTAATGCTATGGATTGCCTGTATATTATCACCGGCCAAAACGACATCATCGACGTACACCAAAAGGGCCATGAAACCATCACTGCCATTTTTAAGGAACAACGTCTGATCAGATGTGGCTTGCGTGAACCCAAATTGAAGTAAGGCCGAAGTCAGTTTCACGTTCCATTGACGACTTGCTTGACGTAAACCATAAAGGGATTTAACTAAGCGGCATACTTTGGTGCGATTATCGGCACAACCTTGAGGAAGTTGCATGTATACCTCTTCATCAAGATCACCATGAAGGAACGTGTTATTGATGTCCAATTGATGAAGATACCACCCTTTGACCGCGGCTAAGGCAAGAAGCGATCGGATCGTCGTCATCTTGGCAACCGGACCAAAAGTGTCCAGAAAGTCAACACCTGCTCGTTGGGTATAACCCTTAGCAACAAGCCGAGCCTTATAACGTTCGACAGATCCGTCAGCCTTTTGTTTAATATGAATCCGATTGCTTTCTTCCTAGGTGGTAAGTCGACGAGCTCCCAAGTGTGATTCTGCTGGAAAGCATCGAGTTCCGCCTGCATGGCTTGTCTCCAAGCATCATTCTGGACTACTTGTTCATAGGTATGAGGCTCATGATCCTGATTCACAGCAGCTGCAAAAACATAATGTTTTGGAATAAGATGGTAATAAGAAAACACATGAGAAAGTTGATGAGGACTAGTCCGTCGAATAGCCATGCACTAATAGTCAGCTAGGTACTGCGACAGGGACGTTGTTCTGGTGCTTCGTCGCAAAGATGGAGGTGGTGGTTGTTGACTGGGAGTGAGAGCAGGAAGTTGAATGTCAAGTAGAGATGTGGAAGGAGGACCATCTAACGTTGGTGAAGTCGACGGAGAGAAAGGGATGTCTGATATTGGTAATGTGGGCGCACCAGGAATAGGAGGAAGTCTATCATAAGTCGACTGAACTAAAGAGGAAGGGAGAATTAAATTATTAGAGCCATCAGAGTGATGCATATCAGAATTTAGTGTGGAGAAAGGAAAGACATGCTCATAAAAAGAAACATCCCTCAAAATAAATAGCTTTTGAGTAGTAATATCATATAGCTTATAACCCTTAACCTCGGGAGAACACCATAGAAAACAGATTTAATACTACAGGAATCAAATTTGTTTCTAACGATGGAATGATTTGAAGCAAAAGCAAGACAACCAAAAACAAGTAAATTAGTGTAAGTGGGTGGCGTAGAGTATAATACTTCAAAAGGCGATATGTTACGAAGAACATGGGTGGGGATACGATTAATTAAGTAAATGGCATGCAAGACACACTCACCTCAGAAGGGAATAGGGAACTTTTCATGAAAACGTAAAGCTCGTGTGACATTGAGAATATGTTGATGTTTGCGTTCCACAACATACCTTTGGGGTTGTAAAATTCAAGAACATTGAACTCTTGGCCATTATCACTTCTGATACATTTAATAGTGGAATTAAATTAAGTAGAAACATAAGAGATAAAATTTTGCATAATTGGCCTGGCCTCTGATTTGTGTTGCATTAAAAAAAACCCAAGTAAATATACTAAAATCATCAACAATAGTAAGAAAATAGCGATGGCCTCTAAAAGTGGGAGCATAATTATCTCCCCAAATATCAATATGAATCAGGTCAAACACAGCAGCGCTAACAGAGGTACTGATCGAAAAAGGCAAATATTTTTGCCTTGACATGTGACAAACATCACAGGGCTCATGAAGAGAAACAGAAGGAACTATTGATCTTAAACGAGAAAAAGGAAGATGGCCTAGCCTAGCATGCCAAAGTAAAGTAGTTTCTTTATTACAAAAGACAGAATTAGCAATAACAACAGGTGAAGCATGGAAAACATCACTGGAATGGAATCTATATAATCCATGAGAATGCTTAGCAACCCCAATCATCCTCCATGGCTGGATACTCTGAATTATGCAATGAGAAGGTGAAACAATTAAACAACAAGAGAGAGTCACGAACTAACTTACCAACAGAAACAAGATTAAAAGTAAACACAGGCACACATAAAACATTAAAAAGTTGCAGATGGCTATTTAAATGAACAATACCCACATGGGTAACTCGAACCTTGCATTTGTTAGGAAGAGTGACATAGACATTAGGAATCGATTTATAAGAATGGAAAAAAGATAAAGAACATGCTATATGATCTGTAGCACTGGTATCAATAATCCATTCGTTGCAATGAAAATTAGTAACATTAGAAACATTTAAAGAGATGTGAGAAACTAGCTCATCATTCGAAGAAAGCAAACCTGAAGTAGAATTCAGTTGAATAGAATTCGGTAGAGTCACTGAATTCACATAATGAGAAGTAGAAGAAAGACCTTGAAGCAATTGTAATAATTAATCATATTGATCTTTAGTAAACTGAAAATTGGAACCTGGTTCCTCTATAGTTGCTGAAGGAAGATGATCGGCAACTGGAGGAGGAGAATCAACATCAACAGCATTAGCATAAGGGCGACTAGTAAATTTCTTGGAAGTCTTCATGTTGGGAGGATAACCATGGTTCTTGTAACATCTGTCGATGGTATGATCTTCCTTTCCACAGTGAATACAAATTGGCGGGACGGAACTGTGGTAGTGCTTTTTAGGTTACAACAAGAAAATTGAAGTTTAGCAACGAAAATTACCGACGGAATTTGTACACATTCTGTCGGTAAACTTATTTAGTGACGAAATTTACTGACGAAAAAAGTCGTCGGAGATACAGCCGTCGATAAATTTATCGATGAAAATTTTGTATATCGTTGGTAAATTCACCAACGGAATTACTGACGGTATTAAATAACCGTCAGTATTTGATCGATAAATTTACTGAAGGAGAAGATTTTTTTGTCAAAAAATTACCAATGGATTTGGTTATTCCGTCTGTAATTACCTACGTAAATTTTTTCCGTTGATAAATCCAATATATTTTACCAACAGAATTTTTTTTGTCGGTAAATTTGCTGAAAACTATTTTTTAAAATTTATCTGCAAAGTGTTTAGTTTCTCTGTAAGCTACTATGGAGAGAACTTCATTATTTCAAGTAAAAGAATTGAAATAATGAAATTCATACTAAAAAAAAGGAACTGAAAATAAAGAACTGAAATTATTTTTTCAAAGAATAGACATTTTATCAAACACCTTACATGCATCAAAAATTTATCCCAACATCACAACTAAAATATATATGTGCCGACGGTAATCTTATTCCGTGACTAATATATATATATATATATATATCGAAAAAACAATGCTATCCCCAACCCGCTCTCTTTGTCTCCACTCTCCTATCTGTGAATTTGAAGAGAAGCTGCTAGATGTGAAGGCATAGCGCTTTCATATGTCAGAAGGTGTATTGAAGACCATTTTCATTCTACTTCTTTCTCTTGTTCTCATTTCCCTCGGTAAATTTGCTAAAAACTATTTTTTAAAATACCATGGAGAGAACTTCATTATTTCAAGTAAAAGAATTGAAATAATGAAATTCATACTAAAAAAAAGGAACTGAAAATAAAGAACTGAAATCATTTTTTCAAAGAACAAATATTTTATCAAACACCTTACATGCATTAGAAATTTATTCTACCATCACAACTAAAATCATGTCTTATCTCTTCTGTCACTAACATTTATACCTTAAGGTTGTTTTCTAATCACAAAATATACAAATAAACGAAAGTAATAAATACCCAAATTAATTTTAATCTAATATACGAAAAAATACATGACGACAGTAGTTGCAAAAATACCTCCACCGAAGGACACGATGACAATGGCCAAAGAAGACAAAGCCGACAGGCAGAAAAGGAGTCCACAACAGAGAAATGGGCTCCAAGAAAACCGAAGAGGAGACGTAGGAAGAAGGAAGAAGAAGACGTAGGTGGGAGGGAGATGTAGGGTGAGTTTAAATTTAAAAAGAGTTTACCAACAGAATTACTGACGGAAATTTCCGTAGGTAAACTAAAAAAAAAATATTCTCGCCTTTTTACCGACGGATATCTTATACAGTCACAAAATTCTTTACTGACGGTAATCATATTCTGTCGCTAAAGTTCATCGCAAAATTTGTCGGAATAATTTTCCTCCATATTTAGCGACAGATATCAGTACCACCACCGCTAATTAATAAAATTTCTCGTCAATTTTACTAATAGAAATAGACTTTTCGTCGGTAATTTGCAACAGAATATTTTCTTTTGGTAACTTTTCGTCGCTAATTCTTCCTTTTCTTGTAACGGGTGCAGAAGCACTAATGTCTTTACTAGCTAAAGTATTAATATCAAGAACCAAAGGATGTTCTAGTGGCATAACCAAAGGACGTTCTTGATGAATAAACAAAGAGAATACTTTATTTAAAGAAGGCAAAGGATCCTTTAACAAGATACGAGACTTTACAGCCGAATACGGCTCATTTAAACCTTTTAATGAAAACCATGACTTGATCATTTTTTCTGTCGACCCATGTGCTGTATGTACATGTAAAAGAAGAGATTGGGTTGTATATGTATATGAAAATGGGATAAAAAAGTAAACGCACTTTTGGATATTAAATTATAAAAATTGAGACCACAGTACATAAATGGAAAATTAAGTTGAATATTCAATTATTTTTAGGATATTCTTTTAAAAATTACTTCGCAATTGTAGAACATACACCTTCCTTAGCACGTAAGTTTGACGAAGTAGAAAAGCTACGGTATTACCGTGCAATAATGCAGATTGCGTATTTAGGGTAATGATTTAGAGATTTTAAACCGACTTTCGTGCTTTCGTGCCAGTCACCGTCAATCTGTATCTTTTTTATTAAAAAAATTCAATAGGGTTCTTCGACATTTGCATTCATTAACAATGACAAGTGGACAAGTAGGAAGAAGAATAAACCCATTCATCGAATCCTTCGGCCGAAAGGCTCTCTAATTCAATGTACTTATTAAATGGGACTCGATTAAATCTAATGCAAAGGCGATAGACTCGAGTCTAATCATGTCAGATTTATAATATTTTAGAAAGCAGCCACTCATGACTCACTTTGGGGCAGAGAGTGGCTGTTACCGAAACCATCCATCCATTAAATTATGATCCCTCACTTTGCTATGCGGTGTCCGGGTGCGAGGAATCTGTATTGGCTTTATGAGAAAATGAAGTCAGTGAACAATATGGACAGTACAGTGTAGACAAAACAGAACTGTTGTGAAAATTGAATAGCGAACAGGCCCAATGGTGCATTATATCAAATGTTGTTGACAATGACAAAATTGTCTCATAATCCATTTTCAAGAATTCATTTTTAAACCATGTTTAAAGATTTGGTATAGAGTTATCTTATGCCAATCTCTTTCTTGGTTCGGAATATGCATTTGTCCCTTTATGTAATATTCACTGTACTAGCTGAAAAAAGTTCCATGATTTTCTAGCTCAAGGAAAAAAATTTAACCGAGAATTTAGACTTCGTTTAAAAGCTGGTGTATAAAATGTGTCCCGTAAAATAAATATTAATTTTGTATTAATTTTTAATTTCACATCTTTTACATACAAAATATCACTTCTTCCTTACTGATCATCAAGTCGGTTTTCTCCTTGATTTTCTCTACCTAATATTGATTGACTTAGAAGTGAACTCCTTAAACGGGAAAAAAGAATATAAAACTTAAAATTTTGATAGCGAGATATTAAATTACTCTTTGAGTTCTTTAAGATCAACATTAATATCTCTGATACATTTTTTGGCTAAATAAAATAAAATAAATTCACAACCACCCACGTTAACCAGTCGCTTATGTCAATAACTAAAAGCATTTCCTTCCCAAATGCAACAACATGATTTGTCTTTTCAAGTTTCTTATATAAATACAGACATGGTGGCAACTACTAGCCTAGAAATGGCTTTACATTGCTACATACCAACTCGTTAAAATAGAATCATGAATCGGTTTTTCCGGAAATAGTGTACAAGATCCAAATAGAAGTAGAAGCTCGTCAAATGACCGAACGAGGAACGGTGGAGAGGAAACACTAGCAGCGTTACGATGACTAAAACCTACGAAAAAGGGCTCTTCACTACTCAGGAGCCAAATCCAAATGGACGCTGACCCTATTTCTGCGTAGAGTAAAGATTGAAGCAATATTGTTAGCCAGACCCAGAACGATTGCCAGCTTAACCTGTCCTCTCTTTGGAATCAAACGACCTGATGACAAACTCTGAGTATATCGTTCACCCTTCATCGTACCATTCCTACCAACTCTTCCCAATGCCATTTAACTTCTTAGTGACCAATAATAGTGTTGAAAGATAACTACCTTGGTCTTTGTTGCCGTTGTTTTTGTGCTTCAGTTAAATGGTTGGCCAAGTTAGTGCTCGACCAGGTGGATTATATAGAGAGAGACGGGTATCCTGGAAACACGCTTCAAACCTTAGCCTTTTCCGTTGACCAAAGTTGAACTTGATGATTCCCATAATCTCATTTCTTAAAGGTTGGTAGGGGTGTTATTGTCATGGGGGTGGCTTCTCAGCGACGTCTCTTTGCTTACATAAGGTTTTAACTTTTTAAGTCTACCACAAGAACATGACGGTAGACAGATCTTGATAATGTTGGTAAAGTAAGATTCCTAAATTTAATATATAATAATTAAAGATGGTACGTCACTTTATAGCAACTAGCAAGTGGGCATATGGTTCACGTGGCTACTTGTTTTTTGTAGGCTTAAAGTTAGAAGGGTGTCTTCGTGCTTCTGCCCCGTATCTTGTCAGCTTCTTTCACGTTTATAATTACAAAGATAACTTATTTTATTTGACAGGATTTAGTATAGACGACTAGATGGGTTCTGCCAAATTTAGGCAAAGACGTGAAAGAAGTCATAGTCTGAAACAGGACACTCTTTCTTTGAGGTCCAGTGGAAAGACAAAAGTTTTGTACAATATTCAGCAGTCTGATGGATAGTCCTGATTCTTTGGTACACTCTAATGGGTAGTCCTGATACTTTGGTTATACTTGTAGGTAACCAAAGTATGTGTGGTCGTTATGTGCGGACCATCCCAGAGATTCATTGGCAGGGGACATTGGCGGCTGCTCCTGTTCCTTTCCCTTCCCAAAATTAGATTTGCTTTTTTCTTTCTTCCCTTTTTTTTATATATATTTTAGTCTCTCCCAAACACGGTACTGTTTTGCGGCTCTCATTCCTGAATAAGGGTAGGCAGTTATGTGATTCAAGTACATACATCTCTTCTTCGCCATCCCAGCTAATAAGTTGCTAATTCGGATTTGTGGATAAATCCAAGTTTTTGACGGAATAAGGCACCTTATTTGTAATTATAGTTGCATTAATTTCAATTGTACATATACAATACTAATGTGACCAATATATCTATTTATTAATAAATAGTTTAGGAGATTTTGTCTTCACGGTTAAATAAATTTATCTTCATCCAAGATTATGAATTTGAATCATAATAACAAAGAAGAGAAGGATATTCTTATTAGTTTACTAAATTTGGTATTGAGATATTTGCTTAAGATTAACAATCAAACTGATTGAAAATGGAGTGAAATAAAAAATCCATAACTTAATACTTTAAATTTTGAAGTTGAAGATACTATTCTTTTGTTATATAGATTGATTAAAATTTTTATTTAATTTCTTCGTATTCAAATTATAGTTTCCTTTATTGAATTTATACCAAGCATTTAAACTTATATACTATTCATAACTTATGTTTTTTTTCTTGTTATGTTAATTTATACTCTACATCTAATCAATTGGTTGTAATTTTGTGACATAACTATTTAAAAATATTCTTTATTATATGTGTGTGTGTGTGTGTTTGTTTAATTAACTGGTTTATAAGATAAAAACTATAGGATAAATGTATATCACAAATGAAATTATGATAAGATTATAATTTATAATGAGATTCATATTATGTTTATTTATTATTTCTAAATTGTTTCTAGTCATATTTCTGTTGAGACTAGACATTAATAGAGTACAAAAACACTATCGCATGTTATGTTTCTTTCTAATGAAAGAAGTAGCAAATCTTGCAGACTAAAGAATGAAGATATTTAAATAAACGTGTAGATGCTTGTTAAAGAAAAAGTTAACTGAAATGACTTGATGTGAGAATTTAGTATAGAACATTACCTGCATGTCTATAGAATATCCATTGCGACTTCAAAGTATCTCAAATAGAGTTTGTTATATTTTGATACTACTCATGATCTATCATTTTAAAAAATAACTTAAATCGGTACTTATTGAATATATTATGAACTATATGGAGGTAGTTGAGTGATCAATATAGCATGCATAGCGTTGAAGTAATAAGGGAGAATGTTTCATTGTACTCGATTAGTATTGATTCAGGAAATCCTTAGAAAGGTGAAATGAGACTTTGAAATAATTTTTAAATGTTATTAATAGAATCAGTTATTAATGGTTGGTAATTAACATGTTTGGATTCAAATAAAGAAGATATTAATTACATACTTTATATTTAGTCAAAATATTGTATTATAAAAAAATTGAATTATAGAAAATTATTCACAAAATGATTAGTCAAAATCAATTTGACATTCTTAATATTTAAGTAGTCTTAACGTGTTGCTAGACATTAATCTTAATATATGGATATAAATTATTTAATTAGAGAATTAAAGATAAAATAAAGGAGTTTAATTTATCTAATTCTAAATATGACTTAAGATTATAATTTACATCTAATGTCAACATATTCAGAAACCTAATGAATCACATGTAAAGAACAACTAAAGAGAGAAAAAGGTAATTTAATCAAGTTAAACTTGATTATAAAGTTTGAGAAACATTATGATTAAATATGAGATATTTGATAAATAAGATAAATAAGGACCAATATGAGACATTGGATCTTATTTGGACCAAAATAATATTTAATTATAATTCAATACAATTCTAATTAAATTTAACTAAAATTAGGATTATATTTCAATTAAATTACCAAAAAAGTCCAAACTCTATTATACATAGGCTTACTCTAAAAGAGCTAGGATTTCTTGCTTACCCTCTTTATACTACTTATAGAATTTTTTTTAATTAGTTTGTATGGATAGTATTAGAAGTTGGACACATACGTGGCTAAAGTAGTTGCGATGATCCAATTTCAAGAAAGGTTTGATAGAAACTTCAAGAAAAAGATCAAACTGCATAATAAGGTACAATTTTATTATTCATTTTTTATTTTGTTCATGCATTAATCATAAAATAGAATTTAAACTGATCTTAGCTTCTAAAAAATTAAATGAAAATGTTTTTTTCTTATTCTATTGCACCTCAATTTTCTAGCAATGGTATTAGAATTATATTTTAATTCTTAACTGGATTATAGTTATTTGATCATTATTGAATAATTATGGAATTGATTATGCAAAATTTGCAAAACCCTAAATCTTAAAATCATATTAGATTTGAACCTTAATCTGAATTTGACTAGTAATATGAAAAGTTCATATTGAAGCCCTTACAAACTAAAAATTATTGAATCTAAAAGTTCAAATTAATGGAACACAAACCCTAACCATAGATTAAATTAGAGTGGTTAAAGTTAAAAAAATCATCTTTAAACTTTAGAAACCTATAATTGTTCTATAATTGTTAACGTATACAATAAGCATCATGAGTTTCAGGTATTGGAAGATTAGACAACAATTTGTTGATAGAAATAAGTTGAGAATTGTTCCTCATGTTTTAAAACCCTTACAAATCATAAACTTGTTCTGAAGGGTTCAGCCTTGAGGAGTTATTTGAATAACAAAGCTTCTAGATTTGGAAACACACAAGGCATCAACTTAGTGTGGTAGAACTTAATTTACTGGCCCCCTCTCTTTCTACTCCTTGCATTGAAGATGTTTTATTTCTTCTGTTGAGTTTTGATAGGTATTGGCCAAAATTGTTGAAGTTGTTGGATGAAGAGGCAATTAAGGCAATTTTAAAAATAAAATGTTATATAAATGAATTAAATTAAAATAGAAAATTAATCTAAGAGAGTTACTAAAATATTGATGAGCAAAAGTACCCATCAATACGTTCACTTATGATTTTGTATGTATGCCAAAAGGACTAGAGATGTTAGTTTCATTCTTTTAAAGTACTATTAGAATGTTAACTTAGTTAAAAAAAAATTGAAGAGATTTTGATATATATTTTATTTTATTAATAAATATTAAAAATAAAAATTTTAAACCAATCCATCCATACCAAACTAATATTATTTGGATTGGCTTGGTCTATATGATTTAAAAAAATAAAATATTATACAAATGAATTAATTTAAAATAGAAAATTAATCCAAGAGAGTTACCAAAATGTTGATAAGCAAAAGTACCCATTAATACATTCACTTATCATATTGTATGTATCCCAAAAGGACTAAAGATGGTGAGGATGATCACTCATGAATCAATTTGATGTTGATGCTATATTGGAGAGTACACTCAAGCTTTTGAATACAATTCCATACTGACCGGAAGATACTATACCTGTCAAAAAATGGAGTGGTATCAATGGTTATGGTTCCAGCAGTGGGTACTAGCCAATATTGGAGTTTTGCGTGGTACTGGCTGTATACTGGTTATTGACGTAAGTTTTAAAAACTCTAGGGATTAATTAGAAAAAATCATAAAATTTACCCAACCCCCACTCCCGAACCCATCTGCTTCTTTGTCTCTCTCATTTTTCATTTTTGTTTCTCTTTTAGACACTCTCCTCTCTCACACTCTCCATTCTCTCTCTCTTGTTCTTGCAATTGTTTCTCCCTCTTGGCCGACAACAGAACCACTGCATCGCTTCCTCCATGCCACGACCGCACCAACAACCCTCCTCCATGCGTCGCCACCACCGAACCTTTTTCAGGCTTCAGCCCTCCTTCACTCTCCTCCTTCCACCACCGTCCACTGTTGCTTGCCATTGCTGCATTTAGAGTCGCCACTCGCAAGATCTGGAAATGATCCAGATCCTGTTGGATCCCAAATTGTTATGGGAAGTTGGAACTATTATATAAGAAATGCTGAAAGTTAAAAGTTGGAAAAATGTTACATTGAACATGCTTCGGTGTTTTAGCCATAACTCTTTCTCTGGTTATCGAAATGAGATGATTTTTAATTTGAATTAAACTAGAAAATAGGGCTACAAATTATCTGATGAAATTGAGTTTTAATTTAGTCTCTAAGAGTTCCAATTTTTGGATGAAAATTGAGCAAGAAATATTGTTTCAATGTAAGGATAGTTTGGAAATGTTTGGGTTATAATTTTCAAATTACCAAACCAAATTGAATGA
>JAOTAX010000002.1:25183895-25198616 GCA_025629825.1 Erythroxylum guanchezii | reverse complement strand
AAATAAAAATAGTTTATTTTTAAGTTTTATTTAATTTATAATAATTATTAGTAATAAAAATATTTATTATTATTTAAAAAAATTAAAAATTTACAAGAATTATAAAAATGGAAGGAAATAAAATAACTAATTAAAAAACTTTTAAAAAAAGAGAGAAATGAAGGGAGAGAAATTTTAAACATTTTTGAAAATTTTGTAAGAACATCCCCCATTTTTTTATTTTCAATACCAGCCAATATTTGACCAATATTTTAAATACCGACTAGTATCGACCACTACCATCTGAAATGAGCCGGTATTAATCAATATTTAAACTCGATATGACAGATCCTTTATTTCGTACCAGTTTTAGTTCGATACGGTACGTACCGTTTATTCCTATCCATGCTTATATCCATGTCAAATAATAAACAATCAATCATATTGCCAAAAATAATGAGCCTGTTTGGAAACTTTCGAATTGAATTTATTAACGAATTGAATTCAATTACATTAATGAGATTGAATTGAATTCAATTTACACTGTTTAGAACAAATCCAATAATATTAGAATTGAATTTAATTACATTGTTTGGAATAAATCCAATAATATTAGAATTGAATTCAATTATCTTATATGACACATTTATCCCTGACAAAAAAATAATGTGATTAACTAATAAACATTCACACTTACATAGAGTAACTGATAAACATCAATTTTATTATAAGTAATATATAATAAAAATTCACTTACATAAATGTTTTGGTTGAAAAATTTAGCCATTAAATTCTCTTCTACACTAAAACCCAATTTATTTTTTATTACTAATAATAATTACATATTAAGTAAAACTTCAAAATATTTTTAATTAAATAAGTTTATTTTAGTCTCTTATATTTGATTATTAATAAAAATTATTTTATTTATTAAAATTAATTATTTAAAAATAATATTTATTTAAATATATTTTAATTATTAAATCAATTTTTACTTAAATTTTGTATATTTTGAAAATATTTTATATCTAATTATATTTATTAACAATTATAATAAATTTAGTTACAAAAATAAATAAAATTATTGATTAAAATTAAATTATTTATAATTTTATTAATAATCAATATTTAGTCGATAGTAAATCAGATTATGACAAAACATAAATAGAAAAACTATTTTTATGGTTTTTATTATTTTTAAAATAGAAAAGAAACCTAAAATATTAATTAGAATAAATATTTTTATTAAATTTGAAAATAAAATAAAAATAAAAATATAATTTTGACACAAACAAACAAACATAATTTTGTTTTTATGCAAGGAGAAACAAAAAGTAAAAGGTAAAAATTATAATAAAAATATTATTATTATAAAAAAAAAGAGACAAGTTTCAAAGCATTAGTCATTACAAAAGATTTAAGAACCTACGACGATGGATTTGGTGAATTCGTGGCGGATAAAGATGGATAGAGTTAGAGTTGTGAAAGAAACCAGGAGCTATTGAAATTCAATTCACATGAATTTTTGCGTAAATTGAACTTACAAAAAGAGGTAAGTTTCAACTTACACATGAATTGAAATCTTGCCTTTTTTTTTTTTTTTTTTTCTGTTTCAAACAAGTGAATTGAATTCAATTACAAGATTGAAGATTGAATTCAATTCCTTGTGTTCCAAACAGGGTAAATAATTGCTATGAAAATTGAAATAATGAATTTAATTACGAGGGACTAGTGATACGAAGCAAAATTACAATTATAAATAAGGCTGCCTGTGGCTGTCGAGGAACTGAAACTTAGTATATGCAAATCCTCAGATTGCTGGTGGTGGAGTCTGGTTCAAGAGTCCAGTCAACCATTTACATGCTCTGATTGGTAGCGGTGGAGTTTGGTTCAAGCGTCCCCCATTGGCTCTCATTGGTTGAGCCGCAGCCGCCTATGTCCCCTTCGTCTTTGAATGCTTCTAAATGGATCAACCCACTTCCTGTCTTTCTTTACAGCTTCATTCCACCGGTCCTTGAAGATCTGAAGTTCCCATGTAGACTGCCTTCGTATCTGTTCATTGTTCACACGTACAAAATACCTGTTAACATTCTAGATACAACAACCACGGAGATTGAAGATTAGAGAAGATCATCAATCTCACCTTAATTCGAGGATCCATAGTTGCAGGACTATGTTTCTAGAACCAGAAAAAGGGATGATTTCTTAGCATAAATTGAGCAGTTGATAAAGATTTCATCTACAGCTACTATAAGTGTTTGTTACCTTAGTCAATTCCTCGGGGTTTGAAGACTGCTGATTAAGAAAAAACAACAAATTGTTAGTTGCTAGATTAATGCAAGTTATAAACTTTAAAAATCAAATGTAAAGTGAAACACCTTTTCTCCAGGAGTCCCATCCCCGCCCAAAGTTTGTATTCCCTGATGAACAACAAACTCACTATCAATGACACCAACCTTCTTTGTCCGATCTCCCTGTAAATTTCCAGACTCCTTTATAAGTTAATACAACTAATAAGGCAATAAGCTTTCCAATGTTCAGTGAAGATTACTATAAGGAATTATAGCAGGAAGTGGGATCTAGAGGGCATTTTCACTTTCAAATAGCACACGACTCAATTGATAACTACAAAGCATGATGCTACCATCAATGACTTCACAGAGAAACTTAAGGTGCAATGCCACAAAAAGCAGAAGCAATTATAGGGGGAAGAGTTCACATCAAAAGTGCGGACTTAGTAGGAGATGCTGATGGAATCGTTGAGACATCACCAAATATACATATATTGCAGACATCATGTAAACACTCAGTGATCATATAATAATGTTCGAAGAGGGTATGTTTAATTGTAGCAACCCAATCACACTGTTTCAGTTGGCTATAGATTACAACCAGATAGTTTGTGAATATATATTGAAAAGGAGACTGCTACAGGCAACGTGAACTAGCCCACAGGCTTTAAACAGATACACAGAACTAAGCCACAAAAACAAATAACAGATGTAGAAAACAACATCTGCATAAACACCAAAAGTTGCATCGTAAAACCCACATTAATAATTGGGCACAAAAAGTATATAAAGAAACAGCAAAAGCACATTGTCGGATTATTATACCTGTGCACAGTATCCTAGTTTCATATCCATTCCCCAGCCATGGACTAGATCATTCTGAACAAAGTAAGAAGAACAAACGGACGTAGAATTCAGTACCAAGAAGGATAGACCAGGTTCTCAATAACAGCGTATTAATACAATAATCAATTGCCTCATATACAATGTTAAAGAAAAAATTCTACAACTAGAATCTAATCAAAGTCATAGTCCATCTCAAAGAAGAAAAATTAGGAAAAGCATGTGAAAGTTCTTTCTTAGAACGTGTTTCAAAAATTAATCCAAGAGGGTGAAGAAATGCTAATAACAGAAGACAAAATCTTCACTAGAATAAAGGTAATATGAAAAGGTTGGCGGCCATATGTATATTTATATATATAAACAGACACACATCTTACCTGTATAAGATGCCAAGTACAATACCAAGCTGATCTTGAAAATACTGGAGCCATACCTTCGACAAATCTATGGAAGAACATGCACAAACTAAATTATTTTGAAATAGGCCCGTGTTTAAGGGAATTCCTGCAGGACGTCTGTAAGCTAGCAATAATATAGTTCATGAAGTTGGTACTCAAGCTCCTAGGCATAATTGAATTATCAGGTTTTTAAAGCCTGGAAACATACTATATCAATCACATTCTGGACACAAGTACTTCAAAACTCTTCCAGTATATAAAAGCATCAGTGATAATAAAGGACATCGTTTCCGACATGATTAACAGTTGGATAGCCCGTACAAATGAAATCAATACAGATATTTAGATCAGCAGCAAAAACAACCAACGCAAATATGAGAGACCACATACCCAGTGCATGGTGGCCCCTCACTAGCATCTGAACACTTAGTACTGCCTCTGCTGTCATAGACTCTTCTGCATGGATTAAGACAAGGTCAGTAATTCTAAAAGCAACAGAAGTCTAAGATCCCAAGAAAAAGTTCCTAAAACTCATGACATTCACCTATGAACCTTCTTTGTTCTGGCACGAATGGTGATTCTATGATGTATATCTGTTGAATTGGGGTCTAAAGCTGGTTGAGATATCTCTAGCCCTTCTGATCTCACAATCTCTAAATACCTGTAAAAGTAAAATCGGCTAAATTGTCTCCTGTTCGTGTATCACCTAAGAATGCATCTAGCACAATAATAAAAATAAAAAAAAGTATAGACGACAAACAAATTGAATTTAAGCAAGTCTAACAAGTCCATGGCTTTACCTTCTCGGATCAAAATTCTCCACCCCCAAATCTTCATCCCAGAGAAATATGTAGTCATAAACAGAAACAATAGCTGGATGCAGAAACCGTTTTGCAAACCACCTGAAAATGAACCAGGTTCTATCAAACTACTGCTGAACCACAATTTAAACTGCAAGTTCTATAGTATGCATGGAAGTACGTCAAATTTATATATGTAAAGATTAAGACAGAAGAGCAGGAGTGCAGCTCTGGAAGTTGAAACAGTAAGATGAAGTGAAGTATTCATTCCAAAATCCATGTCTCTGGCCACCTTTTGAAGATTCAAAGTCTACAACCATATTGTATAGCCACTAAAGCTTCATTAACAGTCTCTTTTCTTTTATCTTTTCTACCTAGCTTACAAAGTAAAACCATGAGCCATACAACCAACAGCTCTCATCGCCCCTTTTATGAAACTCATAGAGATTAATCTAAGTGGTTTTAGTTTCATTTAGAATATCATATCACATTCAACTCTTTGATATTGCTCCCTCATATCCGTTGTTAGTGTGCTGTACACAAAAAAATGTGTATTTCAAAGACAAAACAAAAAACCCCATGCCTTTGGGTGCAAAAAGTGTTTCAAATTTTCACCAAGATCAAGCTCACCACTTTGTTTGATTCTGAGCAACTATATGTATGGCCTGGCTGCTCCACTCAAGATCCCACCAGCCATCCAAATTCCCATCATAATGGAAAAGAATAACCGTAAAATTTTCTGGAAGAAACTGAATCCCATGAAATTAGGCTAACATTCAGCTCTTAAACATCACAATCACACAAGCAGATTGCTATACCTTTTGAACAATGGCATCAACATTACTCTTTAGCTTTATACCAACCGGAATAGCTAGCAAGTTGCGCAGGCTATAAGATTCAACCTGCACTTGATGTCAACAAACATGTCATGAATAACACGAACACAACACATTTGAGACAACAAACATTGGCAGAATGGAACAATAGCCAACTTCAATTTAAAATCACTAAAATATTGCCACACTACCAGAATTATGAATGTTTTTCAAACACATGCTCTTAAACAGAAGCCAGAAAACAGGGAATCAAAACTGACCTTTGACCTGCTGGTTGACCACAGAGGTTTCGACTCCAAATCTGAACTGGCTTGTATAATACCACGAGGTAAATAACGCAGCATTCCAGAAGCCAAAGCTGATTCCTACAGTTGCATCAAAAGCCACATAAGTGAATGAAAAAACCACCCCACTTGTAGTAAAAAATAATAGTAGTATTCCAGAATTAGAGCAGACTGTAGCTATAGCTTTGCAAGCTCTTCATCTCAGAGCAAAAGCATACGTTTATGATAAAATTGCAGTTCTAAAATTACCTTCAATGTGTCAAATGGGTGCAATTTTTCTTCCATCTAATAACAGCAGAAGAGAAAATTAAGAAGAAAAATAAACAAACTCTGTGACCAAGATGAGAATGAAAAAGAACAAAATATTAAAAGAATAAGCAGCATTAAGTACAAAAGTTGAAATCATATTGTCGTGTAGAAGCATAAGTCAAGTAGGAAAAAGGAAAATTATAAAAATGCAAATATTCAAGTTCAATCCATCAACAGAAACAATAAACATTGAAGGAGTGGTATCAAGTTTTGAAGATTCCAAGATAAAAACTTTAAACAACACTTTAACTCACACCAGCATTAATGGCATAGCCAATTTATATTCATCTTGAAAATCAATGTGATCATCCAATCAAATAGTATTAAGCAAGTTACACAGAGAAGTATTGAGATAAATGTAGCACCAATCAACTTTCCTCTCTCCTGCACACAAATTAACCAGGAAAAGACAACCAGCAGACACTTGATCTACCTAGTTGGTTAATGTTTAGATGAAAGGGTCTGAGCACCTGTGTATGTTCATATTGGTAAACTGTGGTTCTGTATACAATGAACAACATCACTGTACATAAAACTGCCATAACTGGCAGCCTCTTCATCTTTAGTCCACATTTTCCCTGCATCAGCGATATACAGCTCAAAAGGTTATCACAAGAGACCAATTTACAACTGCTATAACTTCTTAGCTATTTGCAGTCCCAAAAGAGGAGAGGAGTGAAGAACCAAAATGACAGTAGACCATACCCCGTCAAGAAATGCATTCCTTTTTATTGATTTCCATGATCTGAGTGACATCATGGACAGAGTCGAACTGCTTATAATGTTCTCATAACAAAATGTAGAGCAATGCATCAAAAATCTGAGAAAATTTAGAAGCCATTATAAGCACATCCAAATAACAACAATGCATTTTCTGCTCAAAATGATAAGCAAGCTACCAAGAAAATGCTTCAAACCAGACTAAGGTTATGCAAAGAAACTCATAGAAAGAAAGAAATCACAAGTTCTTTCATCTAAAGTTTTTAGTACTTCAAGGCTCTATTTTTATTAGCCAATACCCAAAGTCTTTTGACTATTGGAAATTGCCAACTTGAGGAGTCTTTGCCTCAAGGAAAGTGCTGCCAATTTCTAGCACCTAAATTCTTTCACCTCCTTTTAAGTTTTCGGCAAAAAAGCGAGATAGGCGGGACAGAGTAAACACACAAAATGTATTTGTTAGTAAGTAAAAATGGTCTGTTAAACGTGATTAGGGGCATACATGTGTCGGTGCAATGCAGAAAGCGAGCTCCAGACTACAGATTCCTTGATCGACTTGTCATATGAAGCTATGATTGATTATGTTACTACACGAGCAGAATCTAAAATAAACATAACAGAAACTCGCAAACAATATATCCGAGAAAGAAACAAAATAACATAAATTAGAGTTCGGACACGAAAACGAATATTTGCCATGAAAGTTCAAAACTTCCCGGCACAATGAAATAAACAACTGATTAATCAGTGTTAAAAAATTTCTCCCCTAACCCACCAAAGAAAGGAAAAGATAAAAACTCCCAGGCTAATTTCTCGCACAGAAACAAAACATAAAAGCTTCTTTTAAACACGTAATTCTTAATCAAAAATAGCAGAAGAAAGTTGAAGTATAATCATCAGATCTAATAAATAGCGCTACATGTGCACCTCCGTTTGACAACAACAGAACCCTCAGAAAAGAAAAACAAACAAAACACTCCGCTGCATATAGATTCAACCACAATCTTGCTATTTCCATTTTCACAAATCTTAACAAGGTAGTCAAAATACAGATCTTCTCTCTTGGTAGTTATCTCACCCCTGAAAAGAACCAATACCCATCTCAAGTATCAAATAGACAAAGATCACAAACCTTCAATCTAGGCTTGAGAAAAAAGTAGAAAAGTAAATGAGCTAGATAAGATCGGAACTCAGCCAGCTGAACAGAGCCGAACCAAATGCAACGAACCCAGAAAAGAAAAAGAGAGAGAAAACGAACAGACTGAGTCTGAGACAGAAAGGATAGAGTCGAAAGACGAAGGTTAAAGAGGCGCCACGTTTTAAGTGAGGGCTAATCTGGAAGGGACACACTCGAGCAAAGTTTGGCCTTTTCAGCTTCAAAGAAAAACCTTTAATTTTCTCATATTTTGCGTGTTTTCTTGCATTGACGAGCGGGGATTGAGAGAGAAACAGACACGCAGACACAGAAAGATGTTTACTTTATAGCTTTTTACCGTTAAGACCTCTATAGTCTCCGGTCCTTAGCTGCCTCCGGAAATTAGTAGGATTTTGAACTGTAGTTAACATGGGGGATGCAGCAGAAGTGAAGAAGAGCTAAGTGAGATTAAAACGTCATTATTATTCAACTATAGCTATATACAAAAAGTCACGAATGCCTTGACCAGGCTCTTTCTTTTTAGCAAGAAGCGAATCAGTAAAGGCAAAAATTAAAAAAAAAAAGAGCCAGACTCTGTCGCTATCTTTCAACTTGATTAGTTTCAATTCTTGCCCTTTGCCCTTTTTTTTTCCTAATCACAGGAGCACCTGATAAGATTCGTGAATAGAGTCGAATGGAAACTAACACTGTTCCTTTTTTTCGACGAAGTAGGTGTAGCTGTCCTTGTCTCATTCCCTCTATGTTTTCCACATTTCCTTTCTTCAAATATAAAACGATGACGGATATAAACAACGTGGTTACATGCATGGTCTTAAAATAAATACCATTTACAGAGTTCATGTACATGTTTTGGCGCGTTTGACGTTGACGCCAGGTTGATGAAATATAAATTTTGATGAAATAAATACCATTACTGTACTTGCCACGTGACTGTCACGTGTTCCCCCCTTTTCAACTAATCATTGTATATTTAATAAGTTTGAAAAGACAAAAAGCTAATGTTGGTGCGGCGGACCTGCTAAATTTACGGCGTGGTTGTTTACTGGGAATGAGAAAAGAGATATGAGTATGGAATAAAAAATAATATTTGGTAAGATATTATCATTGAACAAATGTTTTTTTTATTCCTTATTTTTTGGTAATATTCTATTTCTTTCGTAATCTAGAGGAATGAGAGTCATTACTCTCTAATTTTGGTGTGCGTTCTGCCGCGAATGACACTCCTTTGAATTTCTCTCGACTCTTTGTTCTCTCCTTGCCGCAAATGAATGTACTCCTCCTATCTCTTCATAAACTAATCCCCGTGAAGCACTCGAAACCAAGAAGTAGCACTAGTAATTTTCTTCCTTTCTTTCTTTATTTTTTTTTGTCAATATAATTGCATATTTCTCTCTTCTTTCCTACTGGGTTAGGTTTTCGATTCTATTATCCATTTTCTTATGTACTTTCTTTCTTGAATCTCTATCAAGGTTTTGGGTATTGTTTGAATCTCTCTCGTACTCTTGAGTTGGGTTTGTTTCTTCTGCTTTTGTCACTTGCTATGTGTTGTCTGTTGCTGCATCTGCTTGAATCTGCACATAGAACATGCTTAGGTTTCAATCTTGTATGTCGGGTTGGTGTTGAATGTCTTCAACTTGTGGGGCAGAGACAATTTTGTTCTGTCGATGATCATCATCGATTAATGGTGTTTTAGGTGTTTAACGTTGTGTATAGTTCATCGTCCTCTGGCTAGACAATGGTTTGGACGAGATGCAATTAATCATTTACTTTATACTATATGCACAAGGAAAGGAGTGTTAGAGAGCGGAAAGGAAAGAATGTATCTGATTGGAGAAAGAGTTAAAAAAACAAAAGTGGTGATAACGTTGTTCGGTGTTTGTGCTAAAAAAGGAGCTGAGAGTAGGAATGACTGCTTCAATTCAAGTGTGATTTAGTAGCTTTCATAATCTTATTGATCTTAATTGCCACATTGTTGTCTTTGTTAGTTAATAACGGAAGTAGATTAGATAGCATGAAAACAATTTAGGAAAATTTTTGATTATCACACTTTACTGTTACATTAGTTTAACGTGTAGTTACATGGATACATGCTTATCTGCAATTGTTTGGGATTTAAGTTAAAGTTAACTTATTAAATGTGTGTGAAGTGTTACATTATTAAATGTGGGATCTAAACTGCACTTTATGATGTACTTAGGATTGTCTATGCTTAGTTCACTATACTAGTGGATATCCTGTGACTTAACTCCTTGAGAAAACATTACAAACTTATCTCCTAAAACATACATCTGCATATGTCGTTCACACACGTACATGCACAATAATATGCTTTGAATGAAATGGTGAGATAGTTGGATAGATTCATTAGAGTTGAACTCTCATGCTGCTTAACCTTCTAGATAGGAGGAGCAACAAAAGGAAGTAATCCCTACACAGTTTTGAGTCAGATTCACTCATGAACTTTGCTTTGTTTACCTAGTATATTTGATATTTGTTTAGCTGGGCAATCAGGAGATGTGTAGAACTTTTATCAGTTTTTGAGAGCTATTTCTCTTCCCTGTTCCATATGGCCACAAGGAGAGTGAGTTTCGATCTTACTTTTGTTTGAGAGATTAAAGAATAGGAAGATAGGGATGTAGAATGGAAGAAAGAGGGGGGAGATCAATTTTGTTTTACATTTTTGCATAGGAAATGTTGGCCCTCAAATTTTTTTTTCTAATGAATAAGAATGATTTATGTCAAATAACAGGTCTTTATGAAAGTTTGTGGAGTTCATTATTATGATGATGTAAGAAAGATTATATGATATAGGTTGATTGAATGGAAGTATGAAGGTTATAAGTATGATCAAGGGAAATTTTGGCAAGGCACTTAAGGATGAGGAACATAAGGCATAAAAAGGAAAGATTTAAATTGAGTTAGAGTTAACATGGTGTTTAAGAAGATTAAAGGAGTTATAAGGTAAATGAAAGAAGGGATAAAATGCGAAAACCAAAAGAAAAGGAGGGATGTTTTTGGAAGGACAAGACCAAAATGTTGACTTATATTTAAGAGAAGGAGAAAACGTGAATTGGAGGATTCTAGAAGAAACAAAATGCGTGGATGAGAAAAGAGATAAGAGAGAGAAACATGAAAAAGAATGAAAGGGAGAAAGAAGAGAAAACAAGCTAGGGTTTTAATTTCCTTAGCCTTCAAAAGAGATTTTGAGGTTGTTTAAGAAGAGAAAAAAGTAGAAGAAGAGAAGAGCTTCCATTTGAGTCAAAGATTTCTTCATTTGGTGAAGAACCAAGGGGGTCATAGAGGCCTATTTCAGTTAGATCATCTCACGGAGTACACATTAAAGATACAACAGGAAAGAACCTTTGATACCTCAGGTTGTTTGCAAAGAGAAGAGGCATTTTGAGCAAGTCTCTAAGTAAGGAAATCAAGGTGGGTACATGTTTATAATAGAATCAATAAGCCACTACTGTTTTTCTTTAGATTAAAGAAGATCACTGATTTCAATTGCATCATAAGTGTTGCATCTATTGTTTTTGAATGACTTGTGAAATCTGCTATATGTTTGCTTCATGAATTGTGTGATGATTGATGAAAAGTCTTTGAAAATGATTCTTTTGAAAAGATGCTTGTTTATGAAATCAAGTTTTCGGAAATGATTTTCAAGTTATAACAAGTATATGAAAAGCAAGTTTTCAAGACAAGTGCCATTTTGGGCAACAAGTTTACAAGAGTTTGAAATATATGTGTTATGTGGGTTTGTGGTAGTCCCTTAAGAATCGTCATGTGCACGTTGACCCAAGTTATAGGCATCTCCCACCTGCCTGCTAGTGGCATGGAGCTCCTTCAAGGACTCCCTCAAAAATTACGACTACACAGAACCCTTATGCGGAAATGTGTAGTGCGTCATGTTTATGGACTTACCCAAACCATCCTGATATGCTTATGTGCTCATGATATGTTTGAACAAGTCTGATGCATTCATGTTTTGCAGTTGTAAATTTGACTACATGATAAGAATTTTGAGAAACAAGTGTTTTACGATTCAATAAGATATTTTCTATGACAAGTAAAATGGTTTCAAAAGTTTTGCTTACTTTTCTGTTATAAACTGTTACCCACGAGCTTTCAAGCTCACCCCCCTTTTTACCCCATCTTCAGGTGATAGCTAAGAGGTCAAGTGATCAAGAGCCTAAGGGAAATTCTCCAAATTTGCTTAACTTGGTGGTTAAGTTGGTTGGGAATGCACAATGTTATAGTTGCATACCTAGTTTATTCGTTTAAGAGTTTTTGTAATTTGAGACTTTGAGATAAAGTTGTAATATGGCTTAGAATGCCATTAGAGATTTATAGAACCTTATTCTTTTGCTGTTAAGGAAATATGAATTGTGTATGGATGATATTGAGATGATTATCAGCTTGAACAAATGGTTTTCGAGCATAAGTTATGGATATTAATATACATATATATATACACATATGCACACGTACGCCTAAGTGAGATTCATGGGAAGACAAAACAAGAATTATGAAGGATCAAATATAATTGGATGTGATGATATAAAGGAGTCAAGATTTGGGAGTTTAATGAAGTAAACTTTGAGAACTGAATGGATAAGCTCAGGATGTTCCAAGTTTGCGAGATGTAAATCTGCAAACCTTCCTTAAGTGAAAAAAAAGAAATTGGTGTAATGATTTCAGGGAAAGATCTGGATTAATCTAGGTAGAAATAGGCAAATATGCCTCCTGGAAAGTTGTAGGTCTTTCTCTTACCTATCCAATGGTATATAGTAGGAAACTTTTGACTCAGATGTTCCAAAGTTAGGGTCCTTAGAAGGGGAATTGCTTAGGAGTATCAAGTGATATTGTCTGTAAAGACTTTTGCATTGTCTGTACTGACATCATTTCATCTTAAGAATGCATCGTTTGTAGGGATGCCTTTGTCTGTTAAGTTGTTTCATCTGTAAAGACTTTTGCTTCGTCTGTGATGACGTCATATCGTCTCTGATGACGTCATTCATCTTAAGACTTTTGCTTCATCTGTCTTTCACTTCATCTTAAGACTTTTGCTTTGTTTGCATCATCTATAAGGATGCATTTGTCTGTAAAGACTTTTGCTTCATCTGTGATGACATCATATCGTCTGTGATGACGTCATTCGTATTAAGACTTTCGCTTCGTCTGTGATGACGTCATATCATCTGTGATGACATCATTCATCTTAAGACTTTTGTTTCGTCTGTCTATCGCTTCGTCTTAAGCGTTGCATCGTCTTAAGTTGACCTTGCTTTATCTTATGTTGACTCCGCATTCGTTTGCTTCTTGCAATTGTCTGCCTCATGCTATCGTCTGCTTTGTTTCATCTGCCCTTTTGCTTTGGCTGTTTTCTGCTTCGTTTGCTTTTGCTTTGTCGGCTTCTGCTTCATTTGCTTTTAGTTTATATGACCAAAACTTATTCTTCTGTACACTATTCGTCTGATGCTATCGTCTGGTCTGTGTTTGACCCTTCAAATGATAGAATTTGTTTCAAGGTCTGCATGGAAGTTGTGGACATTGAATTCCTCTTTTGAACTCTCCAAGAATAACCTTGATCTGAAAACCCTAGAGCAAGTTATGTCTTTTGTCCCATGATAGGTGAAATCTGATTGAGGTCAAAACCCTGTCAGATTCTTTTAGCCATAACTTCGTTATCCGACCTCCAAATGAGGTAAATCCTGTGTCTAGGTAAACTAGGGACATAGAGCTATCGAATGATCCGAAGGGATAGAATTTGAACCCAACCTCTGAGACGCTCAATATCTGGATGGAAGTTGAGCTTAGAATGTTTGCTTCAGTATAAGAAAGATTTGAAAGACAGGGCTTGACATTAAGGCATTAGAAGATGATGATGAATCGGAGATGACTAATGAGGGTTAAATGGGAATAATCCTGCATGGGAACAAGTACAAGTATACGTCTTATGATAAGGAATGTTGGGTGCAGGAATCAGTGCCCAACATTTATGGTATCAAAGCAAGAAGAGAAACGGATGATGATTAAGGAAACTTCATTGGAACAAGTTCAGTGATTATGATCTTCGCAAGAGTTGGGTTCCAGAAATTGTGCCCAACATTTATGTTATCTGAGCAAAAGTTGGGTTCCGAAAATGAGATCCAACAGGAAATGTAGGTAATGAGGGCCTTCTACCTGTCTTTATATGATAACGAGATTAGATAGGTAAAATAACTAGTAAATGCTCTTCATGTTCCCTTGTTGAGGAAGCATATACCTTTTGAAATGGTTAATAATTACAAATTGGACACATTTTAAGGGGGATGTTTTTAAATTTTATCATCCAGTCTTTTTAAAGTTGCCTGACAGAGCCTTTTTGAAAACAATGCTCAATTTGCAGTAAATATGTGTGATATTGGCCATTTATGCACAAGTTATGTGAATAGTAAGATGAGCTAGCATTACATGGTGAATCATTTATCAAAAACCATCACTTTAACTACAAAGACAATTTTCCTTCCTTATGTGAGATTTCAGTACTTGTCCCTTTTATCTCTTATACTAGCAATTAATGAAATTCTGTTTGGTTCTAAGAAGATTATCCTATAGACATTAGAGAATAGTGAAGAGGACTTATTTCTGTGGGAAGTGGTGATGATTATGTATTCTTGATGCCTTTTTGCTATTATACACTTCCAAGAGAATTTAATAGGGGGTCAATCCTGATTATATGATTGGAAAATATACCTACTTGCATCTATTGTTTGCTTAATATGTATTATTTGCTTGTTGGTTGTATGAGATTGGCATTTGTAGTCCGTGATTTTGCCCCAAACAACAAGATAGAGGCCTGCGACTATGATAATAGCACCAAGTACCCTGTAAAATTATAGACCAGTATTAGCTCTCTTGGGTATGAATATGTTATGTCATTAGGTTACCAATGAGAAGTCTCTTATTACTAGGGGTGTTCATGGTAGGGTAACCTGACCCATTCATAAGTAACATGAACCTGAACTTGAATGTCAGGGTCGGCAATTTCATGAACCTGAACCTGAACCTAAACCTAAAGAACCTATAGGATCGGTTAACCTATTTTCAGGTTCGGTTCTCAGGGTAA
>JAOTAX010000002.1:25137832-25159612 GCA_025629825.1 Erythroxylum guanchezii | reverse complement strand
AGTATTAAAACATAAAATATTAATTAAATTAATACATAAAGATAAATAAAGTTTTTTCATTAATTCAAAATAATGTCGTACATTAATCTGCATCCAATTGATTGGCTGCAAGAGTATAAACTAACATGTTCACCTTACTAATGGCAAGCCACTGGTGCTCTGGTGCTGATTACCTTCTTTCCTTAAGCAAAGTTTTCTATACTAAACAATAGAGTGAACAATCACATGTGTTTCAAGAAACACAAAAGGATAGGGGAAACATATGCAACTATTTTATTGCCCCTCAAATTTAATTAAATCAACAACAATAAGGGACAATGGAGGTTAATAATACCAATATTAAAAAATCAACCATAATTGAATTATAGATGCAATGAAAAAATAATTGTTCAATGGTTCTCTTTAATTAAATAATTTGAAAAAATAAAAATACCCAATTCGTAATCTTGAAAAACTTTTCTTCTAAAGGTATCAATCATTAGCTATTCAAATGTTTATTCTCTAATAATATCTACATAATAAAAAAAAGAATTCGTAAAAGAGAAAAATGATAAGTTTTTGGTTTATTTTTTCTTTTATTAAAAAATTAGAGTTTCTTTTTAATTAAAATTAAATTATTAATTATAATCGATGTCTAACTTAATTATAATTTATTCTTAATAAAATCAAATATCTCATATTTGATCTCTAAAGTTTGTAAAACTTTAAAATTAAATCCAAACTTAATTTAAATAAAATTTTCTATCTTTGAATGCTTTTTATATATAACTCATTAGTTCCTAATATGTTGACAATGATTATAAATATAATTCTAATTTGTAATTAGGACTAGATAAATTAGGGTTCCTTTTCATTTATTTTTAGTTTTCTAATCAAATAATTTATCATAGATCAAAATTAACATCTAATAACATGTCATGACCACCTAAATATTAAGAAAGTCAAAATGATTTGATTTAACATATCTATGCATGATTATAACTTATAATTTCTTAGTTGCATCATCCAATATTTTAATTAGACATAAAGTATAGAATTAATGTCTACTATATTTAAATCAAATTGTGTTCATTCTTATCTATTAATAATTTATTTATAATTGGTATTTAAAAAATCCTTTTTAAGTCTCAATTCACTCTAGCCAAAGAATTTTTAAATCACTACTAATCAAAAACAATAAAATATTCTCCTAATTAATTAGGGTGATGAACTTTTTATTGACTTATTCAACTATTTCCATATAATTCATACTATATCTAAGTACTGTCAATTGAATTACTCTAATTAAAATAGGTCATAATTAGTCTTAATCTCAAAACGTAATAATTCTTGTATGAGATATCTCAGTGTGAGGATCAATTACACAACCAACATAATGAGAAAATTCATAGACACACAAGTAATGATCCATTCAAGATCCTCATAATTGGAACAATTCAATAAACTTATTCTCTAATAAGTACACACTCGTTTATTAAGTATCTCCACACTTTAGAATATCCGATCAATTACATTTTTATAAAGAAGAAATACAACATGTGCTATAGTGTTTCCATCCTATTAAGGTTAATTCTTAATAAAACAGTAATTAAAAACAATTTAGGGCCAATACGTAAATGCAATATAAATCTCATTATAATTTTATTTATAAAGTGTATTTATCTCATGAACTTCATTTTATATATTAGTTAATTAAACAAATACGTATACGATTTGAATTAATTAAGTCACAAAATCTTCAATCAATTGATTACTTATAAGACATAAACTAACAAGAACCAATAAATATTTCAATTGTTAATCCAATTGGCTTACAGAATCAGAAGGGGCCTTAATGTGCTGTCTAAATCTGCCATCTAAAATGCTGTCCAAGCGTATTGAGCAACAAAAGAGAGTTGAGAGAACAAAACTGTGGGTGAGTCCAATTGCTCTTACAATGGGAACATACAACAATTGGGTCCTAATCATGAGAGTACCTTCTTGGACATTGCATGGGGTGCCACCACGGATTCCATCCCAGTGGTTAAATCAAAAAGCTGGGGCGTAAACCTGATTTTTGAGAATGTTAAGGATGAACAGAACCATACACAACAACAACGTTATCTCTCACTCTCTTTGTTCCCTTTGTTGAAATTTCAGCCCGCGGACGCGGAGTACTCGAGTAGTGGTTATTTGTGCAGTTTTTCTTGGTGGACCAAAACTTTTCTTTGTCACGCCTAATGATCCTGATGAATGAGGGGAACATGCATTAGTTGGCCTTTCAGCCTTTCACTCACATTGGAAGGTTTTTGGAACTACATGCCAGCTTTTGCCAACTTTCCAATCAATTTGCGATTGGCAGGGAGAGCACTATTGGGTTTAACATAAGGATTAGGAACGGAGGACGAAGTTGAGAGTAGAGATATGGTGGTCTCGCAAATATTTGGTTGCAATAGCTCTGAGAAGCAGCGCAGATTTGTATTACACGAGTTGTCTTGGAGTAAAGTACCAGACCATTGTTAGCAAGCAGAAAAAGATCTCTAAAGAGTTGTTTAGAGTCAGTAATTCCTCATCTTCTGGTATCCAAATCCATGCGCTGCAGAATCATTTTCTTATATCTTCTTCTCTTCTGTAAGACAACAAAACAAAGGTGAGTTGATTCCGAGCATTTGGGTAGGAAAGCATCTGCCTTTGGATGCTCTGAAGTATGGACTATGAACAGTGTAAGGTTAGTAAAATCGATGCGGTAACTAAAGACCCAATGTTATAAGTCCTTTCATGTTAAATAAATAACAACTGTAAAATTGATGCGGTGCCATGACGGAGAACGGCACTGCTCCCACCATCATTATTTAAGAATCAGACGTTCTGTGCTTTTGAGAAGCCATAGGAGAACAAATTTTTTAGTGAAGAAACGAGAAAAACATGGATTTTGAGAGGCTTTCTCTCGCTCTCTCTTTCTCTAGGTTGATTTCGTTAAATCTTTTCTCTTGCCTCCCTGAGATCACGTACTTGTCCTCCCTAGCTTTGCCTATGATTGACAGACAATTTACGTAGATTTACTTGGTAAGAAAAGCGACATGCACGCCTTACTAAAATGCTGTCTTCTGTTAGGTATTCAATTCCCAGCTGCTTTCATTTTTAAGACTAACCAGTATCACTACCGCTCATGAAAGAAATCCAATCCAAAAAAACAGGAAAATGCATTTTCATTGAATATATCATAATTCGTGTACATATCAATTTCATTTGAACAAAGAATAGAGATGATACTGATGAGAATGGAGATGGTCAGGGCAAAATGACATCTCACTAGCATTCAGGTACCAATTGCTTTCATCAAAGCTTTAAGACTCGTGTTATTTGCAAAGCCAGATTCAAATCTTGTGACAGACCAAGCATTGTGTTATAGAAACTTTTGCCACGGAATATCAGCTAAACCACCTCCCTTGCACTTGCACCATATGTATGTGTGAGAGCATCCATTAAGATTGTTGAAGCACTAGAAGCAACTCATTAGCACACTTAGCCAACAAACCACCTCTCCTGCAGGAAAGTGAGCATAACTATATTACTAAATTATGAACTCAAATGGTTCGGGCTTTTAGAAGCCCGTACTGAAATCCAAGTTCTCCTCTGATTGGACGTCAAGAAAGTGGAGAGGAAAAATTGAAAAAGTTTAGGAAAGAAGAGAAGAAGACTCAAGAGAATCTCAATAAATGAAGATACCTTTTAAAAGTTAAATTATATTTATATACAAGACTAAGTAACACGTGTAAAATAAATCAAAGCTAACTAACAGCTGTATATGTGCCCTTATTTGTAAAAGCAAATAATCTTTTATATTGAGCTTTGACTTTCTTCTTTCTGCTGACCTTATTTCTGGTAGTATTAACAATAGGCTTAATGGGCAGGAAAAAGAAGAAAGACAGGACGCTTGCCTGATAAGGGATGGCAGAATCTCCTGAATTTTTTGCAGCTGCATAAAGCACTGTTTGCAGCATTCTAATCTGCATAACCAATTTGCACTAAGCTTTAAGTTCTCTGTGCAAAATAACTACAATAAATCGATGCATCTATCAAAGCCACCTTTTTTCTGCATGAAGATCAACCCCAACAGCTGGGGGTGCTGTAACAGCTGACCGTATTACCGGGCCAAACACTGCGACAAGCTTCAATAGCATCTCCAGCGAGACCTTTGCATTTCTACAAGGTTCCAATAAAAGTTGCATAATTGTGAGAACTTCAGCTTCTGTCATTTGAAATGCAGGTTGATACATTGACTTTTTTTTTTCTCTAGATATAGCATAAGGTCAGATTGAGAATTAAACGAACATCTTTATGAGTTGTTCTTTCAACAACCAAACCCTTCTTGTTCTGTCCTTGTGATTTTGTTAGAGAAAAGCATAAAGGTTTTCTAAGTGCTACCAAGTCGAGCAGCCAACCCCATGGACGGGGTTGGGAATGCTTACTACTGCACATTTAGAAGCAAACTACACATTTCCGTAAGGCCCGTAGAATATTAATTAGAACTGCTGGCTATAGTCATGCGGCTGAAATTAGGTTAGATTGGCAATAATTCCAAGTTAGCAATACTAAAGTTCAAATTCAACAACAATTACCTCTCCAACTTGCTTTCTAGTAAGCCTACAAGCACAGGAAGCATGCAAGAAAATAAATACAAGCTGACTATCTCCATTTTCTCCATGAGAACACTGATAACATCTGCTTGCACCTGATAATGGTTGGATTACCATCAGAAAAATCTGATACACAAGATACCCAGAACATGCTTTTGGTAGTTCTCAAGAAAACCTAAAACAGAAGATAAGATCTTATAAATACCCACAGAATGATCTGGCAATTTCCTCATGGCATTAATAGCACCTTCCATGCCATTTCGTTCCCAAAAATGTCTGACAACCTGCAGGATTACAAAAGAGCTACTTAGACTAACCAAATAGAAGACATGAGAAGAATCTATAACAAAACCTATAGAAAAGAAACAGTGATAGTACTGAAACATGCACAAACTTGTCCCCAACTGGTCGCTGATATAGAAGTCTCTGATAGTAACATCATTCATTGTACAGCAACTTTTTACGAAGTCAAGACTGAACTGCTCACTTCAAATTGAAAAAGACGACACTAAGGATGGAGATGATATGACATGCCATCATCTAGAGGCATTGTGGTGCATAATTAGCTGTAATTTTACCTGTAATTTTGTCAACCGGGATTTCAGCGCACTCAAGAATATGTCATGAGTTTGCATCAGATCTTCACTAATATTCCTACCACTGGCAGAGGTTGGCTCGTGCCCAGAAATCTGAGGGTCTTCTTTCTGTCATCCGAAAAAGGAAGCTCACTTTTCTAGATATTAGCTATAAACTAACAACTCAGCAACAATAAAAAATAACAGGAAAAGGTATTCTTGGACCAAGCTATATTCGCACCACTTAAGGAGAGTAAGTAGTAGGTTCAGAGACCATAAATGCAACCAATAAAATAGTCACTAAGAAGATAAAAAACAACGTAAGCAAACCCAGTGGAGTTCAGCTAGAATGAGTGTCTTACACTATTACTCAAAAGGGTTACTCTTCGACTTCACATTTCACTGTTCTTATATTCTATTAAGTACAAAACAAACTGTATTCAACAGATGTTCAAATGAATTATGAAGTTCTCCATCAAGACCATAAAAATTTTCACCGAGTAACTATCATACCAGTATCGGGTGCCAACTACCCGTTTCACAGGTAACATGAGGAGTCACGGTAGCTGGGGCAGTTGACGTTATATCTCTTTCCGGTAAGATGTGAGGGATCATGCTAAATGTGGAGGAATGTTTCCAGTTAGTTTCATGCACAATACCAGATGTGGGAACAACAGGCATCACGTCTGTCTTTGGTATAATATGTGAAGTCTTATTGGATACTGAGCTGGCACTACTATTAGATGCAGGTACGGTAGAAGGGGCCGTGTTACATGTTCTATCATTTTCTGGTATAACTTGAGGTGCCTTCTCAGAAGTCATGCTGGCTTTTCCATCAGTTTGGAAACTGCTTTGAGGGTTCACATCAGTGGCAACTATAGGTGTCCTGCTTGTGTCAACTACAGCTTGAGGAGACCATTGTGTCACTTGATGCTCATCAGTAAGTTTCTCCCGTCTTTCAAACTTCTCAACCAGAGTTCGAATCCTGCCTGCCACAATTGCAACTGCAAGAATGAAGATTATTAAATTGACAATTTTTCCGGGCAGCAAAACATTCCAAAATCATGCCCAGCAACCCAACATACCTCCACCGACAATTTTTACAGAGCCAATCCCTTTACTGTCATCCACAGATTTATCACCTGAAAAACAAAAAAAACTTTTCATTACTAGATACCGCTGAAGTAGACATATGGGAAATGAAAAGTAATCACAAATGAAAAAGTTTCAAACATTTATGCTAGGTGGTTGTAGCTTAAGCAAAAGATGGAACAAAAATGAGATTTTGGTGGGACAAAGAACAAATTAAGGGAGGCATCAAACTGTAGATATTAGAAGAAATTCATGCCACCACATCTGGTAAGTCACAATTAACAGACTACATAGAATAAGCATTGTTTGTGTTATTGTCTGAAGAACGAAAACAAGAGATGGTACACATGAAAGAAATAGATGTGAATGTTAATACAGTGACATAAGTGATAAAAACAGAGATTGTATAACAAATTCAAGAACTTGGATCACTCAGCAAGTTTGATTTTCAAAAAGTATACTTGCAAGACAGCTTTGGCTAGTGTTTTTGTTAATTTAATCAAAGATAATGGAACATAGAATCGATTTGGATATCTGAAACAAAATTACTCTGGAAGAACTGTCAATATCATGATCAAGGGCTAAAATCCAGGGAAAGCATGTGAGAACGGAGATGATGTGAAAGAAAGGATTGATAGGATGATGTTGTCAGGTGCTGAGCTTGAATAGTTAAACATTAAAATGCCATAAAAAACTCACAGTTTTCTTGCTTAGGCATAACATCTGGTGAAAAGTTTTTTTCAATCTTTTCAGCTACATTCTTGATATTGGAACTCATTTCCTCACTGTATTTTTGAGCTCCACCTTTTGGTATAATAGGGTTTTGCAAGTGTTCATCAATAGTACAGTCATTCATGTGTGCCATATTGCTAAACATTCCAGACTCTGACAGTTTCTCAACATCGTTTTTGCTATTTGATGGCCTTCGACCATGTGCTGGTCTGAGCAACATGCCTGGTTTTGTCCTTGAAAATGTGATAGTTTCCGTTCCAGAGTTTGGAAGGTCCTCCTCAAGAGGAGTTTCCCGAGGGACAACAGCTGGTGTAGTAAATGACTTGTTAAGTGCCTGCCTGCTTGCCTTAGCATTCAATCCCACCACAGGGCTCTGCCTCTGTGTTGGCGGAGTAGACCTTTCCTTCAGATCCAATGTGGGAACCACTTGTGAAGAACTCAAAGGTGCAACTCTCTGTAAGGAGACAGGGTTTCCGCCAATAGCTTTCCATAGAAAACAGATTTGTTTGTTAGAGAGATCTAGATAAAAGAACGGAGTGTAGACCTGCATCATACAAATCCCTACACGCTATAATTTATTTTCCAATTTGAGTGTACTTATCTAAACAAACAGAATCAATAAAATATGGTGATGTTTCACACATTTCAGAATCCAGTAAATCTAAAAGTAAAAATCAAAATTGAAACAGTACTAGGCATTCAGAATCCATCTAAAGATGAGAAATCATGTAAATTTAACACAAGCACTCTACTTTTCTATGTTTAACATTTTCAAAACTTAGTCAGATTACAAAAGGTTATGAAGTGATCAAGTTTCTGAATGCGGAAAAGTCAATGATAAATCCAATCATAATGAGGTTTTAAGAATGAATTGGTGATATGAAGCAACAGGTTTCTTAATGGAGAAGTCGTAAAAAAACACACTGCCAACTTACAGTCCACACATATGTTCTTGATCTCATGTATCTTGCATTCAGGAGACCTAGAATGTAAAGCTTCAGTGGTTTGTGCAAAATTGTCTATTTTGTCTGGAGATTGAATTCCGGACGAGCTAAAATTCTGCTCTCTGCAGTCAATTTCTTCAGATATGAAACCAGCTCCATATGGTTGAATATGCTGAAATGCAACTTCCAATTTCAAGTGGGATAATTGAAGCAAACATAAAATTCTGATCATTAATTGGTTGGCTCAAAATTTAGAGACCAAAAGGAAAATAAATAAGGGACCTTTATATTGGCCACCCAAACCCCTACAGAGTTTCGATAGTATGAGCAACCCAAAAGTTTTCCTTCATGAATGCAAAGATCACAAAGTGTTGACCACCACATATCAGCAGCATCATGGCAAATTACAGGCTCCCAAGAATAAACCTGCATTTTGAGCAAAATTTATCACACTTATATACTGTGTAAAATACATTAGTAAATTTTGTCAGAGAAGAATCAAAACCTTCAGGCTATCGTCTAACCCACAAAACAGCGTCCTCCCATCAGGATGAAATGTAATTGAGCGTACACCAGCAGCCTGAACAGATAAAAAATGTTGTTTTAGAAAAATGGATCGCAAAAGTTTAACAGTGACAAATAGACAAGAAAAGGCAAGGTTAAATTAGAAATTAAGCACTTTGGTAAAAAAATTTCAAGTTTCTGCTAGACAAAGCAAAAACTTAGATACCTCTGCTCTGGTAGATCCAATCAATTCAAAGGTTTCCAAATCCCAAAATTTCACAGTTTTGTCTGCGGAACCTGGAAAGTAATAACCTCATTAGAAGTTAGAAAACAATTGAATGGTAACAGAAACAAACCAAACAAGGAAGAGAGAGAGATACAAAGAGACATAAAAAGACAATGGGAAGCAGAATGCTTGACAGTGCCAAAGGGTTGAGGATGAAAAATTGAAGTTAAAATCCTTAGGATACCAAGGAAAATTATGAGGATCATTGTCGTTTCTTGTTTTCATTCCTATTTGCCCATGCCCAGTCATATGTAAATATGAAACTGAGAAGAAGAAAAAAATCCTTGATTCCTTAGTTTTCCCTTCAATAAAGCCAACTAGTGAACTAAAAGTAAATGTTGCATAGCAAGAAAAAATCCTTGATTCCTCAGTTTTCCCTTCAATAAAGCCAACTAGTGAATTAAAAGTAAATGTTGCATAGCTTTTAATTCCCAATAGTGAATATTATCATGGAATACCCAATAATAAAAGAAAACTTGTATCAAAATTTTAATGACTCATAAGTGCAAAGACATGGATGTCCAACTCACCAGTGGCCAGGAGAAACTCCAAGGGGTGGAAATCTATGGATCTAATATGCCCTTCATGGAACTTAAAATCATGTAAAAGCTTTCCAGCTGTAAGATCCCACACCTATATGACAAATTTGGATAAAAATCATTGGAGTAAGAATAAGGAAAGCTTGGTAAAAAGGTCATTGCCTACCTTTACAACATTATCGTATCCACCTGAGACCACCCAGCGTCCATCAGGAGTGAATTTAATGGTGCTAATTCCCCGTGTGTGCCCCTTGTATGTGTGAATGCATCCCTTCTTCCTAATATCCCAAATTCTCAAATTTGTGTCTGTTGAGCCTGATGCGAAAAATTCACCAAATGGATGGAATTCAACAGCAGTAGAATTCGCTCTGTGTCCAGTAAGAGTGCGAACCACTAAACTTCAAAGACAATAACAAGTATATCAAAAATCTTTCAAGAAACTGTTCTGGCAATTACATAGGGCATTGTACCATAATCAACCAAGAATATTGAAGAGATTTAGAAAGGTGGAACACATATGAAGATTGTGTAATTTGGACACTAACTAGGTGGCATGATTCAAATCTATCAGATCTGGCAAGTGCTCCCCTATCTCAACAAAATTATGATGCCACAATTGGCACAGCAGAGCATAACATACTATCCAAAATTTGCTCTAATTTTCACTAAGATAAGAAATTTCAACTGATTTGTTAACATACTCTTAGCTTCTTCCAAGTCCCACATTTTAATAGCTCCTGTAGAAGCTCCTGCAAGTACCAATACTTCAGCTGCATCAAAGGCTACAGATTCAACTGGACTTGCATGACCACACAAGCTCTGCAAATTCAAAGACAAATATGAAATATTATTTCATAGAAATTATGCCTCATGGCAAATGGGTCCACTCAAACAAGTTTTCCAGCGAAATCTCGAAGTGGGATAAAAGTTATGAACCATGTATTTCATGCTTTTGAGTCTGTAAAGAGAAAAGTCTTAAACTGAATAACCGGGGACAACCAGTAAGTGGAAATGGTACAAGGACAAGTCAGTTCGAAAAATGAGCCGTGATCATCATATTAACAGAGACATTGATAACCAAATCTGAAACAAGTAGTCCAACTAGAACACACTCCAAAGATGAGCTACATAATTGAAAAGAAGATTACCATTAAGGAAGATGGTTTGCCAATTGCCCAAAGATTAACTTTGTGATCATCACCACCTGTGATAAACAGTCTACAGGCCTTCTTACCAATACTAAGGCAGTTGACATTGGTAGAATGCGCCGCAAATTCCTCTATTTTTCATTCCAGTCAAAGGAACAGCATGCATCCAGAAAAAAAACACGGAGATGGTTCCTTTTTCTTAAATTAGAAGCTCAATAAAGAAGAAAAACGAGCCCCAGGAAGCCATTTTAGAAAAGAGCTAGAATTTTATCAGACAAACTAAATGCCAACATCACACACAAAAGCAGAAAAGAGAAAAAGGATACGAAGCTTATAACCACGCTTGGCCATTCTTCAGAGAAACGAGAAAAAACCAAGATCGGCGACCTCTATCAACCGGGAGCGTTAAATCGGAACACATCCAAAAGTGGAAGGGGCAAGAATTTTGGATTGAAGGGCAATAGTAAGAAGATTTTAATTCTTTCTTCTTCTTGATCAATTATCACAATGAGTTGAGTGGTGACACAAAATGACTTGACACATACAGAGAAAGTAAGAAACAATGGAATTCAGATTTGATTCGTCTACTTTTCTTTTTACCCCTTTAATCTTAATCAGCATTTACAGTTTAGCGTAATGTTTAGTTATACTCAAACGTCATTGTCTGCTTGTTGTCCTGAACTTGAACATATAATAATCATCTTTCTTTATTTAACAGAAAGCCCACTGACATTTGACCACCCCAAGTGAGTTCTTAGGATTACTGAAAAGGACTTGTGTATTAGTACTAGTAGCATTAGCATTATTATCAGACAAATGCAGGAAGTTTGGTTAATGACAACGACTTAAAGATTCCTTGAAATTGTTGGTTAGTGTGCGATATGGCATGGCATGGACATTTGCTTAGACAATTAGTTAAACCCAATTTTCTGGTATAAGTAACCAAACCATTTAATAGAGCTAAATGCCACCAACTTTAAGCCTAACCCTATCTTGTGCCAATGGAACATTACTAGTACGACTAGGTAATAGGTATTCTTTTTTTTTTTTTTTTGAGGGGTAGGTACTAGGTATTCTATTTATCAAGTAGGTCTTCTTGGTCAAACATTACATTAAACCAGTGCTTGTGCTTGTCATGTCTTTGTACAGAGAGATACAATATATTTCTGGGTGCTTAATTTGTCAAACCTATGAAGGAATGTTTTAGCATTACAGCATCGATTAAAGTAATTTTGTCAGCGCTTGTTCTTGTGCAAAAACTAATGAGGCGATTGGAGAGAAGAGAGGTTGGTCTGGTCCGTACCTTGAAATTGCATTCAATTTGGTCCGCCTGTCATTATAGCAAGGCCATTACCATATCCGTATCTCTTTCATTCTCTCCACCGGCCTTCTAGTGCTTTGGACGCTGCATGTAATTTAATTTCTCTTTAGCAATTTACGTTGAACGTGGATGTCCCAATCAAATTCAATGCTAGGTTCAACGGTCATTGGCAAGAGTTGTGCAAAATCTCATCTTTCTTTTTTGATGCCTTAACCTTTTTTTTTTTTTTTTAAGGATGCCTTAACCAAATCATTTAAAGTAGTTTGGGTGGTTAAGAAGATTAAAGTTAAATCTTGGATTAGATTTAGTCTTCTTTTGTGAATCATTTGATATGAGCTTGGCTAGTCTGTCTTTAATTTATTCAAAACGGTGTTAAAAATTTGAGGACGAGATTGATCCCACATGTAGTGGGATAATTATGAAACAGAATTTGTATGATTTCCTAATGAAATTATATAGCAAGAATAACAAATAAAATATTTAAAGTATGAATAATAATTCATATCTTGTTCTAATCGCTTAATCCTTTTTCTTATAATTATCCTCCCCTTCAAACCATTTATTAAATCGACTTATCTCAATCATCGTAATTGTATAAGTGTTTGATTTCTAACGTTATCTACAAAACACGTTGAAAAAACTCTACTACTATTATAAAGAGGATTAGGCAAAGGAATGTTGGCTTTATTGAAGCTTAAGTCTATTTATAATAATTTTTGAACACTCTAGTAATTTGATTGAAATAAAATTGCAATTTCAATTAAACTCTAACTAGAATTATAATTAAATACTAATTTTTTCCAAATAAGATAAAATATCTCATATTGATTCTTATTTATTAAATATATCATATTTATTCATAAAGTTTTTCAAACTTTGCAATCAAGTGCAACTTGATTAAAATACCTTTTTTATCTTTAACTCATTCTTTTGTGTGTGATCCATTAGGTTTCCAAATATATTGATAGACATAAATTATCATTTTAAATCATATTTAGGATTAGATAAATTAAATTCTTTTAATTTATTTGTAATTCTCTAATTAAATAATTTATATCCAAAGATCAAGATTGACCTCTAACAATATATCATGATCATCTAAATATTTGTTTAAGTAGCTTTAACTAACCTTTCGTGCATAATTTATATATATAAAATAATCATTTTATTATACAATGTTTCGATTAGGTATAGAGTATGAAAATAATGTCTACTATATTTGAGTCCAATCATATTAGTTCTCTACCATTAGTAATTGATTCAATTAATGACATTTGTAAATTATTTTATAAAAGTCATTCTATCTTGGCCAAAGATTTCATGAATCAATACTAACTGAGAATAACAAAATATTATCCCTAATTACTTTAGGATGATAAATCCTATATTAATCACTTAATTATCTCCATATAATTCATGTTATATCCAATGACTACTGAATGAGCTAAGCTTGATTAAAATAGGCCATAAATAATATCGAAACATAGTGATCCCTATATGAGATACTTTGGTGATCGCAAATCAAATGATCACTTATACAATCACCACAATAAGAATTTTCATAGATATATATGTAATGTTCCAAAAATATTTCTCATATAGGTTCAATTTAGTGAACTTGTTATCTAACAATCACCAACATATTTGTTTAAGTATCTTCATATTTTAGTCTATGAGATCAACTATTTCCTTCATAAGGAAGAAACATAATGTGTGTTAATCTTTTAACGCTTTATTAACATCCTATCTTAATATACCAATGATTAAAAACAATTTATGGATAATACATAAATGCAATATAAATCTTATAATTATGATCTAATCATAATTTTATTTGTAATGTATATTTATCTTATAGACTTTATCATATACATCTAAATATGCACAAGATAAAGAATGCCTGTAAAATTATTTTGTCACTAAACTACAAGTAACTATTTGGTTATAGGGCATAAACCAACAATCTTCTACTTACACTAAGTCAATCGTTTAAATATCTTGTATCATATATCTATATGACGATCATGTTATTGCTAAGATTGTGATTTAGTAAGAGAATTCTACAAGACTTTCTAAAGTAAGCGCTTGCTTAAATCTTTCAACTTTCATCTAACTTTCATTATAATTAAGAGAAATCACTTAACACATACTTAGATATTTGATGAGATATTAACTCCCTTTACATGCTTAATAGCTATAATGTTCTGCAATATATTAATGTTTAAACAATGCAAGGAACTATACCAAGTTTTTTAAAGACCTTTTTGATCCCATAATCAATTCTACTAAATAAAAAATGTATTATAGCTTGATTACAAGTAATGCTACATAGGAACCTTTCTAATATCAAAATAATATTGTTCTAAGTAAAATATACCTTACTTAGGATTTACTTCTAAATTTAATTTCCATGTAAACTTAAACTTAAATATCAAGCAATATTAGAATAATTGATATCTTTAAACTTCACAAGTATCAAATATCTCAAATACTAAACATCTTTAGTATATTATCTATATCCTTATATTAGAATAGGTAAAAAAATTCCAATATATCTTCATATATCTAATTCCGATAATTAATTTGTTACCTTTTTAATTTGCATCCAATATGAATTATTTTAAACAATTATATTTTCAACAATTAAAAATATGAATTATTATTCTCTCTATAAGCAATATATCTCTACATACTCCTACTAAAGAGGACAACTATGCTCCTATTAACGTTCTTGTAGACTTGATAAATTCACAATCATATCTTAAATAAACTCTTTGAATTTATCAATCTTTCAACATCTCGTAGCCTTTCAACTATACGTCAATTGTATCAACAAAGACATTAGTTTCTATTAGACGTATTGTTATGAGATTTGAGTTTTTCAAATTTTATCTTACTCCCACCACTTATCTTGAGAATCATTCTCTTAAAAGTATATGTTAAAGCAAACACTTTATTCAATAGGGTACATAATATTATATCCAACCTTTTGGATACCTCATAACTTTCTATCATCTAATTAGTTATAAACTTAGTGGATAATATATGCATAAACTAATCATGACATCCTTAAATCATTAAATTTGGATCTTTTGGAGTCTTATCATTTCATTTCTAATATGAAATCTTATCAATTGGTTTAGTTGGAACTTTCAAAGATAAGTTATAGTACTAGGCATAGCTATAAAAGAAATAAATATTGCATCATACTATATATTCCTCCTTACACAAATTCATACTCTGATGAAATTTAATTGTAGAGCTATTCACTAGAGAATCTCATTCTTTATAGATAACCGAAAATTTCATATCTCATCATATAAATCTTATCGAAGTGATCAATAATTCATCTAATTCATATAACTATATCACATAAATTCACTAGTAATATAATGAAATAAAAATATCATCCTTTTATGAATTGTTATTACATACAACAGATCATATGTATAAGATTTAACAATTCAATACCATTTCGCTAAAGGTTGATTTAGTTATTCTTCAACTTAGGAAGTTTCATACAATTCATTCTCAAAAGGATACATATATCCTTGTATGTGACTTTATGATTCTCATCATGTTGATTTATCAATATGGCATAAAATGATAGTCTTGAGTATCCAACTTTATATTCTTGCCACTTATGTTAAGCATAAGTCTTCTTTGATCCAATACACACAAAATATATATGTATAAACTTGGATCAACTACTTTTACTCATCAATCTATTTCTTAGTATACCTTGAATGTTGTAATAATGTTAAATTCGAATTCAATATCAAATACTCATAAGAATAAACTAAAAATATATATGATCTCTACCATATCACGTATAGGAGAAAAAATTCATATAATCATTTTTGTTATAATGAAAATTATTATTATATTATAGCAAATGAGTTTAATTATATTCCATAGCAAATGAGTTTGATTATATTCCATGTTTATGCATTTTATAAGTTAAATTTCATTAAGATACTATACCTTTCAGTTCTACTTCATATCATCTCTTGCATCTTACCATCATGATGTTGACATATATCTTGCATGTTGTCATCAAAGTTTATGAGACATTAATCAATTCAAAATGTCATGACATTTTGTCATCCATATGATATTAACATATCTTTAAAACTTTGTCACCAAATTCTCAATAGGGATTAATAGCAAAATTGCATAGTGGACATAAATCTCCTTTTCTTTTTATTTTTGAGAACTCTTCTCAAACCTAACCTATGTCCAATAAATTAAGTTCATTAACTTAGTATCAACTATACTAACTAAAGCTAATTTCTACATGGAGCAAAATATAAATGTAAGAAAGCAAGTAATTGATCATATGTCATGACTACTAAATAATATTAAGCCTTTAATAATGTATTTAGTTACTCCCACTATTTTATCCAAAATAATAGTCTCACTAATATTCGAAAAGATCATTCTAATCTCTTTAGTGGGCTAGGATCTCATTCAAATTTAGTTGATCTTGAGTCGCTCAATGAACCAACTAAACTTAAATTAGGTAGATAATATCCTTATTAATCACACCTCAAGTGATTCTTAGATTTGTTAGGCAATAATTCTTTGTCAAAATATATCTTATTTATTATTCCTAACCTTGCCTTTAAATTTATATGATCATGAATTATTTATCTAAATTATACAAATTTAGTTAAGTAGAACTCACTAATTTAAGATAAAATATATTTAGGTTAAAGCGGCTTTGAGTCATTCAACAAGCCTTACAATAGATATAATTATGGTTTTATTCTTAAATAATGGAAGACAAAGCTTACGTTCTTAATGTGTATTTAATATTTTAACGATGGATTTAATTTTATTCATCTTATCAAATACAAAATTGCATGTAAATATATACGTATGTATGTACAACATACATTTAATATGCATATCTATCTATCTATCTATCTATTTATATATATATATAACAAACATAAAAATAAAGTATGTAACTTCTTCTCAAGCAATCTAATAAAAATATATGTATGAAATATCAAACTTTGTTTGATTCTAGTTATTAATATTCATATTATAAAATAATATTTTCAACTCCTTGGATCGTTAAATTAGATAAAACTCATTAATTCCTAAACAAATTAAATACCTATTTCAAGTAAAATTTTTATTTATTTTAAATTTCAATTGATTTGAAAATAATTTTCAAATTCAATTGAAAACTTTTTTCAATTATCTTTACTTTTTTTATAAAATTAATTGAAAAACTTTATCAAAAATAATACTTCTTACTTATTATAATTTAGAAAACTCATTTTTCAAAATTTTAACAAGTAAGGCATTATAATCCAATTAGAAAACTATTTCTAATTTAATTATAAATTATTTTTAGTTAGAAAACTATTTTCCAATATTAAAAAGAAAACTACTTTCAAAATTAAATAAAACGTTTTTAAATTTCATTTAAAAATTCCTTTACATTATTTATTTAGAGACTAGTTTCTTAATTAATTAGAAAATCTTTCCTTAATAAATTAGAAAACTTTTTAAAAAAGTATTAACGAAAGCTAATTTTCTTAATTTATAAATGAAAATTACCTTTTCAAATTTAAGAAAAATACCTTTTCTAATAAATCAAATTGTAAACAAATATAATAATTATTATGTAGATAAAAATAATTAATGTAATTTATTTCATTCAAATTGAAATAAATAAACTTTAATTAGGGAACATCTTTCTTAATTACTTAATCTTAATTACTTGAGAAGATAAATAATTAATTTAATTTATTTCATTCAAATTGAAATAAATAAACTTTAATTAAGGAACATCTTTCTTAATTACTTAATCTTAATTACTTGAAAAGATATTTTCTTAATTTTAAGCAGTTTAATTAATTACTTTAAATCTAATTCATTTTTATTCCAAAAACAACATTTCTAAATTTTAATTAAGAATAAATTTAATTATTATTCTTAATTGCATTAAGAAAAATAATTAATATAATTATAAAATTAATTTTGAAAACTCTTTCATATTATCTTTGATTACGAGTTATTTTTGAATGGGCTAATCTAGGAGCTAAACAAGCTCAAATCTAGGTCTGGAATATATCATTTCAATACCCAAGCCCCTTATCTTAATTTTATGGTATACTATTCTAATTGCCAAATACACCTTATTGTAGGTTAAGACTTCTTTATTCCCAACCAAGAATAACTTAAATCCCATGCCTAAACACTACGCTTCTTTGTCCTTGGGAAATCTTAAACCTCACAAACTCAACACACAAACACAAACATAAACACAAACTGTTGGTTTATGCCCAACACCCAATCAGTTTGATTGTAGTTTAATGACAATTATTTAAAAGCATTATTTATCTTGTACATGTTTAGATGTATATGATAAAATCCATAAGATAATTACATATTGCAAATAAAATTATAATGAGATATAATTATGAGATTCATATTGCATTTATATATTATCCCTAAATTGTTCCTAGTCATTGTTCTATTAAGATTGGACATTAATAAAACGTAAAAAGACTAACACACATTATGTTAAATATGAACTTTGTAGATTTTAGAACTAAATCATAGTGTTTAATTGTTAAGTTCATACATATGATGTAGTTGATGGAATAACAATTCATAAAAGGATAATACTTATATTTCATTATATTACTAATGACTTTATGTGATAAAGTCATATGTATTAAATTAAATGTTGATATAAATTTTTGAAAAGTTCAAATTGTTTAAATCGAAGTAGAAATTAAGTATTGAGAATGTTGAAGCACTCCAATGAGATCGTTGCAATAAGTTTTAAATTTTGGTTATCTATAGAGAATGAGATTTTTTAGTGAATACCTTCATAGCTAAATTCATAAGATTATAGATTTATGTAAATAGGAAAATACAATATGAGATATTGTATGATGCAATATTATTTCTTCTATAGCTATACCTAGTGTTAGACTCCTAAGTCCAGACTAAGGGAACATGCGAGTGTTGGCGAGCCTTGACCAATGCCTAACATGCAGGTCGGCACGAGAAAGACGTGTTGACGAGGGAACAAGGTGAAGTCTTGCAAGTTGGCGAGCAAAACTCGAGGAACTTACGAAGTAGGTGAGGGATAAGGGAAGTATCGACAAAGATCTCAAGAGTAGGTGAGATTTGATATGTGTGGGCACGCGTAGGCTTGCATTGGTGGAAATCTTCGACAAGACGTGAGATTCAGATATAAGGCCGTGCAAAGTTAGTGAACTAAGTCATGCAAGATTCGAGGGTGCGCAAAGGTATGTGAGACCCATGAGGATGCGCGAAGGCATGCGAGCGCGACAAGGCCCATAAGCACTTGACTTCGGCGAGACTGGTCGAAGATATGTGAAATATGCGAGGTTTTATACTAACTTGAATTGTGACTTGTACTTAGTGATGGAGCGACGAGACTGCACCATGAGTGAGCTTGATCATGGAAGATAGACTTGTCCATAGATGTGCATTGATGGACTTATGTATGGATAAGTCATGGTGCAAACATATTACCAGTGACGTGGCAACTGTGGATGATGTGACGGATAAGATCACAGTGGATGAACATCAGCTTTAAGATATAAAGATCACGTGAAAGGATCTTCTGAAGATATAGGAGATCTTTGTGGATAAGGATAATAATTCCTAGATAAGGTAATCTTTTATCTTGTTAATGTGATGTAACTTAATCCTATTAGATAGAGTCCTAATTGGATGTGGATGTTATCTATTGGTTAGTTTGATGTAATATGACAAGGATAAGATTGTGATCTTAGCTAGTAGAGTTCTGTTAGGATTCTAACTTAGTCATCTGGAGGAGCCTATAAATAGCTCATTAGAGTTGAGAGTTATTCATTTAATCAGTGAGTCATTCATTGAGAGAAATCACTCAGAGGAGAGAGCTTTGAGAGTTTAGAGCTTTTGTGAGAGTTCTCATTGTAAGGGCTTCGAGTAGGGAGTTCCTTGTAAGGGCTTCGAGTAGGGAGTTCCTTATGAGTGCTTCGAGAAGGAGGTACTTGTATCTTTTGTTAACATTTTGTTGAGAGTTAATGAAAGAGTAGCTTCAACTATTATATATCTCTTGTTGTTTTCTTTAATTTGTTATACACTTGGTGTTATTTTGTGTGTGAGAGAAACACTTTAAACACTTGTGTGTGTGAGAGGTGTTCGAGGGCTAACGGATTTGTTCAGCGACATTCACGTGAGAAGGCTAAATCTTGCTTACGTGGACTAAAGCAGGATTGCCGCACGAAGGTGGGCACGACTTATGGTGAAAGTTCGAGTCCAAAGTAGACCTTTGTGACACCTAGTACAATGACTTATCTTCTATAATTCTAATTGAATCAATTTGCAAGATTTCATATTAGATATGAAATGTTAAGTCTTTAAAAGAGTTAAAATTAATGTTCAAGGATGTGATGCTTAGTTGAAGCATAAATTATCCATTAAGTTTAGAAGTAAATTGGATAATAAAAGGTAATGAGATATCCAAAAGGTTGGATATAATTTTACAGACTTACTGAACAAATAGTTTGTTTCGATGAATACTTACAGGAGAATGGTTCTCAAGATAAGTAGTAGGAGTAAGATGAAATTTGAATAGTTCAAATCTCATAATAATACGTCCATTTGGAACTAGTGTGTTTATTGATACATTTGATGTATAGTTGAAAGGCAATAAGACATTAAAAGATTCACTTTCATGATGTATTCAAAGAGTTTGTTTTAGAGATAATTGTGAATTTATCATGTATGTAAGAAGTTTAGTGGGAATAAAGTTGTCCTCTTCGGTGGGAGTATGGAGAGACATATTGCTTATAAAGAACGATAATTCTAATTTTCAATTATAAAAAATATATTTATCCAAGAACAACTTTTATTGGATAAGAAACGGTAACATCCCAATTTTGGGAATTAGATCTATAGGGATATATTGAAATTTGTTCACCTATTCTAAGTCCAAGTACATAAATAATGTACTAAAGATGTTTAGTATTTGAGATATCCGATACTTTTGAAGTACTAAAGATATCAATTATCCTATGTGTGAGTTGATATTTGAATTTAAGGAGATAAGGATATTTACTTTATAAGTAAATCCTAGTTAAGGATTATTTTACTTAAGAACAATATCATACATGATTAGAAAGGTTTTAATGTAGCAATGGTTTCTAATTGAGCCATAATACATTTTTTAGTTAGTGAAATTGAATAATTGTATCAATAAGTTTTTTAGTGAACTTGATATAGTTCATTGCATTGTTTAAGACAGTAATGTACTGTGGAACATTAGAGTCATTAGGCATGCAAAAGTAGCTAAGTTCTCATCAAAGATCCAAGGATGTATTTAGGCAATTTTTCTTAATTATGATGATAATTAAGATAAAAGTTGGAAGATCTAAGCGAGCTCACTATAAAGAGTCTTATAGAATTTTCTCATTAAGTCACTATCCTAATAATAGTATAATCGTCATATGGTGATATGGTATAAGATACTTAAACGATTGGTTTAGTGCAAGTGGGAGATTATTGGTTTATTCCCTATAACCAATCGGTTTGATTGCAATTTAGTGACAATTAGTTAAATGCATTATTTATCTTGTACATGTTTAGATATATATGATAAAATGTTGGACCCTGTTTCCGGAGCCCAACGTTGGACATGGGATCATGAAGCTTGAGCGTGGAGGGAGGCTTAGAAGTTGAAAAGTAGAAGAAAAATCCTTTGGAAGCAAAACGGGACCGCCGCGGCAAACATATATTTCTCCGCAGCGAACAGGTAGGCAAATCCCCTTGGACCCTTCGGGAATTCTACGTCGCGACGAGCGAATTAACTTTCGCCGCGACGAAAACCTCTTCAACAAAACCCATAATTGAAAATTTCCTATCTTATTAAATGCTAACTTAAGAACCATCAACCACCCTCATCAAAACAACCCCAAAACCCAAAATAAACTTGAACATAAACACTAGCAACCCTCCAAAATCTCATTTCCATTGTAA
>JAOTAX010000002.1:25095744-25108663 GCA_025629825.1 Erythroxylum guanchezii | reverse complement strand
TATTATTTTAGTCAATGAATTTTTTTATTAATAGTTTAATACATCGATCAATAACTTTGACACATATTAATTACTATCTAAAGTAAAAGTATTGAGTGTTACGCATTAGTTGTTACTTATAATAGCAATGTTCAAGATTAACGTTTAATAACATAAAATTAAAGTAGTTTTTTTTTCCTTTTTTTCTTTTTTTTCACTCAAGAATTAATATTGTAAATACTAGTAAATTTATTTTTATTAATATGCTCTTAAATTATATCTAAATATATGATAGGTTTTCTAGGTGTTTCAGGTTCAGGTTTAAACCTAAACCTATAAATCAGGTTCGGTTCGGTTAACTACTATAGGTGCAGTTTAGGTTCGGTTAACCTAGAACCGCAAGTTAGAAACCTGAACCTGACCCATGAATCTGATTTTTCAGGTTCAGTTCGAACCGAACCTGAACTCAAGTTCGGTTAACCTTATTTACAGGTTTGGTTCATGCGGTTCAGGTCCGATTCACAGGTTCGCGGGTTTTCTTGAACACCCCTAGTCAAAACTAAGTTTCGAGGTCTACTAGACATTTTTTCCTCTATGTATATAGTTTCTATAGCATTAACAATCAGACCATTTGGACTTCTAAATCATGAGCTATAGGCAAAATATCACAAGCTACTCCAAAACAGGGGCAACATCGGGTTACCTTTTTCAATCTCAATTTTCAAGGTCATAGAGCCAAAATTATGTCAGAGTCCTTTCTAGAGATATTTAGTTCTATGTCTTAGGTTTCATATGCAACTGAAATCACATAATTTAGAGATCTATAGTCTGAGTTAAGCAATTTGACTGAATCAAATAAACCCTAGACAGAATTCCACTATATGATACTCTCTTGTCATATACAACCAAGTTCACGCAAAATAACACTAAAGCAATATCCCAGCAACAATTCCACATCTAAATGAATCTTTATATCTATTCAATCATACAAAAATACAAAAATCAACTAAGTGAAGTCCCAAACCTCAAAATTAACAAAGTAAGTCTTCTATTGCCTTTCCTTTCCTTCCTCTTTGGCTTTGCTTGACTCACCAACTAGAAACACCAAAAATATACATCTCAATACCACTTCCAACCTTATAATTTCATTCCTTCATAAGGAAAGTAAGAAGAGATAAAGGTGAAGAGAAAATCCTTAACTTTTACCTTGATTTTCACCTAAGATTGGCTTGATTTCTTACATGAAAAATGATGGTTTTTACCCCAAAAAAATGATGGGATGAAGAAGGTGAAATGGAGAGGAAAAAAATATGAACTTAGAAACCCAAAATGTCATGCATCTCCCCTCTCCATATCCCCATTCCAGAACTTTCAAGACTCACACATATGCTTATTTCCTATTGGACACACATGATTATTATTATTGGTCACACATGCCTTAATCCAATTGATCCATGTATTAACTTTAGAAAAATTGCATAGTGGTCCTTCTTGTTCCTTTACTTCCCACATTGGCCGACAATCTTATAAATTAACTTCATTCCCCTATGTCTTCATTTTCTCATGTAATAAATTTCATGCAATTTGGTTAATTATTCCAGGCGTTATACACAAAACTCTACAAGTTGTTCAAAAACAGGGACAACAGTTATAACTCAACTTTAAACTAGAATTCAAAAATCTTAGAGGCACGATAAAATTTTGGTTCCTTCATGAAAGTTTTAGATCTATGTCTCTAGCTTAATTTCAAATTGTAATTATCCAATTTGTGTTGGGGTAGCTATGGATTCATGCATCACATGCATAACAAGGTAGTGGAAGTGTCAGAATCTAAATTCCACCCCACGACATCCCTAAAAATCCAAAATCTTAGATGCATGCATACACAGATTATAAGAACATGAAATTTCAACACATGTACCTTTGATAATGCTACTCCTTTCTTTAATCTTCTCTTTGTTTGGGTTGTAGCAAATACCAAACACCTTTCTTGATCACTCAAGAACATGCAAAGATGAAGAAAAACAGTGTGTAAAGGTAGTTAGAGCACCAAACAAGATGAGATCAAGTAGATGCTCAAATGGAGAGAAAGATCAAGATTATGTTGCATGCAATTAGATTTAGGCAACAATTGTATAAATTGCATGAACAAGACTCAAGACCACTTCTCTCTAGCTCCAGAACTTCTAGACCCCTTACCTCTCACTTAAGTGTATTTTTAACTTATTAGTCCATGAACTCACTTATGTATACATAAGTGAAGAACTCACTTATGCATCATCTGTTGTGCCTTCGGCCACGATCGTTGACAATCATGCACACTTTATTTTTCATCCGATCTTTTATACATATGACCCTTAAGTTCCCGGTTATTTTGGGCACTTGAATTAACTCTTAATCCGAGAAAATCATAGATGGTTTTATGCCACTTGAATTACCTCTTAATTCAAACAAATCATGAAGGATTTTATAATGCTAATTTACTGAAATATAAGTGGATTAACACATGAACTCTTCGATAGTTAATTATCCAACTTACGAACCTTTCTGTAGATAATTACTGTGCAATTCGTCCTTTCACTATTCTATACCCCACTTGGTTCGAAGTATAGGCTACGTCTCAACTTCCATTAGATTGACTACGTCACATCTAGTCCAGGTGATGTTAGTTCTTATCCTGGGGTCTCATTACTCTATGTGTCATTGAAGACTCTCTTTATGACATATGACTGCTCTGGCCAGAGACTCCTGCGTATGACTTCGACAAGAGGCCGTGGGTATCATCTCTATCTATCAGGAGTAGTGAATCCTTTATTGGCTATCAAATTATCTTCGAATACCAATAGTTGTACCCAATTACTACCTTATGAGCGACTTCGTCTTGAGGCAACAAGGAATGATGTCAAAGCACATGATCAGTATCCAAGATATGCTTTAGTACCTCAAGTCTAAAGATATTTACACCATTGCTATGATGAGATTAATCATTGACATTTGATAGATCATCCATATGATAATCTTATAGCGAGTCATTCGATGTACTCCCTCCTATCCAAAATAAAAGTTGTTTTAGATGGATTTTAATTATTTAAAATAAGTGTCGTTCGTGACTTTTCATGCATGTTTATGATTTTACTTCCAAAATTACCCTTTAATTTCTCTCATATCTTGATTACACAGATTACACAGATTATATTTTCAAGGCACTTCAATATGCAATTAATAAGAGTATATCAAACATTTCATTAACTTTCTTAATAAGGATGCATCCCTTTAAAACGACTTTTATTTTGAATAGGAGGGAGTATATACTACTTTTAGTAAGCACCCATATGTTAACTCTAAACATCTCATGTTTACAGTTTGTGAGATCCACTACTTGATCAAATCAAAGAGTATAACATGTGCTAGTCTATCCGGATTAATAATGTCCTGTCTTATTAATCCTATGACTAAGGATAATTTATATACTAACATAATTGCACATGATAGGAATCTCATTATCATGATCTCATCATGATTAGATTCTAACATAATTGCACATGATAGGAATCTCATTATTATGATCTCATCATAATTTCCTTCATGCTATGTTTTGTATCATGAACTTCATTAATACAATTTAAGATCGACTTCAATTTATAAATAAGCGAACATCAAATTAATGAAAAATTGCCTTTTACTTTATTAATCAAAATAAAGTTTGCAAAAAAGTGTTAAAGGTGATTGCCTTTAGAGCACTACTCTAACAATTTGGAGGTCTACAAACCAAGATATGGCCAAATTACAGAGGTATGCTCATATCAAAATGAACAAATTACCCATTTACCCAAACATTTTACATTAAGTACCATTATGTCTCTTACTATACTTAGATGCACTTAATTCATTTGTTATGCTCACTTCTTAATATACCCTAGACATGTTATAATACTTCTACGATATATGCTGGAGCCTTACATTAAATGTTTGGAAATAACATTTATCTATGATGTAAACCACAAATTCCAAAAGAACTTACTCTAGAGTGATCTACAATTTATAAGCTTATTTATTCAAAATCCAAAGTTGGTTGTGATTTCAACATCATATTACTTTACCAAGAAATTGAAGCAGATTATTTGAACAATAAAAACAAGGATGAGAGCTTTCAAAATTGCCTAATCTTAATTGAGCTCATTGATCTCATATTTGTTAGAGCCTACTTCCCCTGGAGTAACATACAAGAGGGTAGTTGGTTAATTAGGAAAAAGCTTGATTGTACATTAGCTAATCCTCAATGGCTCTCTATGTATAATAATAATATGGCATATTTTCAATCCTTTTTATTCATAACATTTCCCTACTGAGGTTGCATTGGGTATCAAGACTGAAAAGCTTAATATTCCCTTCAAATTGAATAATTTTCTAATAAAGACGAAGAGGTGTGAGGAAGTGATTAAGAGGGGCCAAGTTTAAAGGTAGAGGGTTTTGAATCTTACCAATATATGAGAAAGCTCCAAAATGTTAAAACTAAGTTAAATAAACTATATGCTAATAAAATCGATAACACAAAGGCAACCATTATCAATAGTAGAGGTGACTTATGCTCTATACAATACCAAATTGAATTATTCCCCAAGGATGTAACCCTCAGAGACATGGAAAGCAAAGCCCTTGATGATTATTCAAAAGCTTTAAAAAAATTCCATGCTTTGCTCAAACAAATTAATCGGGTTAATTAGTTCAAGGAAGGGGATATAAACTCTAAATTCTTCTATAGTGTTATATTATATAGGAAGAATAACAACAAAATTTGTTCCTTGGTAAACAATGATGGACACACCATTTGGAAGTAATCTAAGCTCAAGGAATTGGTATTTAACCATTTCAAAAACCTCTGTAAATCTTCTAACCATGTTGGTCATTTTTTTTTAGGAACTCAAAATGTTCATACTTGACTCTCTATCCCTTTTTCAAAAGGAGTCACTCATAATTAATGTTATAGATATCAAGCAAGCTCATTCCAATTTAAAATATGATAATGTAAATGATTATAGATAATTTTAAAATATGAAAAAAAAAGAATGATCCTAGCGTTTTAAATGATTATAGGTCAATATCTTGTTGCAATATAATCTTTGATATCATTTCTAGGACTCCAACTATTAGGCTAAAAGAGTCTTTTAATAGCTTTATCGTTATAAGTCAAAGAGCCTTCATTAAAGGAAGGAGAGATGGTGATAACTTCTTGTTAGCCTGATAGCTCTTCAAAAGTTATCAAGGTAAAAAAGTTCTAAAGAGTTGCTCCATGAAAATTGATTTTGATTAGGCATTTGATTCAATTGGTTAGAGATTCATTCTAGACTCTTTAAATGCTTTTGAGTTCCTAAGTTAATTTATCCTTTGGATTGACAAGTGCATTTATAGTCCTTCTTTACTATATTAGTTAATGATGAACCCACTTTATACTATAATGGGGCCAAAGGTTTAAAATAATGAAATCATATTTCCCTTCATCTTTTCATTATTTGCTTATAAGTACTCAGCAGAATAATCTCCTTCATAATAAAATAAGAGTAAACCTTTAAATACCATTATAAGTGTAAAAATTTGAGATTATTCTATCATTCTTCTATTGATGATATATTGCTATTTAGTGTTGCACATCCCAGATCAATGCTAACTCTCAAAGATTATTTATATTTCTTTAGGTTGATATTTGGACTAACCATGAAAAAGTGCAAGAGTTACTTATATATATATCTACAAACTCTAAGAATCAGGCTAACTCACTATTAATTATCTTAAGCCTAATTACGCAAAATCTCCTATTTAGGTATTTGGGCATCTTAATTTCAAATGAAAGAATTACCTAAAATGAATTCTAGCCACTATTTGATTCTATTCGTAGAAGGATCAATTATTAGAATAACAATTCCTCTTTTATGCTGGGAGACTTTAACTTATCACTACTATTATAAATAATCTCCATATTCATTGGTGATCCGGACCTTAGTCTTATCCTTGGAGGTCAAATCAAAAATATAATCCAAGGATTGCAATATAGGTTGTAACCTCGGGTCGTTTCACTTAATCAGAACCTAATGGAATGGACCTAAGCTAGCCTATATGTCATGAAATGCAAGCAAAATTAGTAAGGAGGGGTTTTGATTTTTGGAATTCTTAACAAAATTAAATGAATTGTAAGAAAAGTGCGTAAAAAGTATTTTTTTGGATTTTTGGGAAAAGAAATTGGAAAGATAAAGATAACGACCAAATGTGATAGAATTCTCTTGAAAATGAACTTTGGCTATCATAATCCGAAACAAATTTTAGTGGGAGTGAAAATCACTAAGTTTCAAATGGTAAACCTTAAAGAACTCTTTAAGTCCAGGGTCTTAATCAATGAACTCCATTCTTTAAGACCTTGTTAAATGCCCTTAGTGTGTGTAGTGGGTAAATCAATGTAACAAGTTACTTGGGATCCCAATTCAGCTTAATATCAAACACAACTATGCAAGACAAAAGATATTCAACAAGATCACAAATAAACATATATGAGACTTCATATATTTAAGCTCAAAGTTCTACATCAACAAATCCCAACAACACAATGAGTATCCAATACTTGATTAAACTTTAATCAAGAATGTTCAACTATAAATTACAAATCCTAAACCTAGGAATTTATAAATCATAGCTAAACACGGATTAAGTCACTCCCCTTTTAAGCCCATTGAACTCAATCCCTCGCTACATCTTCAAGAGGAGAGAGGTGCCTAGCCACGCATAACTCCAGGAGACTTCACAACCGAGAATCCACTGGAAGCATCCATGGTAGCAGTCGACGGTGGAAAGAGAATAACAGTGGTATGGATGAGAGGAGATGAAGGTGTGTGTAGAAGAGTTGTTCAAATGGTAGAGAGAGTGAATGATTCTCTGTTGTCGGCTCTCCTCCCTACTTAACCTAAAATAGGTAGGCTTTTAAAATCTGGGTTGATGGATCGGGTTGCACAGGGGGTAAATTTCCAAAAATGATTCAAGTATTTGAAGGTCGTTCATCGCGGCGAGCTTTTCCTGAAAGGTCTCTTCAATAATCTGTTGCCCTCGCCGAGGCAACAGAATTAATTCACGCCGCGGTGAAATTAACCCGAAGAGTCTCTGCGTGAATGCTTCATACAACTTTCACCGCGGTGAACTTTCCTGTTGCCCAGTTGACTTGTTGACTTATCATTTTTAGCCTTCACTCGTTGCCTCTACTTCTTGAGTCTCTTACAATAAACAAATGATAGTTTGCAATATCAATTGTTCTCAGAAAATTAATTTAGTGAAACTACCAATTATTTGTGACAATTTTACTCTCAAACTATATAAAGTAAAGGCAAGCACTCAAGAGTCAAATTAAGCATAAAATCTAAAAATAAGAGCCAAGAAGTGTAGTAAAAGCCATGAAAATATCACCAATTTATATAAGAAACTTAGGTTCAATCAAATTCTCCCATACTTAGACCTTTATACTCTTGGACAAAGTTTATAAAAGTCAAAGAGACACAAGTGCAAAAGAAAATTCCTACTAAGCTTAAAAATGAGAGTGGAAAAGCAATTAAGTCACTTCCTCAGAAATCAACCTAAGTATACTGAAAGACCGCGGAGAACATAAACACTATAAGCATTTAATCCAAGAGATTAGGCAAAAGAGATTTCACTCAAAGAATGGTGTTTACTCTCAACTCACTTGTTTTGGGATAATTTCACTCTAAAATCTGCTTAGTCCATTCTCTACCATAAGTTTGTGATAGTTCTACCTCTCCACTACAAGAACTATAATTTCGAAAATCAAGAGGACTTTTCAAGGTTGTAATGTAAGGAAGGCTAAATAAAATGGATGAAATAGAAGAAAGAAAAATGAGTACATACACCACAATTATTTTGCTAATGAAATAAACGTCAACTATGTGTAAGAAAATATTTACACAAACAATGAACATAATCTATCACTTAACATTTCTCTTTTTAAGAAACGCTTTTTTTTACTCTTTAAACATTTCTTTTATTGGAGGAAGCCTTTTGATTATATATATTTTTTACTTACTTTTTTTTTGGCTTTCCTTAATAATCAATTTCTTATGAGAAAGCTTTTTTTTGTATCTACAAAGATAAACTTAAAGTAAGAACAGGAAATAAAATATGTACAACAATATTAAGACATGTGCATGCACTCAAAAATATGGCTCAAGGGGCTAGCAATGGTTAAGTGTTTAGGGTTTTGTGTTTGGGGAAGCACGGTTTTGAAAGAATGCCTCTATCATGTTAACAAAATTCTAGTTCATCAAGCTTTGATCAAGAATTAAAACAAGTTCTAGAGAGATATGAAATTAAGCATATACACACAAAATTGAAAGAATTCAGGCCCAAATATCCTTCCAACAAGGGTAGTATCTCAATTAAGCAATCTCAAGGTTTAAAAACACATAATGTTACTTCCTTAACGTCCCTCACTTGCTTCTCGTGAAAGCATTGAAAATGAAATTAACCAAAATCAACTATCATTTAAAAAATAGATGGTATTTTCAAAAACACAAGACCACTTTGAAATTTATAAAATCTTCGAGACCTAGGAGTAAAAAGAATCTAATCGAGAAGAAGGATTGAAATGAGGAAGTTTTAAAACAGTTTCTGTAAGGAGGATGGCATTCTCACGGCAAAGCCAAGAGTTCGCCGCAGCGAAACATTAATTCCGCAACGTCACCACGGCGAAGAAAGAGTTCGTTGCGGCAAAAAATGACAGAAACATTTAAAACAAGTGTTTTGCCTCAATAACCAAGTTTAAAATTTTCATATTACGCACAATTGACTTACACAAGTGGTTAAAGGGCCAAAAATGATGCACAAACAAGAATTGCAAATTAGAACAACCTCCCCCACACTCAAAACATCATATTGTCCTCAATGTGAAGAACAATTAACATAATTAGGCTTTGAGAATCGACCATTAAGTTTGTACATGACAAAATGTAACTGAGTACCCGACAAACTAAAAATGAAAATGAAAAGAAGGAAAATACAAGAACAAGCAACTCGAGCTACTCCATAGTATGATCATCCCCAGCGCCAGAAGGGCCTGTTCTCAAGGTGCCAGCATCGCTCAGTGGGTCATCTTCATTAGAAGGGAGCTGGAAGTGAAGGTGCTCGATGAGCAATGCAGCCATCTGCCGACGATACCACCGATCTCGATCTTGTCGGGCTATCTCCTGAAGGAGGGTGTTCCAGAGAGTAGCAAAATCTGCATAGAGGCCATCGACTCAACCAACGAGGGTCTGTAAGGTCACGGGCTCAGGGGTGGCCTGAGCTGGAGAATCGTCCTCACTTAATACCACAGCTGTAGGGATTGTACCAACATCAGGAATTTGGGTGGAGCGTTGGGGTGGGTGGAGGAGGGGTTGTTTGAGGTGGCCGTACTGAAACAGAGGAGCCGGGTCAAAATAGCTGTCAATATTGAATTTTGGGAAATTGTGGGCTCGAAATATGTTGGCGTTGAGATGGGGGAATGCAATAGCGTTGGTGAATTTTGCGGTGGTGATGGAGCCACGTAGAGCAGAGGCAATGGTATGAGCTATGTCGACTGGGCAACCAATCATGAGAAGGTAAAGGTAGAGGGCTTGTTGTTTGGTGATGTAGGTGAGATGGGTGGTCGAAATGATGTTGTTACTCACAAGGTGGAGCCAAGGACGAGCTTCGGGTTAGAGATCAGAACGTTTAAGGTAAAGTTGATAATATCGAGGTTTATGCCCATTCGACGCCCTCTTGACAGAGGGTGCAAATAACATCTTCCGAAGGATAGTGGCGGATTAACTGATCATAGTGGCAATGGAAGATAGGAGGAAAGTTGTAATGGCGGCGAATGCTAGCTGCAGTGAATGCATTGGGGGCTTTCACACTACGAAAATTAAACTGCATGGTGTTATGGAATCGAGCATAGGTATAGGAATGGCGAACAAATTTATCGTTGCCTTGATCCCAAGTTTGGACTAATCTCGTAAGTTGAGAGTTGACTAGTTGTTGGACAAAGGGATTGTCGGGTGGAGTTAAAGGGAAAGGGCGCTCTTTAATAAATGGCCTAATGTCTACTTTTTCGGCTAGTTCACTAATGTCTACTTTTTCGGCTAGTTCAGCAAAACTGAATCCATCACTATCCGAAGAATTGGAATCACTAGATGGACTAGAAGTAGTGGGGGTAGTACAAATAGGATTTCTACTTCGAGGCATTGTCCTGCTAAAATGCATATTGAAATATAACTTAATCAAACGAGTAAAACAAAACTATCCTAAAAAAAATGAACCGACAGAGGAAAATGGGAAAAGAACAAAATAATAAACGAAACCTACACTAAACAATACATAAACTAAGAAGAAATAAGGAGAAAAGAAGAAAACTTACGAAAAATGGAGGGGAAAGATCGCCAGAGAATAATCGGAGTAGATGGATCGTCGGGGAGTGTCGTGGTGAACTAGAGGAGAAGAGACAAAGAGGAAGAGGTGGGGGGTTTATATAGGTGTTATGAGGGAAATTACAAAAAGGGATAGACGGAAGATGAAGGGTCAAAAGAAAATAAGGGTAGAAGGGAAATTTCACCGCGGTAATGTCGCACAGATTGAACTTTCACCGCTGCGAACTAACCCTAATCACGAAATCTAGCAAAATAGCGATGTGTCGCCGCGGTGACATAAACTCACTCCGTGGCGAAGGTTGCCCGAAGGTGTTCGCCGTGGCGACGGAATGAATTCACACTGCGACGAATTTGCCCGAGAGATTTCTAAGGAAATTTTTCCACGGTGACGTGAACCACGCCACGGTAAAATTTTCCTGAGAGCAACAAGAGGAAAACAAGGTAAGTTCGTCGCCGCGACGAAAGTTTCACGCCGCGACGAAAGTTACCCCAAAGCAAAATAAATAAAGACAGAGATGAAAATTTTTACTTCCAAAGACTCAAGTGGATACTCAGTTCACTTGGAATTCATATACAAGGTCTTTAGCATTACAAAACAAAGTGCCAAACAATCAATCACAACAAATTCCTCAATCATGAAAGATGTATCATGCATCAAGCCAAAAACACAACGAAAAAAAAGGGAGGGGAATTATTAAATTAAAACTGCATAAATTGAAAATTAAACCGAGGTCCTACTGAAATGGCTTCTCCCCACACTTTTTCAACATACTAATGCATCCACAATGTCATATTCAATCACAGAGCAAAAGTAAGTAGTAAGTGAAGGATGAGAAACGACCTGATGATTACGGAGGGTCCTGGGACTCCTGGTGAACGTTTGATAGATTATACTGCTGTAGTGAGACGACTTGATCACAAGCCACTTCGATGTCAACGTTCACATTTCCCGATTCACCTAAAACATTAGCAAAAAACCCTTCTTCCAAAGGGCCATCAGTTACAATCAAGGCATTCAATGGGTTCATTATGGAATCAGAGTAAACATGTTGAAGTTCAAACTCAGAGCATGCATCATCAATGACAATATCAAGCATGTTAACTCCTAAGAGCGAATAATCTTCATGGCGATGTTTCATAGCTTCATACATGTTAAAACTCACTTATTAACCTCCTACCTCCATGGTTATTGTACCTTCTTTCATGCTAATTATAGTACTAGCAGTCCTTAAGAAGGGTCTACCGAGAGTGAAGGTAGTGTCCTGCACAACTTCAGAAGACATGTTAAGTACATAAAATCAGCTGGAAAGACCAAACCCTTTACCTGGACCAAGATGTCCTCTATGATGCCCATTGGATGACTAAGAGACCGATCAGCCAATTGCAACATTACAGATGTAGGCTTAAGACTCTTAACTCTTAATGATGTATAGACATACTTAGGCATCACATTGATTGCCACCCTTAGATCTAGTAAGGCTCCTCTTATGGTAGCTTTTCGTATTGTGTACGGATTGGTGAAAGATCCAGGTTCTTGGCACTTAACGGGTATTTGGGGTTTGAAAAGTGCGGACACATTTGAACTGACTTGTACTCTCTCATTAGGCCTAAAATTTCTTTTGTTTGTGCAAAAATCCTTAAGATAGTTAGCTTATGTAGGAACCCTTTTCATTAGATCAAGCAAAGGGATGTTGACTTCGACTTTCCCAAACAAGTCAATAGCATATTTCTCATGTTTAAAATCAGTCATCCTTTTGCTAAGCAAATAAGAATTGGGAAAAGGAAGGTTTTTTATGCGTACCTTCTTGTCGTTTGCTTCCTGGGTTCCTTGCTCGCTCTATTCCTGAGTGTTTTCTGAATTTGCTTCCTTGCTCCTTGATTGTTTTAACTCCTTTCCAGTCAAGAATGCTCTTTCCTTTAAACTTTTTGACTTCTTAACTCTCTCAGTTGATGAAGACAATTCTTTGCTCTCATTCTCCGTTTCATCTTCTCTCTCATCTTGATTGCCGAACCTCATTTGTTTCCGACTGCGGAGAGCTATGACATTCACACTTTTGGGGTTCATAATGGTATTTGACGGGATAGCTCACTACTTCTCGCTTGATTCTCACTCATGTTATTGGATAATTGGGTGACATAGGAATTGATATTCTCAGCTTTCGTCTCCCATTGCTCCATGCTCTTTTCTAGAGCATTAAACCCAGTAACAGTTTTAGAGGAATCCTATTGGATGAGAGAGGCTATTGCATTGAACTGGTTGTTGTTCGAAGTCCTTTCCTCTTTAATCAGAGCCATCTTATTGTGTAGAAGTTGGTTAGTGTCCTCCTTTGGTGGAACAGTTAGAGCTTGTTGTTGGTTATGGAACTGGTTTATAGACGTACTGTTGGACCCCGAATTTTGATTGGACGTTAGAATTATTAGATGAGGAATTGACAGTGAATGTAGTACGTTGTGTTACATGTTTTACGATGATATTTGGAGGGTAATGCATGAAACGAGTGTTTTAAGTA
>JAOTAX010000002.1:25077966-25095644 GCA_025629825.1 Erythroxylum guanchezii | reverse complement strand
CAAAACTTTATCAATCGAATCTCATAATTCATTTAAATCATGCTTAATTCAACAAGAAAAATTTCGGGGGCCAACAAACACTCATCTTGTTTTACCCCTGAGTGGAAAAATATGGGATGAGCTACAAAACTCAGTGGCTAATATATTTATAGCCATCGATAATTAGTCATAAATTCAAGCATATGTGTATATATATATATCCAACAATTCAAGCATTCTCAATCTATTCTAGCAATTCAAACATTAATCAATTTAGCTTAAAACTCATAAATCAAAACATAGACTTTAGCCATTAAATGTAACACTCAATTATGCACCATACTTGACAATTCAAAGATGCGACGCAAAAAAAAATGGCTCGAGAGTTTCATGGAATGAAACGGAGAAACCGAAGTTTGCACTGTGAATAAAACGAGTCCAAATTCTCAGGATCTTGTGGCCTCAAGCGAGCAGCTGGGAGAAGGCTAAAGGTCAACATGCACGTGACTAACGAAACAAGTTCCTCTCTTGCCCAATCACAAGCAAATATATGCTCAATTCAATCATATGCTCATACTTTCATGCTTTTTCTTCTTTTCATTTAATTCCAAATGTCAACCCTTTTCAAGGTATAACATAGTCATAAATCATCATGTATTTCTAAGCACTCATAACAATTCAATTTCAAGAAATCAACATACACACACATAGGCAAGAATTTGCCTAATCACACAATAACTATAAATAAATTACCCACCTAATTTGCTAGAAAATCCAAACTCAAGGTTGTCTTTCCCCTAGCTCTTGGGCAGGATTCTCTTGATTTCCTAAAACAAACCATGCCTCATTCAAACCAACGTTCCAACGAAAATCCATAAACTTCAATAATCATATAAACAAAATAAATAACAAAATGGGCTTAGATTTAACCTACCTATAGTTCATCTAAGCTAGTAAAACCAAACCCTAATTCCAAATCCCACGAAAATCAAATTGGGTCTCATCTTCTTTCTCACTTTATTTCCAACAGAAAATCGTATTCTCCCTCTCTCTAATCTCTTTCTCATCAAAGCAAGAATAAAAGATGAACTTACCTCTAACAAGCTTGATTTTATCTTCTTTCTTTCTCTTCTTTTTCTTCTTCTTTCTTTCTCTCTCATGATTTTATCTTCTTCCTCCCTAGTTTCCACGATTCTTCTTCTTTCCTTCTTCTTCTCTCACTTTTTTTCTCTCTTCTCTCTTTCTTTCCACGATTTCTCTTCTTTCTTTCTTACTTCAACACTATTTATTTTGTATTTTTCCCATTTTACCCTTCATTTACCTTGTCCTTCCCATTTTACCCCCTTATGTCTATTAAAACTAACGTCTTAAACTTCTAACTCCTTAACTAATGATCATAGAAAAATTGAAGGAATTTGATAATACTTCCTTCTAGAAAAATTTTCCTCATTGTCTCAATTTTCCAATGACACTAAAAGCACTCAATTTGGTTTAGTAATCTGAAATTTATGCCCTAAACATTTTTAGACTGTTCTTATACTGAAACAGTGTTCTGTGCTAAACTTCCATCTAGGAATTGAAATTCTTAGCGATTGAGTTGAAACTCAATTTCATCAAACAATTTGTAGCCCTATGTTTTTAGTTTACTTCAAATTAAAAATAATCTCATTTGGATAACTAGAGAAAAAGTTATGGCTAAAACACCAAAGCATACTTAATGAACATGTTTCAACTACATTTTCCAGCTTTGAGCTTCTAACGTTTCACATATAACCTATCTTGTACCTAAGCCATTTCTTAACTTATTTCTAATTCAAGAATTCTCCTTTTTCTTTACTCATAACTAATTGCCAACAATTTCTCATTTAATGGCTCTAACATCCAATAAGAGTTCAGGGTCCAGTAGGTACACATCCTAAATCAACTAATTTCCATCTTATCATGCAAAAGCAACACAAAAACAACTCATCCAATTTAACCAACAACATCACATTTGCTTATGGAATACTTCTTTTATCAATTCCCCTCACATCACACTCATAATCCAAGAAAACATATAAAACATTTCAATACATTTTTCATGTCTAAGTATGTATGTCCATGCCGAAGCAAACAAATTATCCATTTACCCATGTCTTTTACATTAAGTACAATTATGCCTCTTACTATACTTAGATGCTTTTAATTCATTATGTTCACTTCTTAATACACCCTAGACATGCTATAATACTTTTAGGGTATATGTTGGGGCCTTACACCCTCCATGGGTCTCTAAAGGAATGGAGCTTTACCCTTTCTCTTCTTCAAAAATGAGACCTTTCATGTCCAAAATGAAACATATCTGTTTTGACAACAAGACATTGTATTTTTAGTGAAAAATTAAGTTTTTTGCTAGGTTAAAAAGTCACAGGTGTGACTTAGTCACAGCCGTGATACCTCCTTGTATGGTCATGAGAGAAGAGTCATGACCATGCAAGGATTGTCATAGGTATGACTTAAGCTGTCATGCCTATGACATATTTGTCATTGACGTGTCATAGCTGTAAGGCATTTTTACATCTTGCATTTTTATCCATACCTTAGTCTTACCCTTGGAGGTCAAATAAAAAATATAATCCAAGGATTGTAATTTAGGTTGCAACATCGGGTCGTTTCACTTAGTCAGAACCTAATGGAATGGACCTAAGCTAGACTATATGCCATAAAATGCAAGCTAAATTAATAAGGAGGGGGGCTTTGATTTTTAGAATTCTTAATAAAATTAAATGAATTGTAAGAAAAGTACGCAAAAAGGGTTTTTTTTTGGATTTTTGGGAAAAGAAATTGGAAAGATAAAGACAATGATCAAATGTGAAAGAATCCTCTTGAAAATGAACTTTGGCTATCATAGTCCGAAATAAATTTTAGTGGGAGTGAAAATCACTAAGTTTCAAATGGTAAACCTTAAGTCCAAGGTCTTAATCAATGAACTCCATTCCTTAAGACCTTGTTAAATGCCCTTAGTGTATGTAGTGGGTTGACCGCGTGTCGTAACGCTAATCAAAATTAAAATTACTAGACTACTACTGTAGAGTGGTGAGTTTAGGTCGATCCCACAGAGAGTGCGTGTAAAGTCTAGGAAATGAAATTAACTGGTGTTTACACTTAATTGGGGGGTTTTGAATTTTTGAAATACGAAAAATAAAAATAAAACTAACTAATAAAAAAATAAAGTAAAGAAAACATGCAATAAAAATGAAAAAGGTGGGGAATTCGGTAGGGGCTCGGTTCTTCGGTTCAATCTCAGCCTAAACCCTAATTAAGCATATTTTATTAATTTGTTGTTCTTTAACCTCTCCCAGAAACTATTAATTGTGGGTTAAAAATTAACCCGAGTTTTCCCTAAGGTTTTGTTTAATCAAGATACGATCATTAACTAAACCTAACCACCTAACAACCTAGGATACGATCTCTAGATTTAATTAGGCAGTAGCATTATGAATTAGGAAAACCGATTAATCAAGGCAATAACTACATACGATGCGCCATTTAACCTAGATCGTGTTATCCCTAATGATTACGAATCATTAGTCGCTACAAATGAATTACAACACAGCAATTACGAATTATATTGAAATTCTAGCAATGGGATTGAAATTAATAATTCAATGAATGCATTAAAATTATCAAATCACAATACCTAATAGGCTCATATATAAATAACCGAATAATAACAAAAATCCGATTATCTATACACAATACCCAAATTAATTAAAACAGGATAGCACAATCAATTCCTAATGAGAGAAAGAAACAACAAAATAATTAAACTAATACTTAACCCGGGTCATCGGCGTCGATTTTACCTTCGAACCGGTGTCAGGACGTTTAGCTCTTCATGGGCCTTTTCCGATAAATTGCTTCAACCCCGATCTTAATCCCACTAAAAATCCCTTTTAATGTCTCACTCACTGTTCACTCACGCAACTCTCACTGCTTCTTCCTTGTGTCTATTGTAGCATGTCACTGTATCTTGACAGGACAAATTAACATCGACACTCTTTTTAATCCTCCCTGAGTTGCTCCTTGCTTCCACAATACTCCACGCCTGTAGCTTCCACTGCGCCTGCGCCAGCTCACGTCACGCAAGCCGCTCCAGTCCCAGTCACCAAGCCGCAGGCGTGGCCCTTCCAGCTCTAGCGCTCCTGTGCGTCTCCTCAGCACCGCACTATCTGTTTTTTTTCCTTTAGCTACTATTGAATGACAAGACTATTAAAGGTCTTGTCATTTTTAAAACCTTTGCTACCTTCTCTGCCTCTGCGTTTTGCTCCAGGTGCTTGTGCGTTTTGTGCTTCCCAAACGACGCCTCTCCTATGCTAATTGATAATGCTGCCACGTTGCTCTCCTGTTTAATGTTTATTGCTTGCTCTCACTGTTGAACCGACGTGACCAATAAGGGCCATTTGTCAAGCCTTAAATCTTCTCTGCTGCTTCACCTTGTGTTTGCCATATGTATGCGTTTTATGCCTCATGCATTGTCGTTCCTTCTTCATTTTATTCGTTTGCTGTAGCTAATTACTTGTCTCTCAAAAACGATGCTCCGTTCTTGATGTTGCCTTAAGCTTCTGATTTCTTGCTCTCCACGCTGGCCTCTGCTTTTATTCATTTTGCTCCTGCGTGATTTATTCACGCCTCCATTTAATTGCTGCAACCCCCTCACATCATTTAATTGCTGCCGATTGATCTTTTTGCTCATGTCATTTGTGTCTCAATTTGCTTTAAAATCTTGCCCTTTTTGGTTTCAAATATATATAACATATCCAATCTAGTAGTAAACACAAATTGAACATCAGTTAAGCATTTTATCTTTAAAATAGGATTGAAATCACATAGCAATACATAAGAAAATATAAGATAATTCAACCCTATCATGGGTAAATCAATGCAACATGTTACTTGGGATCCCAATTCAACTTAATATCAAACACAACTAGGCAAGATAAAAGAGATTCAACAAGATCATAAATAAACATATATGAGACTTCATATATTTAAGCTCAAAGTTCTACATCAACAAATCCCAACAACACAATGAATATCCAATACTTGATTAAACTCTAACCAAGAATGTTTAACTATAAAATACAAATCCTAAACATAGGAATTTAGAAATCATAGCTAAACACGGATTAAGTCACTCCCCTTTTAAGCCCATTGAACTCAAGCCATTTCTACATCTTCAAGAGGAGAGAGGTGCCTAGCCATACATAACTCCAAAAGACTTCATAACCGAGAACCCACTAGAAGCATCTAGGTAGCAATCGACGGTGGAAGGAGAAGAACAATGGTATGGATGAGAAGAGATGAGGGTGTGTGTAGAAGAATTGTTCGAATGGTAGAGAGAGTGAATGATTATTCTCTCTTGTCAGCTCTCCTCCCTCCTTAACCTAAAATAGGTAGGTTTTTCAAAACTGGGCTGATGGATTGGGTTGCACAGTGGGTAAATTTTTGAAAATGGTTTAGCTATTTGAAGGTTCGCCGCGGCGACAGGATGCGTTCGTTGCGACGAAATTTTCCATAAAGGTCTCTTCAATAATTTGCTACGCTCGCCGCGGCAACATAATTAATTCACACCATGGCGAAATTAACCCGATGAGTCTCTGCATGAATATTATATACTTTATGCAAATTATGTTTTTCGAAAGTATTGTACAATGTTTATTATAAATGATGTTGTAATGTAAAGACGTTATGAGTAAAATGTTTTGTGTCTGTAGCGAGCCCAAATGGGTATTGAAATTTCTGATGATAGTATTGATATGATTGAAAATGTCTATGAAATAAAGCGGGAAAAAATTGTTTACTGATTTCCGCGCACTTGGTTGTATTAAAAAAATTATATACTGAGTTTGACTATTTTAGTGCACTAGCACGCCACCCTCGCGGGGCACGAATTCAGATATCACCCATGACATCGGGTTTGGGTCCTGCAGGAATGGGGTGTTACAGTGAATGCTTCATACTTCGCCGCAGCGAAATTTCCTGTTACCCGGTTGACTTATTGACTTGTCATTTTTAGCCTTCAGTTCTTTCCTCTACTTCTTGAGTCTCCTACAATAAACAAATAGGAGTTTGCAGTATCAATTGTTCTCAGAAAATTAATTTAGTGCAATTACCAATTATTTGTGACAATTTTACTCTCAAACTACATAAAGTAAAGGCAAGCACTTAAGAGTCAAATTAAGCATAAAATCTAAAAATAAGAGCCAAGAAGTGTAGTAAAAGCCATGAAAATGTCACCAATTTATCTAAGAAACTTGGGTTTAATCAATTGGTGTTGTCATCTTTTCATGTAACAAAAATTGGTTAGAGATATTCTGAGATTAATGAATAACATAACATGGACAAGTACTTATAACAAGCATTCATGTGCAAAAGTAGAAGAAGGATACTTAGAGATCTACTTGATAAAAATACAAACAAATTGCTTTTGGCTAAATGGTTATGGATGTTGTTCACTTATTCATAATTAATTTGATTTAAGTGGATACATACTTGTATAATTAATGAACAATATATATGGAGAATTAACACTATTCAAAACTAACTCTTGGATCCTAAAAGAATTCTTGAAGCTAAAGGAAGTTATGATTTAAAAAATAAAATTCATTGCTAGAAATGGACCTAAAACTTAGTTTTGGTTCAATTATTATAACTAATGTGGTCCCTTATATAAGATCCTGATATGGCGAATCTAAAGTAGCTTATTCCTCTAAATACCAAGGTTAGTTGAATCATTGCTAATGGGGATTGGTATTGTACTCTTAGAAAGTTCACAACAATTATAGGCGATGTTTCTAAATACATACCTAATATGGAGATGGACGACAAACCTTTATAGAAGAGCCATAAATCCAAAATTTAACTAATAAAACGTGTTTAAATCTTTTTAAGCCACTAGCCAAAAAGCCTCTTAGTGGAAACTAGTTTGGTTTAATTTTTTTTATCTCAGCAAGTGCCACACAGTTACCTATTTGATTGTCACTGATCATCGGCTTTAAGCTATCCTATCTACCTATCAAATATCTTGAGATTCCTGTCTCCTCCATTAAGACTATTTTTTCAGAATTTAAGCCCCATCTTGACAAAATTAAAAGAAGAATTGATAGTTAGGCTTCTATGTCACTTTCTCTTGCTGGCATATGTCAACTAATCAACTATATGTTCTCTTCTTTAAGTACATTTTGGGCCTTTCACATTGTCTTTCCCCTAGCTGTTGTTAAGAAAATAGAAAGAACAATTTGAATTTTTTGATGGTCAATTAGTAGTAGAAAAGCTAGAAGTCACAAAGTATGTTGGTTTGAGGTTTGTTTACCTAAGAAGCATGGTGGTTTGGGAATTTTATCTATCAAGAGCTTCAATTATGTTCTTCTAGCCAAAAGATTATGGAGACTACTCTAAAATCAACAAGCTCTTTGGGTCTAATGGGTACACACATATTATTTCAAAGATAAAAACCTCTAGGTTGTAAGAATTCCTGTAAATGCTTCTTATGTTATGAAACAATTATTCAAGCTAAGATAGGGCATTAGGGACTCTAGCATATCTATTATCAAAAATGGAAAAAATTGTCATTTTGGTATGATTATTGGACCCTTTTGGCCCCCATGATTCTATTATTGAAGCTACTCCTTTGAAGGTAGTTAGTTCACCTAATGCCTTAATTGTTGAAGATTTGTCCATTAACTTAGATAACATCACTCCAGTAACAAGTTTTCCCATTTCCTTCTCAGCTTCACACTAAACAGCTTAGCTAAAGATTTTGTTTCATAGATTCACACTTCCACTAGTAATTTCACAAACAAATCATGTTGGTCTCTTTTCAAAAATCCTCCCTCTTCTTGTAACTTAGCACAGAAAATTTAGAATAAGAATAATTCACCTAGATCTTAAATTATTCTTTGGCAAGCTATCAAAAATAGGCTTCTAACCTCTGACATATTAGTTAGATATTCATATTTGCCTCTCTACGTAAACTATCTCTTTAAAATATTAAGCGTTTATTTTTTTCAATTCTGATACAATAGTTACTTATAGCAAACAATCCTTAACCTTTGTAGCACTAATTGTCCTCTTGCTCTAGTCTAGTATCATTGAATGGAATCATAATATTAAGATGAGGTTTAAAGGTGATCTATGGATTTTCATATTAGCTTTCAACTATTTGGTTTCTGGCTTATAGGATGAAAGAAAACAAAAGGACCTTGAATGATTACTCCAACAGCAAAGAAAGACTTTTGTAAGCAATATATGCCTGAATTAGAACCCACATCTTTGTTTATAAGGATAAGCATTCGTTTAGTCCTCAATAGCTGGCCATTTGGAGAATTAATTAGCTCAATCTTGCATCTCTATAGGCTTACTAAGATCCCTTTTTACATGTTACTTTTTGTATTGATGTAATCTTTTGATGATTTTGTATACTCCTAGAACTCATTTGTTAAGCTTTTTATGTCATTAATATATTCTTTATTTTTCAAAAAAACCACCCCAAAGTATGTTTTTATTAAATCAGAAGCAAAAAAATTTAACAAAACAATTCAAGAACAAATTCAGCAATTCATAGTTAAAATAAATCCATAATTGTTTATAACCAACATTCAAGAACAAGGAAAGAAAGGAAAAGAGTAGAAGATTGAATCTTGGATGTATTCTTCTTCTTATCCTTAAGCTGGAAAATTATGCAGCTTTGATCTTTGGAATTTTGCCTCTTTGATCTCTTTGTTTGATGTTTTAGCCGCCTTTTTTGATGTTTCTCTTTGCCTATACTTCTTAATCCTCCTAGGGCTTTTATAAGGTTTCCTCACTTGTTTATATTCCAAAAATAACCCCAAATCATAAAAAATACAAAAAACCTATAACTTGGAAATTTTATCTTTACACGTTTGTTTAGCTTAAAGTTAAGCATCATAATCACTAGGGTGTAAGTTAGCATCATCAAAAAATCATCTATTTGAGTTGAAGTTTGAAAATTTATCATAATCTTCTTTAGCAAACTTTATCTATAGGGAGCCATTTTTTAACCTTGTTAGTGGAAAGCATGCCTCCATTGGTATAACACTCTAACCTTATCCGTAACCAAAATATTATCTTCTCCTAGTCTAATAATTAAGATCTCCTCTAGTAATGATTATTGAACATCAACCATGACATATATCTTAACATACTTGATTCTTTTCAATTTGGCAATGGTTTCATCCTTAGATATCGACTTTCTAATATAGATAGCCAAATAAATAACCTAGGTTGGAATCCATTTATGACATGAGGTTTCAATGAAGAAACTTGGTTTCCATTATTAGAGAAAGAGTGATTTTCCATTTACATGTCATAGACCATTTGAAAGTAAAAGTTGAGCACTAGCTTTTGAAGCAAATTTGAAGAGAAGATGTTGGTTTCATTGACTAAAACCTCTTTCAAACCTATCTTTTTTCCAATTAGTGATGGTCGAAGAATTCATAATATGGAAAGTATGGTGCTTATCCAAAAACAAGTCAAGAAAAGTAGAGTTTCATCTTGAAACTACTTTTATAAGAACCTCAATTAAGGGAGTTATTGAAGGACTACCTTTTAAGAGCAAGGGAGGGTAGAAATGCATGTTCAATTTAGGGGAAGAGTCCCCTATAATTTGTTTCTAGGAATCTTGGTAGATTGAGGAAAAGGTAGATAAGCTACAATTAAATCAAAAGCCCTACAGGGATATAAGGGAAAAGACAAGGTTCAGGTTAGAAGGGGAGAATAATCTAAAGTGCTATTAAGTTAAAGGAATAGGAGACGTTTGATGTGAGAAGTCTGAAGCAGATGGAGGAGGTTGGTTGGAAATGGATAAGAAGTTAGAAATATTACCAGTTAAAGCTAAAGAAGAAATAGAATAACAAATAATTTAAATGACAGTTATCAAAAAAAGGTTGGGTGAGAAAGTGGCATAAGACACAAAGATGAGTGGAGAGATTGGGTAGGAGGGAGGACTAAGGAAAAGAATGAGAAAGAATAAAGTATGGAAAGTGGGACAAGGGCGAAGGAGAAATAAGAAAAGCATAGATTGGAGAAGCTTCAACATGTTTCTCCATTATAGCATGCACGAAGAAAGAATTAGAAAAGGAAAAAAAATAAAACTTACTCAATGGACATAAAATAAGGAAGTAAGAAAAACAACAATGAGAAATGAAGCTGATATGTGTTTAATTGTTGATACATTTAATCATTTACGCTTAGTGATTAATGATACAAAAATACTTAAGATACTTACTTTAATAAATATATAATTTTAAGTACAATTTGGAAGCAAAGAAATTAAGATGAGTCGAAAGCACTACATTTGGGTCGTTTTTCGAAGATTAATTTTCACTTGTCTTCATAAAGAAAAAAGAAGAAAATTAAAAGACAAGAAGAAGACAAGAAAAATCAAAATACAAAGAGGAAGAATTAAAAGTGCTTGCTAGAAAAATTAAGAAATAACAAGAGAGCAAAATGCATGTAGCAGTTGAGAGTTGAAGGACAAAACGACAAGCATGCAGGTGGATTAAAACAAAAACAAAACGACAATAGCACAACCTAAGGCAAAAGGAATAACTTGCGTTTAATGTCAACACTAGCATTGCATGCGTATGCTAGCGTTAAACACCAAATGCTAGCATTGCATACGTACGTTGCGTTAAACGCAGCGTTCAATAGAGAAAGGGAGCAAGGTTTTAAAACAGATGAACTGTAGCGCGGTCCATTATGTTTTTTGTCACATCACAAACAGAGGTGGCTGGGAGAGCTGGGGCAGAAACAAGGGAGGCGTGAACAGGAGGATGGACCAAAAATTAAATGGTCATGTCAACACAATAGAAGAGAGAATAGAGACAAAATAGAAGAGTAGCGATAGTAGTGAGACAGAAAGGGGTTTCGGCTGGGCCAATTTTTGTAAGAGTTTAAGCTTTTTTTTAGATCCATGGAGGTGACATCGACGCCGACGACCCGAATTAAGCATTTCTTTCATATTTTTGTTGTTTCTTTCTCTCATTAGAAATTGATTATGTTATCTTGTATGGATTGATTAGGTATTTGAATGATGATGATTTTAATGCTCTATTGAATCATTTTTCATGAAAACCCATTGCTATAATCGAAATAAACTAAAATTTATACAAAGGAAAAATAGGGGAAATAACAAATCATATGTCAAAAACGAAAAAGGTCTTGATGGCTTTACAGATCCCATATGTTAGAAATAGGCAAAGAGCCTCTCCTTTTGCATATCGATGTTGTCATAAAATCTGCCTAGCATTTAACCTTAGATCATTTGTTGCATCTATATCTGATGGCATGTCCACTTAATCCTCTTCCACTTGAGTTACTGATAGGCAAATTTAACATCATGAAATTTCAATAACTTGGCCTTTATAACTTGGAAACTGGTGATTTCTTATTTACTCTTAGCTTATGTATGTGTTTCTAATTATGACTTATTAGTTTCCTATTTTATAATTATATTATAATTAGGCAAAATAGGAGAATGTTAGAATATGGCCTAACATTGGGTTAACTAATTATGTTTAACCCTGATCAATTATTAAATAGCTAAATAGTTGTAAACATTGGTTGAATTGAATTATAAAGAATATAAATTAGTTTTTTTCCAACTCATTGGGATTTGTGGTTCATAGATTCAAATAATCCATCAAAAGTATATCTAAACAATAAAGGGTTAAGAGAGATAAAATAATTTATTTCAAAGGTTAAGCAACTTATTTATTTATTGCACTTCTTTCTGATTTCTTATAGTTTAGTTAATAATAATAATAATAATAAATATCAAATTTTGTTTAATTTTATAATAATAATCAAGAGTTGGTTACAAAAATAATATAATTAACTTTTCTATAAATAGTGTTGACATGAAATACTTCATACGTCTATCACATTATATGTCAACACAAAAGCAACATTTAAAATAATTAAAGATCAAAATGGGTTCCCATATGAAGCTTGTTTGATTAACGGATTCATCCTTTTTCATTCGCTTAGAACTCAACTCTTTTAAGTGGCATGGAAGCATTACGCCTTTAAGCCAAAGAAAACCAGTCAAGCAAAGGCCTTATTTGGTAAATAACTATCAACCAGTTTTTGGTGGATTGAAAGGTTTTAGTTGTTTGATTATATCAAATCGTTGAAAATTATGTTTAATAATTAGCTGATTAGGTTGGCAGATTGAACCTAATCTACTGATTTTGAAAGCGCTAATATTTTTAATTTAAAATTTTGAAGTTGAATTAATATTAAGTTTGAGTCAAAATATACAGGTTATTATCCCAGTATATATGTCTCCTTTTAACTTTGAAAGTAAACATAAAGACAACTAAAAGGATCGAGTAATATTGCTTTTAGTATAATGAAAGTTAGACGTTGTTCTTAGATTATTATAAATCTTTTTTTGCTCTATCTAAATTCTTATGAGAATATTCAAAGAAATGATAAGATATAATAGTTATGTCCTTATAAATATTTTTTGAAGTCATGCATTCATAAGTCATTTTACACATAAACATCTAATACTAAACAGCTAATTTTATCAAACATCTTTAAATAAACAGTTAATATTATTCATTGGTCAAATCAGTTATATTAATCTATTTTAAAATAGAACCATCTCACTCAGATGAAAGGGAATCAGTCTACACAAACATCGAAACTGCTCACACAGATCAAAGGGAAGAAGACGGTGATGTGCGACGAAGGGTCCGGAGACACATAAGTCTTTTAGGGTTTCTTTTGGTTATTCGAGTTTTTGGACTCTCATTGGATCGAGTCATGCCCCAACCCAAATTGTATACTCTCCTAACCTCTAGGCTTAAGCTAATAGGATTTGGGCCTTTGATGAAGCCCTACTCTTTTTTTCTTTTCCTTTTTATTTTCTATGTTAATTTTTTCCTATTTTAGTTCTGTTAGAGTTGTTACAGATTAGTTTCTCCCTAGCTATCGATTCTTTTTTTATAAATCAAGGCTATATATATTAGCCATCTACTATCAATACATGCATGAAAAAAATTATTATTTTTCACCAAACAGATCAATGCCTCTTTTATCACGGTATTAGAGACATACCTTTATTGGTTCCTTTACCATTTCTTGCTTTAGCCTTCTTTCTTCGTCTTTGTGTCTGTAGCCCCATCTACTCCTCTTCCTTTATCCTCTATCTTTTATCATGTCTGGCCCTTCATATGCCAATGTTGCTGCAAATCAGGTTGCCAGCAGACCTGAAGATCACCCAGCTTCACCATTCTAACTTCACCCCAATGAGAATTTGTCTCTCATTCTGGTTTCCTCTCCATTGACTGGATCTAATTATCACTTATGGTCCTGGTCCATGAGAATGGCTCTTTTGTCAGAAAATAAACTAAAGTTCGATGATGGGAGCATCAATATACCAAACCAAAATGAGCCTACCTTTGTTTATTGGGAATGTTGTAACACCATCGTTCTGTCCTGGATTATGCGCTCTGTCAGTAGATCCATAGCACAAAGCATCATTTGGTTGGATTCTGCAGTAGAGATCTGGAAGGATCTCTATGATCATTTCTCTCAAGCAGACTCCTTCTACGTCTCAGATCTACAAAAGGAAACATATAGTTTCAAACAGGGAAGTTTCACTGTTACAAACTATTATACACATCTTAAAATGCTTTGAGATGAATTTCTTAACCTCAGACCAATACCAAAATGCAAATGCAATCCTCAGTGTGATTATGATGTTGCAACATGTGAGGCCCCAAATTATACACTAGTTAAAATGTTACATGTTCATGAAGGTAATTATGATAGGTGTTAAAATTGTGACATGATTATAAGTTGTATATGTTTTGAATTTTGGTTAAATGGATCATACTTAGTGATTTGGAATTAATTGATACCATTAGAGAACTAATGTATTAAAATGTAAATTTGAACTAGGAAAATTGTCAAGTGGCAAGTTAAGTTGACACATGGAAAATTAGAATGACTAAGCCTATGAGTTAATGACATTTGGCATAGCTAATGCATTGATATTTGACAATATTGGTTAAGTGACAAGTGGCCTAATTGAATTGTGACATTTGGCTGCCACATATGAAGACATGTAGGTTTCTTTAATGAAGGAAAAGTGTCACACTTTCATGTGTGACATATGGCCATTGCAAACCAAGATACCTTGCATTCAAAGAGTTAGGCAAGTGATGAATCATCTTCACCTTTGAAGTTTCTGCAACCTTCTCTCTACACTTTGCTCCTCTCCACTGAAACCTTTTACTCCCTCTCAACTTCTGGAATTTTGCTTTATTTTGGATCATCTTCACTTGGAATCTTTGTAAGTTACTGCATCAAGAAGTACGTTCTGCTATTTTTTGTGCTATTGTCATGTTAGTGCTGAAATTTGCAACTTGATCTTGGATGTGTGTTGATTGCTTGGAAGGGCTGGAATAGTTGGTTCTTTTGAGTTAAAATTTGAAGTTAAAAAGGTAAGGGAATGCTAAACTTGATTGCATGCTATAATATGAATTATTTGATGCTTGAATTAGATATAATATGTATTGAATTGATGATGAATTGAGGTCTGGAACATGATAATTGATTGATCGCTTTTACTTTAGATGTTGATACCTTAAAGATCATGGATTGTTAGATGCTTTATGAATGATTTTTGAATTAGTTTGGACATGAATTTGATGAGGTATTGAAGCATGAATAAGGTATAATTGAAATGAAATTGATGGACTTTGATGAAAGTGTGTCAAATGGAAGTGAAGAAGTTAAGTTTAGGAAACAAATTAAAGGATCGTGGGATTTTTAAGAGACATTCCCACGGTCGTGGGAAATGGTTAGGAAGGTGAAAAACTTGGTTTTGTGCAATTGTTGAACTATATAAGGTTAGGTCTTTTTATTTGGTACATTAGGACTTAATTGAACTTGTTTAAGGTATGAAATGAACTTAAATTGAGGTTAGATTAATTGAGTAAAAGTTAATTTAGTTATAGATTGTTAATTGAGGTAATTACTTAAAGGAATGTGCGGTTAGTAAATAATGTGTCGTGTTCAAGGATGAATGTGTCCTTATGAACAAAAAAGTGTTTCAAAGGATTTATGTGATGTGAATTGAATATGACTATTTGTGAATTGGGAATTTGTGTAATTATATGTAATGTGCAAAAACAAAATGCATTTATTGGTACATTATTGCAAATATTTATGTTTATGAGGTATGTTAAGCTGTTGGATGTGAATGGATATGTTTAATTTGAGAAAAATGGAATAAAGACATGTGTTATACACTACATCTTTTGCATGTGATTATGAAATTTGAAATGTTTTGTTTTAAAATTGCCAAGTCCTAGTCGTGGGTAAATAGGTCTGCAGCTGCTTTTGTAACCAGATACTAAGGTGTCTTCTATGACTAGACACTTCTATGTCTTCTGTGCTAGACACTCCGGTGTCTTCTAATTTTAGACACTTCTGTGTCTTCTGTTTCAAAGAATTAAGTCTCTTCTGTTTTATATACTAAACATGGGTATCTTTTGTTCTGGTCCGATTACCCACTTCTGGTAAAAGGATTAGCAGGCTAATTTGTTTTTTATTATGTTACATGCTCAGTTCTGATATAATCAAGCTCTGTTTTAAAATAACTAAGTTCTGCTCTGATATAATCAGATAATGTTTTGATACAATCAAGTTATGTTCTGGTATTTTAAAGTTCTATTATAACATTATGGTATTTTATTATGATACTTGTAAGTTTTGCTCTGAAACCAATATATCATGTTTTGATATGTTATATTATGTTTTGAGATACATACTGTTTGGATTGTGCTTGACTATCAACAATTAAAGATTGCTTGAGATGTGATCTGATTCTGTATATGTAAATGTTAGATGATTGTTAGAAATAGTCACCAATTTATATCTTGTTTAGTTATTTAGGCTTAGCATGGTGGTTTTGCCTCCGCATTGGTTCTGATAAGAAATTTTAAAGACTGGGACAAAGACAACCGCAGTGGCCAAAAAGATTGTGTTTTGTTTTGGAAATGTTCAGTTTGTTTGAGTTGTATTTAATGTAATGAGACATATTGGAATTTGTATTTTGTTTGATGGTTTGTAATAACTTTAATATAGGTTGGATTTGGATTTTTAAGGCTTATATGTGATAAGTACCATATGTATGTTATATTCTGATTATGACCCAACATATGGAATGAAACGTATGTTACTTGAGTTTCTGGAAATTCTTTAGCATGTTTCAGAATGTTTCAGTACTATTTTATATGGCATCTGCATATCCTCCCAGGGGGTATATGGGTGTTACATAGCAACCATAAGATCCTATTAGGAATATAATTGTGTTATTTGTTTTTTAAAGTGACTCAATGACTCTTATACAATAGTAAGATCCTAGATAATGTTGATTGAACCCTTATTAAAAAATTCTTCTCCCTAGTCTCCCAGCACGAAAGACAACTGTTGTCCTCATCCCAGTCTCCTAGCTATGACCCACAAGGCTTCTTCACCGAGACAGATTCCAAACTACCCTTTCAATACAACAAAAGACCTATATGTACTTATTAGGGTAATCAAGGGCATATGGAAGATAAGTGCTATAGAAAACATAAACACCCATCCAGTTTTCCTCCCATAATAATAAACAACACCCACACCAATCTAGAGACAGTCCCAGACCCAAGTTTAAATAAGCCAATAAAATTAAAACTCACCCTGACAATCCTGTTGAGCCTTGTCCTACTCCTTCAGACTTGATACAAGACAGCTCTCATTTCACACCCAGCTACAACCTGACATAAGAGGAATATTATCAATTAAAGAAACTGCTAAGCAAAGACAAGGATAACTTACCATCTACCTCTACCTTTCCCCAAATTAATACAGTCTCTAAGAATACCTCTGGTAAGCATTCTCCTCCCCGGCTCTCTCCTTAGTCTTTTGATTGGGTTTTGGATTCTAAAGCTACTGACCATATAGTTTGCAGTCTTCACCTTTTTCTGAATATTCAGCTTCCAAGAACCTAACCGTAAAACTTCCCAATGGTCAGCATGTACCTATCTCTCATATTGGATCAGTCCAAATCTCTTCCTTACTTCTCACCAATGTCCTTTATATGCCTTTCTTTAATTCCAATCTCATTTCAGTTAGTCAACTTACTAAAATTTCCAATTGTCAACTAATCTTAACTCAACAAACCTGTATTATCCAGGATCTCACCTCTATGAAGAAGATTGGTTTTGTTAGGCACCTGCATGGGCTCTACTTCTTAACAACTTCTCCTTAAGTGAACTCTATCTCTTCCAATCCCTGCCATTTTTTCACAAGCGCTTAGGTCATCCTTCAAATAGTAGATTACAATCATTAGCTAAATTAGACCCTACTGTCAAATTTTAGCATGTTAATCAATGTGATCTTTGTTGGATCCCGTTTCCGGAATCCAACCTCTTAACAAATTACATCATACTTGAGCGTGGTCCCTTGTAATCTCTTCTTGCTCTGATACTAAACGTGTTGGGCCCCGTTTACCATAAAACATGTGCGTAATCCAAAGAAATCATAAAGCTCAAAGTTTTGTACCATTTCTAAAATCCTTTTTCCATAACACATCTCATTCATATATGTAACCACAATTCATATGCAAAATTCAT
>JAOTAX010000002.1:25058528-25077866 GCA_025629825.1 Erythroxylum guanchezii | reverse complement strand
TCTCATTCATACAACATTTACACTTAACTTCAATTAACCTATGTCATAAAAATCCTACTAACCTTAACAATAATAATAAGCTCCAAAAATTAATCCATCAAACCTCATAATTCATTTAAATCATGCTTAATTCATTAAGAAAAATTCGGGGGCCAACAACTTTTGTCACTTGTCAAAGCAAAGAAGATTACCTTTCTCTTTAAGCTCCTCTACTGCTTTCTCTTGTTTTGATATGGTACATGTTGACCTTTGGGGGCCTTACCATACACCATCTATTCATGGTCACCAGTTATCATTCATTCCAATTACATGAGCTCATAGATCAGAAGGACTTTATTATGGTTTGTAATGGGGCTAGGTTTAAAGGTAAGGTAAAAATGGCAAAGGTTTAATCACAAGCATTCACAAAGTACCAAGTAGAAGGGACATTCAAATTCAAATTCTGAGATAACACATGAATAAAAGGGACTACACTACTCATTACTAACTAATGCTACTATGCTTTATTCTTTTTCTTTTTCGTTTCTTTCTTTTCTTTTTTTCTTTTTCTTTTTCCCATTTTTTTCTTTTGTTCTTTTTTTTACTTGAATAATGCTAAAAACAAGGGAAAACAAGAAAAACAAGAAAAAATAATAGCAGCACAATTTAACAAACACATTAGTAGAAGTACCTAAAAAAATCTCAGAATATAATACAAAACAAAAGTCCCAAAATCAAAATGCTTACTCAGTACTTCATTCAACTTGTGATAGGGTAAGGCTAAAGAGGTTTTTGGGTTTCAATGTAAGGTGATTAATTAAAAAACAAACAGAGTTAAAGACTCAAAAGGGTTTGCAAGGGAAAAATGTCTCAGTGGGTCATTTAAGCTAAGGGGTTTAAAACAAAGAAGGCCTTAATCATTTCCATAAACTATGTAGTCAAACAAATTCAATCTGGTTCAATGCGAGTTCTGAAGGTAAACCTAATTAGCAGAGCATCACACAATACAAAAACAAAAAGAATGACATAAACATGATGTCATTAAGGCTCAAATCCGCTTACAGGTTTAATTCAAGAGTTTACCTTAATTCCATATATTACTTAATCCCTCAAATATCAAACATTAACTAAGTGTACCAGATCGATTATTGCAATTAATTAGCATGGTTCACCTTAGACTCACATAGCCCAATTTAATTTCATGCACACACTCAATCTCATCTAAACTAATACAACAAAGCTTCATAGCTTAACACACAATACAAGCATGCAAAGAACAGAAGAAAAACAATTTAAAGAAAAGATAATCAGAGAAAGGCAAGACCACATAGTCACACACATGTATTCCATATCTTTCCCCCCACACCTAGACCAACATTGTCCTCAATGTTATGACATAAGATTAAAGAAGCAAAAATAGAAAAGAATGCTTCTCTATTTGTTAAAGTTCGAAATTATGGAGTTGGTGGATGAGGAGGTTAGAATCCTTTATGCTCAAAGAAGAGAGAAAAGAATGTTTCTCTATTTGTTGAAGTTCGAAATTATGGAGTTGGTGGGTGAGGAGGTTAGAATCCTTTATGCTCCCAATATGCCATCAAATTATGCTCCATTCGATGCATTCAATGTTCTAGTCGACTGAGACGATCGTCCAAATTGGTTGGGGGAGGTTAGTGGCTACGTGGTGCATCTGTCACAACCCAACTTCTTATAGCTAATTCCCCCACTCCTAGATTGAAGACGTCATATACAGCTTTAAAATGAATGATTACAACTTTGAAAACACAGATAGCAGTTTTGAAGTGAAACATTGCAGCTTCCTTTTCAAATGCCTACAAATAAAAAAAACCAAAAAAAAAACTCAAAGCAAACACCCAAAAGATATGCCTAAAAGAGAAAAACACCAAGAAAGGGATACAGATGAGGTGCCTCCCATCAAGTGCTTATTTAAGGTCATAATCTTGACCCTTGGCATATGTACATCATCCATTATCGAATGGATGCTTGAGCCCAACAGGATGCATGCTCAAACTCCGTGAGGAGCCTAGAGCAACTTCCCTTGAAGTAGGCTCTTTATCAGCACGATGCCTCGAAACTTCTAAGTAGTGGAACTTCATCGTTTCACCATCATACTCTAATGTCCACTCGTCTTTTCGGGCATCGCCCTTCTCACACCAGGATGGTCTTTGTAAGAGTATCGCTAATGGGTGTGGAGACTTGACATCCTGCTTGCCACCTTTGATCTTCAGCTCGCTTGCCCACAGCTCGTTCAACTCATATGTGATTAGCGACTTTTCTTCTTCTTACTTCTCTTCTTGTTCTTCTTCTTCTTTTACTTATAAACAACTAGGAAAAGGAAACGAAATTCGGTTAACAATAACATAAACTGCATCACTTACCTTAGGAGGTTGCACATCCTCCATCTTTTCTCGAACTATAACCTCTTCCTCTCCTAACTTTGCTTGCTTTTCCTTTATTATTTTTTAGTTCTCCAAATGATCTCCACTCTCTGAAGGAATGCATAACTCCCCAGTATCACTCTCCTATTGGCTAAAAATGCTTAAAGACATTTGGGCTTCCATGCTCCCTACCACGTCCGCTAAGTGGCTCAACTGATCTTTCAAGGTCTTTAAGCTACTCCTTGTTCCCGGTTGGAATTGAAGAGTGTTCGTCGCCAAACTCATTACGATCTCCCCCAAAGACATCTTATCAGCTTGTGGTGGCGATGGTGGAGGTAGAGGCTCTGGCTGGAAGTAGGATCGCTCTTGATAGTAGCTTAGTGGAGAAGTGAATATGTACTGTGTATCTTGCAAAATAGGACACGTACAAAAAGGATAACCCAAAAATGAGCAAATTTCACATACCTTAGCTTGTTGGTCATCCTTTGGTACTTGTGCGACTAAAGGTGTGAAATCCACCACTTAATGCTCAAACTTGGAAATAGCGATAGATGGAAACTCAAAATCATAATGAGGATAATATGAAAAATCAGAATCAAAAGCATACTGATAGTGAGCCATGCCGCTAAAAGATCAAAAAATCAGAAGAAAAAAATTGTAAAACTAAAACAAACAGAATACAAGGTAACCAAGAGCAACAAAACCAAAAACAAAAAAAACACCAATAAAAAAACCGTCACAAAATTTCCTAGCAACGGTGTCAAAATTTGGTATAGTTGTCTCCTGCAACCAAATTAATACCAACTCTAGCAATGAAAAATCTAGTTAGTGAAGAGTGGAGATCGTTCCCACGAGGAATTTTAATAGTAAAGATTATATAAGTTCAAAACTAAAACAATTGGGGGGGGGGGGGGGGGAGGGGGTTTAATTCACGTAAATTTAAGAAATTAAAAATGGCTAAAATCGAAAATTAACAAAAATAATTAAATCTACAATTTCAGTAAACAAACCTTGGTTTCAGATCACTGACGTTATCACATTAATATGGATCCTTAATATAAATTTTAGTCCATTAACAAAGATTCATTAGGTGATGTTTTCTCTTAATATTAAATGGATAGAAACATATATTCTAAACATTCTTATTAGTCAACAACTAAGATACGATCTTAAGTTTGATTGATTAATAGCTTTAAGAACTAAGAAACTAATGAACATGACAACACATGTACAACATGCATTTAATCAAGTTAAGTATCTTCTTAGAATTTCCAAACTCTAACGTAAAGATGATAATCCTAATTGCCACTTTGGATTAGCAAAACTGAACGTCAAATCCTACTAATCTAGCTATAAATTAAACAAAACAATTTCTGGTTGTGTACTCTGGAAATCAATCAATTCAATCATGAAAAGCAATTCGGAAGACAATTAATATTCATCAATGAAACAAACTTTATTAAGAAATCTCACACATACTAGATGATAACACAGTTCCCTTCAACCAAGAAGAAAGATTTAACTACTCGTAACAAAAGTGAAAACCAACAAAGAAATAGCAAAATACAAAGTCTTCATCCCTAGTCTTTTACCAGAAAATACGAAAAATCCTAGAAACCTACTGCAGAAAATGTAAACTCCCTATATTGCATAACGTGAACAGTAACTGTGTTTTTATCATTTTCGATGTCCTCCTCTCTCCTCCTTTTCGTTATCTTTAGCAAATATTCTCTCCCCATATTCAGGTTACAGATCCCTTTCAGCAAGGCAACAATTTGATTCTCAAGATCATGAAGATCTTAGGTGGATCGAATCTGATTTCAAAATAGATTTTGCAGATATTCTTTTTCTTTGCACGTGCCCACGCTTACTCAATTATTTTTTTGCCAGCTGGGAATTCGAACTGTCTTTATTTTCCTTGCATCTTTTTTATCCAATATCATATTTTATGTATTAAAAATCATTTGAGAACAATTAAGAAACAAGTCCATTAATTTTGAATAATAATTTCAACACATTAAAGAGATTTATATCCAAAATTAGCACAAAAATGACAACTTAACAATGGTCATAGATTTTTCCTTACAATTGTTGATGACCACAATCATATGACTTGGATTTACCTAATGAAACAAAAATCTGAAACTAGAGACCTCATCGAACAATTTTTTGCATATGTCGAAAGATAACTTGCAAAGAAAATAAAATGTGTAAAGAGTGATCAAGACCTTGAGTTCTCAATGACAAACTTCTTTGTTAACAATGGAATTCTCTATAAGACAACTTGCATTGAAACCCTTCAACAAAATGGAAGGGTGGAAAGAAAGCATCAACACATTCTTAGTGTCGCTGGAGCCTTAAAATTGCAGGCTTCCCTTCCCACTAAATATTGGTTTGAGTGTGTCATGTATGCTATTTTTCTCATCAATAGAATTCCCTCACCCCTCCTGACTCACAAATCTCCTTACTCTTTTGTTTTTGGTACCAATCCTGACCTTGCCCATCTAAAGGTGGTTGGTTGCCGCTACTAAGAAAGTAGGTAGAAGCAAACTACCCAAGGGCAAGAAAGGCTATTTTCTTGATTTTTCTGCAGGCATGAAAGGCTACAAACTTCTGGATCTACACACTAGACAATTTTTTTTTGTCTAGGGATGTCATCTTCTATAAAGATTTTTCCCCTTTTCACCAACCTTCCACTAATAACTCATCTGTCCCTCCTATTGTCCTTCCTGCAACCTGAACTCTCTTTAATACGAATCTGACTTGGTTCCCTTCTTACCTATGACCTCAGACTTATCTTCTTCTCCTTCTTCTCCACACCTTCCCCGTCGCTCTAATTGGCAGTCCCATCTTCCACCTTCAAGCCTATGACTGCCCTACTCTCCCTCACACCTCCCCTTACTCGATTTCATCTGTCCTATCTTATACCAACCTGTCCTCACAACATCACAAATTTTCCCTATCTATCTCTACCCTTAAAGAACCCCAAACTTACAATGAAGCAATGCAATTTAAGGAATGGCAGATAGCTATGTAGGAAAAACTTCAAGCCTTGAACAAGAATAATACCTGGGAGCTCACCTACTTACCTCAAGGCAAGACTGTCATTGACTGCAAATGGTTTTATAGACTGAAATTCCACTAGAATTCCACTCTTCATCGCTGTAAAAGTCGTGCTGTCGCCAAAGGTTTTACTCAGCAGGCTGGACTGGACTACAAAAACACCTTCTCTTTGATTGTTAAGCATAGTACAATTCGCTTGCTGCTTGCTCTCACAGCTTCCCAAAACTGGCATTTGCACCAACTGGACGTTAACAATGCCTTCCTCCATGGGGATCTTCATGAAGAGGTCTACATAAAGCCCCCTCCAAGTCTTCCTCTACCTGTGCCAAACATGGTATGTAAGTTAAACAAAAGTTTATATGGCCTAAAGCAAGCTAGTAGTCAATGGCATGCAAAGCTTACCTCAGCCTTGATCTCTACTGGCTTTTGGCAATCCCCTTATGACCATGCTATGTTTACTAAGCAAAAGGACTATGATTTCATCAGTCTCCTTATCTATATAGACGACATCTTATTAGCCAGTAACAATCTCCAATTGATAGACTCAACAAAAAGATACCTAGATTATACCTTTCAAATTAAGGACCTTAGACCAGCTAAGTACTTCCTAGGGTTGGAGTTTGCCAATTCTTTTGTTGGGACAAATCTGTCCCAACACAAGTACACACTGGATATACTGAAAGATGCTGGCTTTCTTAACTGTAAGCCCTTGTCCACTTCACTGGCCCCGCAAACTAGGTTGATAGCTTCTGGCGATCTTCACCCCAATATCACTGGGTATCGGCGATTGGTGGGCAAGCTCTTGTATCTCACCATCACAAGGCCCGATATTTCCTTCACTGTCCCAGTTCCTGGACAAACCTACCACTGAACATTTTCAAGCTAGTCATCGTGTCCTCCATTATCTGAAGAGCGCTCCAGGTTAGGGTCTCCTCTTTCGTTGCAATTCTTCTCTCAAGCTGTGAGCTTTCTCGGATTCTGAATGGGCGATCTGTCTTGATAGCCGAAAATCGATCACCGGCTTCTGTGTTTTTGTTGGCTCCTCTCTAATTTCTTGGAAGTCCAAAAAATAGAGCACGGTCTCCAGAAGCTCCTCTGAAGTGTAGTAACGCGCCCTCACCACGACCACTTGCAAAATCCAGTGGCTTCTTTACCTCTTTTGTGACCTCAGCTTCCCTCACCCAAGCGCAACTTACGTCTACTGTGACAACTTGTTTGCCATCCGTCTTGCCAAAAACTTGATCTTCCATGAACGCACGAAACACATATAAATAGACTGCCATATAATCCGGGAGAAGAACCTCTCGGGCCTCGTACATCTTCTTCCCGTCTCCTCGCAATCACAGTTGGCCGACATCTTCACCAAACCCTTGCTGGCTCTACCATTTCATGCTATCTTATCTAAGCTGGGTATGCACAACGTGTATACTCCAGCTTACGCCGGGGAGGGAGGGGGGGTTTAAATGGAACCATCTCACTCAAATGAAAGGGAATTAGTCTACACAAACACCGACAACGCTCACACAAATCAAAGGGAAGAAGACGGTGCTGTGTGACGAAGGGTCTAGAGACACACAAGTTGTTTAGGGTTTCTTTTGGCTATCCGAGTTTTTAGAAGTTCATTGGGCCGGGTCACGCCCCAACCCAAATTGTATACTCTCCTGACCTTCTGAGCTTAAGTTGATAGGATTTGGGCCTCTGATGAAGCCCAACTCTTGTTTTGCTTTTCTCTTTTATTTTCTCTTTTATTTCTTTGTTCTGTTTTAGTTTTGTTAGAGTTGTTACAAATTAGTTTCTTCATAGTTGTCGATTCTTTTTCTTCTGTAAATCAAGGCTATATATATATTAGCCATCTACTATCAATACATGCATAAAAAAAATACTTTTTCAACAAACAAATCAGTCTCTTTTATCAATTCGCTATTGGTTAATCACTGATAGAATCAACTAATTGTTAGTGCAATTATTTGATTGCTAAATAGAACAAAGAGACAAAAAGATAAAAAAGGAGAGTGTTTTACAAGATTAAAATTTCCAGGAAGAACCACTCCCGTTGTTCTTTAAAATGACAATGGTACTTGACCTCTTCTTTGTATCGATAATTCTCTCTCTCTAGATTTCTTTTCTCTTTTATGTTTGGCTATTGCTCCAAAAAATCAAAATAAAAAAAGCAAATGCCCAATTGATTCCATTTCTTTTTTTCTTTTCTTTTCATTTTAAGTTAAAATAATGAATTAATGAATGCCTTTTTAGTTTAAATTAATAAATTATGGCAACGATTATAAAGAATCAAAACTAGGATTAAATTTTAATCATTCTTTAGATCAAGGAACACATAATGACTCATAAATTTTATTTTGATTTTTAATTATTATAAACATAATTTATGTTCTTACGTATAAATTATTAAGATATTGTTATTATCATAAGAATTAACGGTAAATTGTTTTATAGCAAGTTAAAAATTGAGATATTTAATTAATATTTTTATAATATTAATTAATATCATAAAATTATATTAATTTCATAATTTATCCAAAATAATATTACTAATTGCGGCTGCTTTGATATAAGTATTTAAGTGCTCTGTTTTGCAGACTTGGCGTCTGGGATTCAAGAACGTCAGGTGGGAATACCGTCATAATCATTGATTTAAGGAAGTGGGTTTGCCACGTGTCAGATGGCTTGCTGCAAATTTCAACTTGCAGAAGTGGAGCCCACACACGTTATTCTTGATTTGCCAGTCTAATCCTAACATAGAGTAGTAGAGTGCTTTTGTTTTGTGGGTGGAAATGAAATGATGAACTGCCTGCCCATATGTTTTTATAAAGCAACGTCAACCAGAGACAGGGAGAAAACAAAATGCTAAAGAAAGAAAAAGCTGAGTAGGAGCAAAAGGACACAGATCATCATTACTATTTACAATATTCATTATTACGTACGACTACGGATCGTGATATGATTTTGGGAACAAAGGTCCACGAATTGAACAACTTTTAAATGTGTACAAATACGCATAGGATTTTTTTTTTTCAGGGAAGAAGACAGATTACATAAAAAGTCGAGAGAGAAATAGGTCCCGACTGATTCTTCAAAAAGAATACATGATATTTAATGGATGTAGCTTTAAAATAAGTAGTACTTAGTTCAAATTGTTTGGCATAAGATGCTAATTAGTCTAAACATCGGTTACTCTCGTAGTAGATATGTTAATATCTTACAGTTCAATTTTTAGTAAAAAATTCATTAATCCCTATAATTATAGAATTGTGAGTTTTGAATCGTCGGAGAGATGAGAAGAGTAGATTAAGTGTCACTTCCGAATTTACCTCAAGTTCAAACCGTCGAAAACTTAAGCGTCATGCTAGCATAAGTTTAGTATACACCCCCCAAAATTCTACAGTTCGATGAACACCATCCATCCGAGGTTTTGAAAAAAGTTAGTTCAAGGAAAATCAAAATACAGGAGGATCACACTCATTACTCATTAGTCTAGTAGAGACTTTCCTTTAAATAAAATGTCATCTCCAACCTGCTGCTTTTAGTAGTTTCACTTTTAACACATACTCTCAACTGTCCCCATTACTTTATGCCCCCCTTTTTCTTTATTCAACGCTAAAGATTGCACCCATCTCCTAATCTTCCATTCTTCCTCTCCAAGCACCGGCGACCTTCTTCTTCTTCACCTCTGTAGTCTGTACGTCCACCTGAAAACTCCATTTTCATTAAAAAGATTAGTGCTTTGCCTCGGAATGTCGTACTGATCACAACTCACTGATTCTTATTATCTCCTGAAATGGGTTGCTGTGCAAGTGCCAATAAAGCTTCAGATTTTGACCAACTTGGATCTGCTACTCTCAACCCCAAGTCAACTCATGACAGCAGAGCTCCACCTCCACCGTCCCTTGAAGAAGAAACCGTTAAAGAAGTTCTCTCCGAAACTCCCAACACCAAACCACCGCCACAACAGCCCATCAACATCAACACTTTACAAGACAACAACACCAACAAGAACAAAATCCACCATGAACCACCACTGTTGCCACTGCCATTTGTTGATCAGAACGCTACAAAGAATGATGTTAAGCCATATCACGAGGACGAGATCTCAGAACAAGAAGTCTCAGAAGTATGCAGCGTGAGCTTGAGCGAGAGCACTATCAACGACGGAGAAGAAGTAAAACAAAGAGTAATCCGATCTCCTGCACCTAGAAACCGGTCATTCCCCGGCGATATGGTGGGGCCTAAAAGAGACCGTCATAACGGGAATTCGCCTATTCAGAGAGGTGGCCGTTCACCAGTGAAAAGAAACAATGCCGGGGGTGGAGGTACGGTTAGGTTGGTGGAGAGCAAGGAATCATTAGAAAGGCGAGGGTTGAGATCCGACCCGAGTAGGAGAGACCCAGGTGAGAGCTCAGGAAGAAGGTCCAGGTCACCAGCCTTCAATAGATCTGCAATGGGTCGTAGAACGTTGGCGGTGAGGAGCAACCGGTCTCCGGGCCGTGTCAGAAAGGATCCACCGGAGAATGAGATGAATAAGGCAAGTGTTGTGGAGGGAAGCAGCTATGCTACAAACGAGTCACTTGAAAACCCACTGGTTTCCCTTGAATGTTTTATCTTTCTCTGAATTGCAGAAAGTTTCCGGTGGGTGGAATCTTAGTCGCCTGAGTTTGTTTTAAGCAATTTTTAGTTAATTTATCTTCTGGATTGTGTATATTAGTGGACAAAATGGTAGATACTCAGATCCGGTAACGTGGATATGGAATGCCATTATTGATCTCCAGGTTTACTCATCTATGCAAGATTGCTTTTTGTACATCCAGTGAAAGGATTTGCCTATTACGCAATGTATATCAAAATTAACTTGTCGCTGCGCACATAAGCAAATTGAAATTTGAGAAATCTTTCTTTACCGTTGGAGGACAGGCTGAAGACCACAAGCAATTAGTGGTCCTAAATATAAAAACTTGTCCATAGTCGAGTTTCTTCTTGTCTCTGCTTAACGGTACGGACTTAATTTTTGTCCCATTTCAAGCACAGACAAATAACAATATCCTTTCGACACCATACCCGCATCCCATCCAAATCCTCTCAGTTCCTTCACAAAAGATTAAGCATTGAACATAAATACAATTGGCCGATACGAGACAACAGGCCACCAACGAAACTAGCAGGCTCTAAGCAAGCAATCTAAATAAAATATGTTGGCCCTAGACTAGACCTCGTTCGTGTAAAAATGTACTGGCCTTAAACAATCAAAACCACAATTTCAATCAATCTTTTTTCCAAACACAAAGAACCAAGCTTGTTAACGAGTTGGACCTGACTTTCACGAGTAAAATAAAAATGGGTAATCTCTGTTCGACAGAATTCGCAAGGAATTTGATGTTTGACTCCACATCTTCCCTGGCCAAAACAATCCATCTTTGAGGATCAAATCCCATCCACAAACTTTCAACATCCAAATATTGCAGATGCAAAGGATGAATAAATAATCTGGGTGGCAGCCTCCCAAACTTTGCAAATATGTCCGCACAGATGCTGGCTTCAACCCATCAAAAACTAATGGCTTATCTACACAGCATAAAGAGCTTTACGGTTAAGAAGTAATGCTTGTTTGTGTGCTTTGAACACTTCCTCCGGTTCATGGCTGTACTTGCTTTCGTCCAATGTTTGCACTTTCTTAACTTAAGCTTCTTCCGTTGAGCTGGTGACTGTTTCATGGTTTAAGGTGGAAATGTGATGTGCAGTGACAAATTGTTCGCGGGGGTCAGCAGCACTTTCCAGTGCTACAGAAACTGGGGCTGGGTGTGCTATAAAGGTAGGAATGTTGTCTCCAGGCATCAACACCGAAACTCCATTTGCATATACAGTCATCTGAACATTTCATGGAAAGGAAAATCAACCATGTTAGGGAGCTAAATGGTAAGTGGATGAAGCCCCGTCACAGGTTTGAGTATTGATGAAACTCTTGGGATAAAATATGAAGTGTATCTCATGAAGCACATGTCAACCAATATTTGGAAATTGGTCATTGAGTTAAGTCAAAACTGTGGAATCCAAACTTGTTCAGCACATCCATGACATTTTCTTGGAAGAAACTTTTTTGTTGGACAAAGTCTATATGAAGTATTAAATAGGAGATAAAAAGTGGTCCACAGAAACCTTGCTAAGTCACAAGAAGTACTAAACGAAAACGAGTTATGAAGCTAAACAAGTAGAGACAATCACTCGGGCACACAGGAAATCATTCAGTTGTCATTGGTTTTTGAACAAAGGAGTTATGATCATCAGTCCAGTTCACAGGGACAGATGTAGACTTGCAGTTTTCAGTTAAAAAGTTCATACATCAACTTTCTTTCTCATGGTTCTCCACACTACTAATAATGTAGACATGGCAACAACTAACACGTGAAATTGAGTTTTATGCTTGATATAATGTAGCTGGTGAGAGACGGACACTACCTTGAACACTATGTCATTAAATATACAATCCAAATAATTTATCGCTCTTATCCATTAAACAACTTAATGTATAAAATCTGCATTTATATGGCAAGCTACTATTAGCATATTTATGGATTATAACCATAATTTGCTACAGCTCAATATTTCTGTCCAGATCAGACTTGCTAAGTAACTATCACTCAATGTCACATCAGCTGAAAGATATTGCACGTTGTAGAGCCAATGTGTTTCATGATGATTGCTCCACAAACAAAACTAACTCTTAAACATATAAAACCCTGGACTCCAAAAAGCCCATTGTTCCCTCAAATGCAAATCTGAAAGAACTTGGGAGACCATCCTGTCTACTCTAGAACTAAGTGCCTCAACAATTCTTCACCCAAAGGTTTTTAAGGGATACCCCTTGGACAATCTTTATAAGATCAAGATGATGTAAAAATCCTTGATGAATAGTCATGTACACTTTCACGTTGAAAAGCACTTGATAACATAATAAAGTTTACGCAACTTTTCTATTGTGCTAGCTACATCCCAAATCAGAGGTAGTCCTCAGAGTAAACAAGGTGGTAGGATCAAGAAGGTGGGCCTCTTATGTTTCGGAAAAGGCAAGGCAGATGGGCAGACCATAGACGTGATGCATCACACAAGAGCCCTCATGGGATACTCCAAATAAATAGGTACTAACCTAATCTCCTTAGTTTATCTTCAAACACAATATTTTAAGTAAATTAAAGGCACAAGTTGAAATCGGAAAAGATAAGAATAAGATGAACCAAGGCTTGTCCACAAAAGAGACCTGTCTCCGACCATAGATACTGTCACACTGGCCATGCAATTGCAACGCAAAAGCTAGGTCCAGTTGAGACTGATGGCCAGTATGCATCGATGTACAATGCTGGTACTAAACAACAAGAAGGACATCTACTCCAATCCAACGACCATTAGGCTCGGAAACCAACCATTCAATCACTAGACAACTGCTTCAAATGGGCCATTGCCCTGCCCAACAGCTATAATTAGGAGACAAGACAGTTCCCAAATGATGAAAATTTTGACTAAGTGAATGGGTGATTGTGGAAGGGAAAAGTGAGCTTATCGACCTGAGTTTCAATACTTGAGCCATTTTTTTTTAATTTGGATATTAAAAGCATCACTCAATAGTAAGTAAGGCTTAAGGTAGATCAGATGCAGTTTAGCACCTTACTAAAATGGCTATATGGCCAACAAATATGATGAGAAATCTCAAGTGACAAGTGGGAATTGTTACTTAAACGTTGCAGGAGAAAAAAAAAAAGAAAATGAAATGGATATAAGCACGAAGATTGGGTAGGAAATCGACCTTGAAGTCAAGCAGAAGAAAATGTCAAATTCATGTACTGCAGAAGCTAGGTCATTGAACAAATTCATACTGTAGAGTGATTAATAACATGGAACCCAAGATCAATTCTGAAACATAACCACATCTAACCTATGTCAGTGGCTGGGCAGAAATGTATCCAACACTGACATAGTCATACTTATAATTGTATTTTGTGTCAGATAAACAATTATCGTTATAGCGAAAATCGAAACAAACAACAAATTGTTAAGAGAGAGCGTAAAGAAAGAAAAGACACAAACAACGACATTTACCCCAACATTAGAAATCTTAAAACCTTTAACCTGTCAAGAGACGCAATCAAATCAAAAAAGAGAATTTTAGTAAAGACCAGTCAATTGCAAGTCTATACAAAAAATGGGAAGAGATTCACTCACTTTTGGAGATGGGTGACCAAGCTTTGCATGCACATCTATCTGGGACTCGAGGTCACCATGGCTCCTTTCAGAGGAAGGTCTGAGCAATCTTTCAAAGATGGCCATAACCAGGAACATAGAGATGAGAATGGCAGTAGCTACAAACCCAAAAGACACAGCATTGACAGAGTTGTCAAAATGTCCGAGGTGATCTTCTCCTTGCACGTTCAACAGTGTTGGAGCTCCAATTGGTGGCGAAGAATTATAGCCACCATCCTGTGCAACCATTTTTGAAGTCTACAATTTCTATTTCATCAACTTCATTTTCATTATCATTATTTTGATCACGAGAGACAGAGAGAGAGAAGGAAAATTATGGTGTGTAATCAAAAGGTAAGGCGATGTTCAAGGCTTTTTTACACTGGAATCAAGGCATAGGCCTGATGCTATGTATATAGATAAATATATATATATATAAAGAACTAGTATTTTTACAAGGATATGGAAAGCGAGAGAAGCAAAGAGAGAAAGAGCATGTGGGCTAACTCTGTTTACAATAAGGTGACCATGGAAGAGAGGAGGAGGAGGAGTGAGAAAGGAAGAATCTTGGAACTTGGATAGCTCTGCTTTTTAACTCTTTATTTCTTTTGGTGTACAGAAAGAAGAAAATGGTGGTTTGGGCAGTTGAAATAGACTTTTTCCGCTTATTTTAACCATTCAGGACTTGCTATGTACTGTGGGTCTGTCTTGTCTGGCTTGTGCTTAGGGTTAGCGTGTAGGTAGGTCTTGAAGTGACTGCTGTAAAAAACACAAGCATGAACCATGAACATGTTCATGGGCTCTCGCTTTTTGGCGCTACAGTAATTTGATGTGGACTAAGGAGCTTCACATATTGTGACGCTTATAACATCAACTGCTCTACTAAATGCCAAGTGAGTTAAGGAGGCATAGCGTAGAAATATCTGCACTCTGCAAATACCAGAGAGTCCTTGCTTGGAAAGAAATAACGCAAAGGAGATTCCGTCCACTTTATCACTGTTGGTAGACTATGATTACTAATTAGGCAGGCTTGGCATCCACAATTCGTCCTTTTAACTTACTAATGAAGAAACTTAGACTCCAAAGAAAATAGAGTTACTTCTTTTACCATATTATTGGTAATTTTGGGAAAGATCAGATTAAGCAATGCATTTAAAATTGGAACAAGTAAAGTTTAATGGTTATAGTGATTATTAATGACCATTATTATTTTAAATAATAATGATCAATTGTTGCCTTTTATATTTAGGTTATGTTTAATAGGACGATTAGAATAAAATGTAATATTATTTTATCGTTTAAAATGAAGGTTTATAATAAAATGAAATGAAATAAAATAGAAGAAGAGGGTTTTATATTACATCTTGTTCTATCCTAAACAATAAAAATGAGTCATCTCCAAAGATTTAAGATGTAATATAAAATGATAAATATATATTACCTAATATATCTTCAATAAATTTTTATAATACCAATTATACCTTCAATCTTAAAAACAAACAGCAAGATAATACATCATTATTCTATCAAGAGTAGAATAGTCATTCATTATTATTACACATGTGTTATATCTCGTCTCATCAATTTTACAAACAACATTTCATTATATTTCATTACGAACACTTTCATTCTTCCCAAATAATAATTTTATAATATTACATCTATTTGCATTTTATTCTATTATAAATTATTCCTTTTTTTTCCATTTTATTAAAAGTCTTATGTCTAACCAAACGTACCTAGGGGGATGTTAAATCTTTTCCATTATTAGTATAAGAAGATTTTGTTTATCACAACATTTGTTATCGCCCCCACCCAATTTTGGAACCAAAATCTTTAAGGGGAAGGCCCAATTACTTGTCTTTGCCATGTCTTTTATTTTAGGAGCAATTTGCAATAAAGCGAGGGCTTGCCATTCCAAGGACTATTCAATTGTTTTTGCTTCTTCCAAGTCCAAATAGCATTATCTACCAACTTTGTAGCCAACTTTAAGAGGCCAACGTCGTATTCATGCCCAACACATATCATTCAATGCGAGACATTTAAAGGAAAAATATAGACACATAACATGCAAGATTAAAGGTGTGAGCTATGCCCATTCACTAGCCTCGTTTCTTTTTTCTCCTACCCTTCTGTAACAGCAAATGTTTACATAAATGGGCTGGGCACGTGGCACCTAGTAGGTGCAAATAAATGGATGCGAGAAGCTTCCCCAGCATATTGTAAATGTATAAACGTTTAAAGTTGCTTTAGATTCCCCTCAAACAATTTATTTATAGCTTTCTCCTAAAAATTATTATAAGAAACGAAGTCTATTAACTAATAACCCAAAACTCTCTAGTCCAAAGCGCTCTTTTACATGACCAATACGGGCGAATATGAAGACCAAACTTCTGTTATGGCTTCTTCAATGGCAGGCAGCTATAGCCTATAGATTGATAGGTAACCTAGACAAGTTAGCGTGCTTGGACTTTGCAACCAACCAGAGACCTAGAAGAAGATAGCAAGAGCATAGCAAAATAGTAATCCCCTTTATCTTTCTTTCTATGATGTCAGAACAGACACTTATATTTAGTTTTCTCCTAATATTGTACGGTCAATTTTAGTTTCACGTGTCTGCAAAAATTGTCGCATCCTCGCCGCACCATCACCAACGCACTCACATTGTGCCATTATTATCTTTCCTTGTGTCTTCTGACCAAAGATAATTAAGGGATGATAATAGGTCGAGGTTACAGCTGTTGTTGGATCCACCGTAAGGCGCCTGGGTTTGAGTGATTCAATCTTTTGAAAAAAGTTCAAAACCCGGTTAATTCAAATCTGACCATTTGGTTTGGACCCAAAGTAAGCTACCAAGTTCAATGATAAGTCTCCCAAATCAATTCATCTTATAAATAATTATGAAATCAAATAAAGAGAATAAATTTTAAAAATTAAGAATTTTTAAATTTTCTTAAATTATGTAAAAATATATATTTTTTAATCTTATAAAATAAAACAAATAGAAAAGGAAAATAAAAAGCCTAAAGATCAATTTTGCCCCGGAATCAGCACCACCATGTCAGCTTCCGGTGTCGGGCTTTTCGGGTTTTAACCATCAAGCATCAAAATTCTCGACATTGTCCCCTACAATCAGCGGTCCAGATCATTTTTCAAATAGAACAAAGTGATAACTGGGGATGGGGAGTGTGGTCAAACGGTCAGGTGGATAAAAAACGTAAAACCTTTAACAAATTGTGTAGGCTATAGCAAACCACAAGTGTTACGGTCGCACGTGTGTGATGTTGCGTGTGTAGCCAAACAATGAGCCTCTAGGGATCGCAGTTTTGCGTAAGATGAGAAGAACTTGGCGGGGATGGGACAAGGTCAGCACTGGGGAGTCGGGGTGGTCAAGTGAGTGCATGGGGCCGAGGCGTCTCCAACCATTACATCAAAATTTTACACCAAATTTAATGTAAAATAAAATATTTTTTTAAAAAAAATTATATCAAATTTAGTGTTATTTTAATCATTTTATACCAAATTTTGTACATTAAAATTTATGCAATCACAATAATTTAGTTATTAACTAAATTAATTTTTATTTATGAACTTAAAAATTAAAATAAAATCATTATTCTTAATTAATTAATGTATATTTTATATTAAATTAATATTATTTACAAAATATATTTAATATGATTGCAACAACAAATTAATAACATACACAAATACAAACTGATTAAAATTTCTCATTTAACCTCTAAACATTTGAATTTTCATATCGTTCCCACAAATGTTCAATCAGTACATTACGAAGTTCTAAACTATTAATTATTTATGTTAAATTAATATTTTCAAGTGCTTTAGCTTTACTTTAAATTTGATCATTGTAATTTTAGTTTGCTTATAATCTCGAGTCTGATTTTTGTTGTAATTTCTTTTAGTCTGGTTGTAATTTCAAATATTTTTGTTAAGTTTTTATTTTTTAAATCAATAATGTAGTTTAAATTTATGTACTTTATATTTCAGATTTACTTTTTATTCTTAACATATTTTATTAATAAATTTATAACACTTATAAATAAAAATTATAAATAAATTTAATATTATATTCGATATTAGTCTCGTTTTAAATGTCTCAATGAGATCTTTGTAATGATATATTTTGTGTAAAGTAATATATATTTTAAATTTAATTATTTAGTAAATTATGTAAATAAATTAATTTATGAAAAGAACATAAAAGAAATATGTTAAAAAGTAGACGGAAAATGTTATCTTTTTACAACTTTGGCATCATTTTAATGTGAAGATTTAGTGTCTTTCTTAGAATGAATTTATTGTACTAAAATATTAATTTTGGTGTTTTAATGTTTTGGTTGGAGATGACCTGAGAATATACTTTTCCACTTTCGCTTTTCAATTTCTTTTCTTTGTCGTGTTTCATTTCTAGTACCCTGCCTTTCTCTTCTTTTGATGGAAAGTTCAAAGTATATATGGATATCTGCAAATAAGGACGGACATTATTTTGTGACAGTTTGGGCTCGGACTCCTGAATTTAAGCTGACAAGAAAGAAATCAATGCAAACCATATCTTGGTTAATTAGGGCAGGTAAGTACAGCTTTCTTGTCTTTGACTAACTAAACAAGATTATCGACCTGTTTTTTTTTTGTGGCACTAAGTAGTAACTAAGCTCGGAAAAGTTGGAGAGAAAGGAAAAAGTAATAAGCATAAGTGATGTTGCGAAGGAAGAAGCTACATGACAATGGATGTGTGTGGTTTCCATTTCTGTACAGACAGACAGACAGATATGAATCATCAGACTATTAAGCATTTTTTCTCAAGCAAATCTTATTACATGATTCTTGAATAATATACAATTAACTGAACAATCTTATCGGTGAGGTTTACAGATATTTAGCCCACATATATAGATTATTCTATACTTAGTTCTACGAAAAGAAAAACAAGAGACTTAAACAACACAGCAGTCAGCAAATGGGTGCAGAGTTCTTTCTTTCTTTCCTCTTTTATGGGCTCCATGCTACTCCACATGTCTGTCTCAAGTATGTGGATCATCAAGATGTAAATCATTTATCGGATCGAATGATGTACACCTGTATTCATGATTGTTTGTCGTTATTGTAAGATGTTGATTTATTTCCCCTCGTCTTCTTCCGTTAGAAAATTCGTCAATGGTTCAGAAAAACATTATCATTCTATAAGTTTGTCAACTTATATAGTCACACCAATGGACATGTCCTTTGATAAGTAGAAGAGAGAGGAAAAGGGTCTGTGACCCATTTGAGACCTAGTCTATAATACCCAATAACTATTATCTTGGGTGCTTTAATTGGACTCAAATTTATAAGTGACATGGGACATAAAATAGTCTTACAATCTCCCACTTGGCCCATATTACGACTTGATGATCCAACAACTTTAAGTGCACACAATACATGGAATCGATCAAGTCATCCTTAATCGAATTAAGCTGATGGGACCATGGCGGTCACAAGTTATATAACCTGATTCCTTCTATGTATCACAGAATCAACTCTACTCAACAAACTTTAAGTGAGTAATTCGGTAATTGTTTTCTCATAAATAATAATTATTGTATACAACATAATATGGATAACCAATAAGTGAGCAAAAACATATAACTGTAATTGA
>JAOTAX010000002.1:25032281-25046785 GCA_025629825.1 Erythroxylum guanchezii | reverse complement strand
GTTTTTATATTACAAATCTCAACCAAACAGGTTTTCGTTTTTTTAAGGAAAAAAACAGAAACCAAAAACAGGAAACAAAAACCAAAAACAACAACAGAAAAATAGAAGTGGAACCAAACGGCCCCTAAGTTGTACTAGAAGAACAAGTGGTAGATCGAGTTGGTCGAGAATACAACAACAAGGAGAGGATACATTGACATAGGAAAGGATACAAATGAGTCAAAGTTATAGTAAGGATTCGGAGCGGATACAAAAGCGAGGAGTCAAAGTTGTAGCAAGGAGTCGGTATATTTCTACCACCTTATTCTTATGTAAATTGTTTTCCTTATACCGTATCATGTATGGCTTAAACATGTTGATTTGGTTATGTTATTTCTGCTGCGTTTTGATTTTGAAAAAGTTTTGAAATCTACCGTTTTAGTCAAATCTTGCATGCTTTTGTTTTTGATCCAACAATTATAACAGGGTGGATATTTTTTATTATTTAATTAGAATGAGTTAATGTAGTTTTTATGTTTTTATAGATTCTTATTGCATACATTTAATGTGTAAATTTTTTAATTATATTAAATATTGACACCTTTTTATTTTTAATAATAATGAGAATTGATTAACATAAGAATAAAAATTGAGATATTAAAAAATGAATTAAATTAAATTAATAATATTTAATAGTATAATAAAAATAAAAATAAAAAATAAAATTAAACAAATTTTTGTTTTCAATTTTTATTACCAATTTTAGTTAAATAATTTTAATTTTTAGTTTTTATTATAAATCTCAATTAAACAAATTAACGTTAGTAAAACCAAACCAACCCTGTCTTTGGCCACTATATCAAATTTGGCATTAACACTTGGTTTGACTTATAATTGGTTTAATTGAATTGATTGATTAAGGCTCCCTAATACAAAGGTATTAAACATACAAATAGACAACACATTAGTAATCTTCTTTTATCTAAATTAGCAATCTACATTACTAAGAGAGGACTAGCTTGACTGATCTAGATAAGCAACCCTAAAGCTAAGCATAAGATGGCATATTTATAGTCCCTAATTTCTCTTTGCTTTTGCTAATAATCTAGTGATGAAACCTCTTGCTCTTGTTGTATTTTTGATATCGAGGAGAACTTAGCTTATGAACTTTAAGTCATGTGTAAAGGTGTTGTTAAAAGCTGTCAAATTTCTTTCATATCAGATATCATGAATTATCGTACCCATGGCACATTTAAAGAGCTTATAATTCCCCTTGAGGGTTTTTTGTAACTTGCAAGCCTAAGCAACAATACTATCTCATTTTGGTTACATTAAATGCCAACTGAAACCAAGATTAATCCCCATATTTTCTTTGTGAAACTGCATTTAAAGAAAAAGTGGTTGAGATCTTCTTGAGGGTATGAGAAAATCAAACATGATATGTCCTTTATATGGAACTTTAGAGAACCTCTTATGTTTAATTTGCCCATGGTAGCCATCCAAAGTAATATAGAACAAGTAGGGGGCACTGTAGCATCCTAAATTAGCTTGCACCATTTAACCTACTGTATTGACTCCTTGGTTATGGATTTGTATGACTGAACTGAGAATCTACCTTGCTTACCCAGCTACCAAATGATTCTATCTTGGTTTGAGGAGTCAGGCGAGTAAGTAGGTAGATAGGGAGGAACTTTATGGAGCCTCTTATCGAGTTAATTGGTCAGATCCATTTACTAACATTTATAAAAGCTTAAACTTTTGCATTCTTTAGTATTATGGATCTCAAATTCTGGAGTTGGTTTAGCTTATATAGTGGGCCTATATCCAACCAATTATTAAATGAGAAATAAGTATCAAATCCATTACCAATTTGGTGCTCGATTTCAGGTTGCAAGGAATTTCTCAGCTTCAATATTTCACTTAGTGTCTAGGAAATGCTAGCCTTAGGTGATATCTTCCAAATGCTTACTCCTTTTAGGAATTACTGGTGAGGCCATTTGAACTATAGGCTCTCTTTGTCTGTACATATTTTCCACAATCTTTTAGCTAGAAGAGTTTTACATGTTTGTTCAACTGAGGGTATTCTAAGCCCACCAAATTCTTTGGGAGTGCAGATAGTTGTCCATTTAACTTTTGATCTCCTTGTGGATGTGCTAATGCCATTCCAGATGTCGTTTTTAATATGGTTGTCAATCTCCTTTTGTACCTTTTTAGGAATAGCAATGTGAGAGCACCAATAAATTTCTATGTTGCTAAATATAGCTAAAATTAGTTGAACTCTACCACTATAAAAGAGAGTTTTAAGAGTTCATATTCTCAATTTTCTTCGAATTGTTTTTATAGGAGTTACATAGTTTGATAAGGAGAGCTTTTTGGTAGAGATGGGGATACCTAGATATTTGATTCAAAACTTTCTAATGGGTATTGCAGAGGAATGAATATGATCCTTGAATTCCTACTTTACTTCTGCTGAGATCAGGATACAAATTTTATTCTTATTGCAACCTAGGCCAGACATGGTCTTAAAAGAATCCAAGCAGTTAAGGACGAGATTATATGAGTTTAAGTTAGCACCTAAAAGGAGAAATAATTCATCAGCAAAAGAAATGTTCACTAGATCTAACTTACTACATTTTTTAATGGAATTTAAACCTTAACTTAGGGGTAATGTTGAATCTGATTAGTTTTGATAACATTTCAATGGTTATTGTAAAGAGATATGGAGATAAAGGATCTCCTTGCCTAAGATCCTTAGCTCCCTTAAAGACTTTGGTAGGTTCTCTATTTAATAAAATAGCATAAGAAGTTGTTGTAACACAGCTAGAGATCTATTTAGTGAATTTACCTAGGAATCCTAGAGCCTGCATTGCCTAGAAAATAAAGCTCCAATTAATGGAATTAAAAGCTTTTACAAAATCTATTGTTATATCATAAATATTGACTCATTTCTTATTGTTATAGCATAGCTATTGATGTATTTCTTCATTTGATAGATCTTGAATAACTCTTAAATAAAAAAAATATTCTCATTGATGCTCCTCCTTTAGATGAAAGCAGTTTGGCTAGGATTGATGATTAGAGCAAGAATTTTCTTGATTCTATTTGCTAGGATCTTGGCTATTATTTTATAAATCATATTACAATATGCAATTGGCCTAAAATTTTGCATTGTGGATGGGTTGATTACCTTAGGGTTTGAGATGACATAGGTTTTGTTTAATTCTAGCAATATATGAGGACTGTTGAAGAATTCTCTTATAGTATCTACCAACATATGACCTATAGTATTCCATGTGTGCTAAAAAAAATATGGCATTAAATCCATCTGAACCCAGAGCTTTACCAAGATTAAAGCCAAATAAAGATTGTTTACTTTTCTTTAGGTGTGAATTCCTTGATCAAATCAACTTTTGAGTTTGTTGGAAATGAGTTGTTCAGGTATTGTTTGAAGTCCTTAGGAAATATGCTATCTTCCTGGCTTTCATCAAGTAAAGAGCTAAAGTGAGTAAAAGCTAGTTCCTTAAGGTTTTCCTACTTGGAAAGCTAGTTCCTTAAGGTTTTCCTGCTTGGATATCAGTTTTCTAGAATTATCCTTCCATTATTCTTGTTTATTCTTTCCTGAATAGTTTGATAAAATAACTTGGTGTTGATTCACCATCTTTTAGCCAATTAATTCTGGCTTTTTGCCTGAGATGTGAATTGTCGGTTTCCAAAGCTAAGTAATAGTCTTTTAAAGTAGTTGATTTTAGAGCTCTCAACCTTTGGTTGGAAAGAATGGAAATCAATTAATCCTAAAGCTTCACAATATCATTAAGGAAAGAGTTCTTCCACTGAGCAAGAGGTGATGAATCTGGGTTGTATAGAGTTATTAGGGACTGTTTGAGAGTTCTTATAAATTGTTGGCATTGGAATGTCTTGGACTCCTGAGCCTTATGATTTAGCCCTTCCTCAACCAATCATGAGAAACTGGGATGTTTGAGATAGCTAGGCATTGAAGAATCTAAATGAAGATAAGCATTTAAGCATTAGGTCATGTATTGTAATGATAGTTGGAGAGTGATATGACATTTAAGCATTAGGTCATGTATTGTAATGATAGTTGGAGAGTGATATGACATTAAGTAGTTGTGAAAACTAATTGCATTTGGGCAAAAGCACTTATTCATTCTGAATTCACAAGACTTTTATCAAGTTTCTTCTGCATAAAATTAGCTCCTCTTTGCTTATTACTTCAGGTGAACATATTTCTTGAGTAATTTAGATCCTCTAGTGATTGGGGGTTTAGATATGTGTAAGTTTTAATTATTAACTCTCGATAATCCGCGAGTGCACTGTTTGTTAGCGTAGTACCAAAGGTGTCAATCCCACGATAAGAGAACTAATCTAATCCTAAAATCTAAGCTATAAACAATAACAGAAATTCAAGATGCAATGAAAATAATACTAGAATTTAATTAAATCAATCAAATTAAGAATCAAACACGAAAGTACTAATTATTAAGCAATTTGCAACACACCTAAGAATCAACTGAAGGAAATTACCAATTGAGAGAAAGGGAATTTTACCTATCCTTAATGCTAATCTAACTGATTATGAATTATTAGATTATTGGTTCTAGACTATCCTAGGGTTGATTACTCTCTCGCTCTCGTTATAACTGTTAACCCTAAATCATAAACCCTAATAAGATTATGGAGGTTGCAATCTTTCAATTTACGGGCTATCCAAAACCTAATTAGTTATAAAGTTCTCTAATACACTATCGAAACTTATGCAAGATCTATCTCTCCACAAATTATCGATCTGATGTAATTTTGGTTTTTATTAAATCACCTAACTCTTGTTAGTCCAATTTAATCATTTTTCATTCAATTCACCCTCTCAGTTTATTATCGAATTATGCAATAGTATAATCAAACAACAACAATATCTAATAAACACATAAACAATCAGATTCTCATTAATTTAAGAATAAAATTCTGAAGGTGAGTTTAAAACATCCTCGACATTTTATATCCTATCTTCAACTGTTCAATCCAATTCTATACAATAATAAAGCAGAAAAGAACAGAAATGTAATCTAAAATGGATGATGGGAGGCAGCGACGTCGGGAAACCTCATGATCTGGGAAGTACTTCGAGCTAGCTTCTTCTCCTCTTCTCTCTTCCTTCTTCTCTTCCTCTATCTCTCAATGATCTGTCTTTAGGGTTTCTCAAGGTAGCTGATCCAAAAAGTTTGTTTCTCTGCCTTTTTTGTTCTTTTTATATCCTCTTGTGTTTTGGGTAACCCTAGGATAATTTCAGGGTTCGAAAGGTCCAAACAATGCCTTGAAACTTGAAGTTTGTGAATGTCTACGTGTCTGTCCGATGCAGGCCACGATCATGGCTCACATCTGAGCCTTATGTCACGATCGTGGCATGTAGGCCACGATTGTAGGCCAAATCTGGTGCTTCTGTCACGATCGTGGGTCGTTGTTTCGACCTGAATGTCTCTAAAACTCCTTCGTTCTTTGATGTTGATCCTGAAATACTAGCAAATACATCAAGGTACCTCAAAAACATAATATTTAAGCTCAAAGACTTATACTAACCCATAAAACACCTAAAACATAAATAATTAACAAAGTAACACAATTCTAACCTAAACACACAATAAATGATTGAATTAACGGCCAAACACATATAAAGCTATGCCCTAAAACATAATGTAATTTACACTTATCATCAAGCTCCAAGTTGCTAGTTAAATTTACAAGGGAAAAATTTCTAAGTCCGGTTTTGATTAATTAACCTTTAGCTTCAAAAGCAAACTTTGTGTAGTTAAAGTCCTACCAATAATCCACGGTATATTAATATTGTTGATCAATCTTGTTAAATCCTCCCAAAGTTTAGCTTTTTGAAACTCAATATTGGAAGCATAAATGGTGGTGATTGCAACCTCAAAAGATATGAAGGATAACTTACTATGCAATGGAGCGTCTGATCAAAACATTCCTAATCTCTTAGTTAGAAAGCGAGGGGGTTGGAGGATACAATTACTGCCACTATAATGATTGCTCAGTGAAGTCTACTCCTTATTAATAAACTAGAGACCTTTGCTAAATTGTTCTTACTTATTTTTGGTTTCAATCAAAACAGCAAAATGAGGATTTTTAAGGACTAGGAAATCCTTAATGGCTTGATGTTTATTAGGATTTTTTAGTAAGGAGGATTAGGGAGGTTTTTCTTCTTGGCTTTCCTCCCATTTGATTTCTTGATAGTGCTAGAATTTGAAGGTGATCAAGGTTAAATTCTTGACTTTTTGTTGGCCTAGTAATGAGCTCTTTACCAGTCTCCTTTAGAAGGTTTAGATTTGGACTTTACTGAATTATCCGAGTGGGTTGCTTTTGAATTTCGCACCTATCCTCCTCAAAATTCTGATGGTGAGTCTCTTTAGACTTCTGTAGTTCAAGATTATGCTCATCAACCATTGTCTTAGTGGGAACTTCCTCTGCTTTAATTAGTCCCTCACTTGTTCAGTTGGCTTCATCATATCCTTCTTGAAATTCATAATATTGTCAGTTTTTGGGCTTTCCTGCATCTTTGGAATCCATTTGTAGTCATGTTTGGATTCCAGCATAAGATAACTTCAATATGAGGAATTTCGTGGAATCTAGAAGTTTCATTTTCATTTCAACCTCTATCCATATACGTGTATAGCCAATTCTTCTAATATGGGCAGTATTCTCATTTAGTGCTAATGGCTTTCCTAGTTTGCTAGCAAGATAGGTAAGGCCTTCTGCATACCAATATTCCAAGGGCACCGTGTGAAAGTTTACCCAAAGAGGAATGCTAGTTAAGCTGGACCTGTCTAACCTCATTCCAATTCTCAACTCTACGTGAAAAGGGATCTTCCTTGCAGATGTCAAAGGCCTCCTTCGATAGTCCTTCTAAGTTGTTCTTCAGAGGTAATTTTGAAGCTGAAGAATTCTTCTTCACTAATTAGGTCAGATTCCAGACTATGTTTTCACCAGTTACTAAAGGCCTAACTTTTTACTTAAGGATAGGAAAGCCTCTTCTCCAAGAAGAATCCCACTATAGTCGTCTTCCATTTGTCAACCCCAATATTCATCACTTCCCTTAGAAGGGAAAATACCTATGAGCCCACAATTTCTAGGATATATCTAAGCTTAGTTGAAGTTTGGGGGTCTCTAGAGACCACTTTGTTCTAAGTGACACCTAAGTAAGGTTAAGGGGGAGTAGGTCCTTAGGAGTTGGGGTAGCTACTTGTGGGACCTGAGGAAAAGTTGGGGAGGTTTCAGGGTTGGAAGGGATGGGTTGCTGGAGTAGAGGTGGAGATGGGAATACTTATATGGATGCCAGATTCAGATTTGAGGTGGGTGGTTGAGAAGAAGTTGAGGTCACACTAAATAAAGAAAGTAACCAGATAAAGCAGTTAGGGGAGACAAAGCAGAAGGTTCAGCTGAGAAGGTGTCGGGGTTTGGATTAATACCCCCTTAAGAGATCTTCATTAGAGATGGAATAGATCACTTGTTCCTATTATTCTGTGCCTACCCTATTTCATAAACATCCATCCATCTAATAAATGAGACTCACATAAATTGGATGGATGGATACTCATGGAATAGGATAGGCACATAGTAATGAGAACAAGTGATCTGAACCCCAATAGAGATGACAAAGAAGCATCCACAACAGAAGAAACTATACCTTTTAAGTTTCTAGAAGCATCTTTGGAAATATGTGGTATCTACAACACATTCGATCACATTATTCATCTTGTTCTTATTTACTTGTTTCTCTTTTTAATAAAGTTACAGGACTCATTTGACAAACGGTTTATCAGCTGTTTTTTAGCTAATTGACATAAGTTAGCTGTTTGACTATCTTAAAAAGTTAATGAATATGTTTGGTGGATGGTTGATTGGTTGGCTTATTTGACCTAACAAGCTGATTTTAGAAAAGCTCCATAAGAGGAGCGTTTTTAATGTTCAACCAAAAATTAATAGGTAAAAAATCAATTATACCTTCATTTCATAATTTTTGAATTATGCTAATTATACTATACAGTGATATTATGGATAATTCAAACTAAAAATCATACATAACCAAAAATCATGCACGTATTCTATAGTGATACAAAATTTTACAATGAAGTGAGTTTTTTAGTTACAAAACTTGGGAGTATGTACTATGCTAGTGACAAAATTTTTTACTAATAAAATAAGTTTTCTAGTTATAAAATAAAAAAATGTTACGGTGACAAAATTTTTAAGAATGTTCTATGTTTTTTATTAGAGTTAAAAATTTAATTTTTGTAAAATTAAATATCTAACTATGGCCTTATAAATTCCTTTTGTTAAGTCATGTCTTCATAAGTCATTTTACACTTAAATAACTAATATTAAACAACTAATTTTACCAAATATCTTTAATAAACAACTAATGTTATCTGCTGATTAAATCAGCTGTTAGCTAACCGTTAATAGAATTAGCTAATAACTAATGCAATTCGTCGACTGCCAGACAGGGCTATAGTTGAATGATTTACATGTACGCTCTTTACGGATATTTACGCATGAAAACATTCCTCTTGAGGACAAAGCTTGGTTGTGGATTTGCTGAAAGTCATTTTGCTAAGGAGCTGAATTGTATGTTGTAGGGGGAGGGTCAGGGAGCAGGGTTTAAAATGTAACGAGGGGATCTAACAAAGTTTCGGTTAATTTGAGTTTTTTTTTTCCACTTAAGTTTGTAGTACTAAATCCTCATAACATAAAGTTATGAGAATTGGGTATTTGAGAATGTAACTACTGCCTTGAATAATTCATATCTTGGTCTTATTCTTTTCGACCATTGCCTTGAAACATCCATCTTCCTTTGTTAGCCTATATTTTGATGAGCACTATCTGACAAATCTTCTCCTTTTACAACCCTCCTGAAGATGCTGTTGTGTCAATATGTGGTCACGTCTCACCGGTGATGAAATCACTGCCCATCACAAATTGCAAAGAGTGGCTAATATGTGTTCGGTGTTTTCGAAAACCACATTAGGCAACCCTGCTCAAGATGTTTCTGGTTTTAAATCTTATCCCCAGTGTTGCATTGGTGATTCTTCAAAGATTAAGGCTGCTATAGAAGTCGTGCAGTCATTGACTATGCTACAGACATTTGCAGCTGCAACCAGTACTCCAGACAACTCATCTGGTCTGGAAAAATCTATAGTGTTATTGGTTGCTCTCTTACATTCGACCCTTTTGTTTAGGTGTCAGTTATTGTTGTCTTTGAAAGCTGCTAGTTTTGACTGAACATGGTTGCAGCTTGCCGTGTTCTTCTGCTCCATCTGTGGTGGAATCCTACAATTGAGGATCGGGCAATTGATAGGGCACATCGTGTTGGGCAAACACGTTCTGTATTATGTCGCAGTTAACCATGAAAGATACTGTTGATGATCGAATTCGAGCTCTACAGGTTCTATTATCGTTAAGATGTCCGTGCTTTATTAGGAAAGTTTTTGAATCGGATATAGGTACAAGGGAGAAGATGGTGCAGCTGAAGTCAAGCATAGCTTTTAATTACTGGTTGTTTTTTGTAAAAACCAAGATCAACCATTATCTGGTGGCTTGCTACATTTCTTGCTAAGCTTATTATACTGTTGTTTTCAAAGATCTTTTAACTCCATCCTTTGCTACATTTCTTGCTATTGCAGTCAGATATTGAGAGATTCGTTCTCTGTAGTTTATATATTGCTTTTTTGTAAATGCTGACTATATTTGACCGCGGAAATATAGTGTATGGGAATATGGGAATGCATTCGTACAAAAAATCAGGGCTTTTTGTAAATGCTAACTATATTTGACTCTGGAATTATAGCGTGTGGGAATATGGGAATGCATTTTTAGTAGATTTTTCATCTGGATCTACAATTAAGATCCTTTGCAGCAAAAGAAGAGACAGATAGTATCATCTACAATTGGATAGGGGGAAAGTAGTGGTCAGCAAAAGAAGGTTTTTTCTTGGCAAAGATGATAAAAAATAGGACTTTTTTTAATTGTTTGTTTTCTTATTTTTACTTCCTAGAACCCATTTCATTGTATAGACACGTAGAGTTAGTGATAAATGGCAGGCCTATAGGTAACTTCTTAATGTTTTCATTTTTACCAAATTGTATGCGATATTGGGATGGGAATTTGTCACCAAGCTACAACCGTCTTCTGCATGGTAAATCTGAATGCAGGATTCATGTAAATACAGCTCATAAACTCATAAAATGCACAATCAATATGTGCAAATTTATCTTCCACCCTACTTCACTGAAACATGCACTTCTGCTTGTTAGTTCTTCTAATCACACAACTTTCTCATGTCATTTGAGAAGTTACCCATAAGGCAAGTAAGAACAGTTAACATCCACTTTTCCACTCAATTCTTCTCTTTTGTTTGCGCATACACAGGCATATGAACAGGGGAAAAATTAAAAAGCATTTATGAAATTAGGAAGCTGATGAAACGAGTTCACTATCCTGGCTTTTGTGATTTGTCGCTTAGCAATGCCTATCTACAAAGGTGGTGTGTGCAAGAAAATGCCCACAACGCAAGTATACAAGTTGTTAACGAATTCTACCAAAAGTCATGGACTCGGCCATTAACAATTTATGAAATTAGTCAATTACTGATGATTTCTGCCACATCTATAATTCCATCACGAGAATATATCATGGCGAACAGAATCAACATTGAAATTTATCATGGCGAACAGTATCAACATTGAAATTAGTCAATTACTGATGATTTCTGCCACATCTATCACTCAACCACGAGAATATATCATGGCGAACAGTATCAACATTCTCATCAGTTTCACCAAACAACAAGGAGTGCAACATACCGTTATAGATCTTTATGGTCTTGTCTTTGCTCTTCGCTTCCTCGTACAGAGCCCTGCTTACATCTGGATCAGTAACGACATCAGCGCTTCCATGTAGCACAATGAAAGGAATCCTCACATCGCATAATCTCTGACTCAGATAATCCGTTATTCTCAAGAGGTCAAGAACAGTCCCTAGTCTTGGTTTTCCCCTGTACCTCATTGGATTCTTCTCCCCAAGTATCTTTTTCTCCTCAACTCTGACTGACCTGTGTATGAGATCTTCTGTTGGAACAATGGCTAAGGTAGGAAAGAATTTTGCCACAAAGGTTAAAACTTGAGGAATTGGCCATCTGGGTTTTACATTATCCGAGATTCTGCACATTGGAGCCACTAAAATTGCACCATCATAACCTTCAGGGTCCGCAAAATGAATCAAAAGACAGATGGCACCACCCATGGACTCACCATATAAAAAACAAGGCAACCCATTAAGCTCTGAGTCCTGTTTCACGAAACTGAAGTAATTGAGGCAATCTTCGACAACAAGATCAACATTGGGCACATAAGCCCTAAGGCCTTCAGATCTGCCATGTCCTTCAATATCAAGAGCAACACAAGCAAAACCCATGTGGGCAAGGAAGATAGCTGTGTCCTGAAAGGTCCAGCTAATGTCATTGCCATAGCCATGTACCATACAAATGACACCTTTTGGAGGGGTTGTGGAATCAGGTAACCAGGATCTGGTGAACAGGGAGAGGCCTCTTGGTGAGGTGTAAAATGATTGCGAGCCTCTGATTCCTTGTTGTTTGTAGTACTCTTGTTCTGGGGTCCTGCCCCAGTAGTGAATTTGGTCCTCCTTTGTTTGGTGATTTTCCTTCGCCATTTGTGGACGATGATTTCGAGTAGGAAACGGGTTATGTCGTTGTTCTGCTTCAGTGAACGATGATATCGAGTAGGAAACGGGTTATGTCGGTGTTCTGCTTCAGTGATTTGGTTTATATTGACTTTTAAGGTAAGTTGAGATTAAGTTCGTGTTTGCGATTCAGTTTCCACTCTTTCTAGTTGTTATTGTTTCAAACCGTACGTAGTCCGTTTTGAACAGTCGAAGTTTCCGATGAGATACGATTGGCTAATAATGTTTGAAACGTATCGTAAAGTTATACGGTTGCTAATAAAAAACGAACCCACAATTAGGAGCCTCTTAAAATATCTAGTGGGTAACTAAATTAAAAAAAAAAACCGAAGTCACGTAGGGTTAGGTATGGACCGGTGATAAGTCTTTATTTTAAGATTAATTATAAAGTTTGTTAAAAGTTTCATTCAATTTTATAATATTAACTTAAATTTTAAAATGTGAAGTTAAAATACTTTAATTTTTTATTTTTAACAAAAATAGTTTGACATTCGTTAATGTAAATGAAGTGATAAGCCAATTCAGATTAATATTTTGCTACGTCATTGTGATATATTGTATTTATACGATATATGAATGTTATTATTTAATAAATTATAGGTATAAAAATTTTAAAATAATTATACACTATTTCATTTATTTTATCTTATAATTATTTTAGAGTGTTTGATACAAATATCGCATGCAGTAATCAAGTAGCAAAAATACTCATTTGACCCAACTCTCCACGATATTTACATTAAAAAAAATTTGTCGTTAAACTATTTTTGCAAAAAATAAAATTTTGATTATTTAGTATTAGTTTTAAATTTTGAATTATTATTATAAAATTTGAAAAATTTTAAATTAATCCTTTATTTTATTTTACGATGTAGGTCATTATAATGGAATAAGGACTTGTGTCTTCCTATTTCTTTGATAAAAGGTCAAAAGGATATAAATTAATAGTTGTTTGTAGATTTAGGTCTAATATTGACGAAGAAGTAGACAATATATTTTCAAACTTTATAGTTTGAAGAACTATGATGATAAATTAAGGAAAATCAATTTATTGAAAGTTAATAAGTACTTATGAAATAGAATAGTATGGGTTGACTTCCAATTAACATATTAGTCTAAGATAGGTGTGTATAATATGTTTCTCTCTTTGTATATTTAGTCCTTCTTACTTATTTTGTCTAAATGTACTTATTATACATATATTTTGATTTAAAATGTAACTGGAGGTGTTAAGTACAAAATAAGGTTATTTGGAAAATCCTAAACATTTTTAATACTTTATCATAAAATGAGCATAATCTTTAAGACAAGATTTGCGAAGGACATGAAAGGATTACAAGAAAAATCTTAAAATATCACAATTTTTGATTTAACACAGATTTACACATGCTTTTATGCCAACCCATATCTAATATAGGAAGAGACACAGTTTAGAGGACGGTTTAAAGAGAAATTATGTGACATTGAAAAAAATTCATAAAACAACCTAGCTTAAGCTGTGACCATGCTAGAGAATGTGCACCAATTTTAGAGGAAACAATATGATATATGGTTTGGGACAAGGCTTAAATCTATATAAAAAAAATCCATAAAAAAGTAGAGAGATCTATGGTCTGGGACAAAACTATAGACAAGATTGTGTCCCATTACAAAACTAATGCTAGATCCCTTATTTAAAGAGTCAAAAACTCAAATTTTTAGATAACTTCTCATATTAAGTTTTTATAGGTTTTTAGTAGAGTCATCTTTCACCTTTTCTTCTTCTTTGTCTAACCATGGTCTTGCATGGCTAATTATCTACATTTGGTCAAAGGAAAATGAAACTTTGGGATATATTAAATTATGAGATTTTATTTATTTATTTTGTTTAATTTATATACTAAGTATCAAGTGTTTTTTGTATTTATCTTTTATAATTATATTCATTAATTACTAGAGAGGCCTATTAGTTTCTCACTTGATTCAATCTATTGATTTATTAGATATTAAATTTGTAATTGTTTAATCCCTCTAATCTCTGAAATAACTAGTGTTTATGAATTGCTGCTTAATAGGATTCTTAAATCTTAGAAAGGATAATTAACTAAACTAAATGCTATCCTGTAGGCTTTATGTTATTCTTTTTTATTTATCTCTCTTGTTCTTAATGTTATTGCTTAATTGAACCTTATGCATATGTCGTATAGTTATTCAGTGATTAGGATTAGTTGGACTATGTATTCTTTCTAATTAACTATAAGGGGTATGAATTAATTCTAATGGTAATTGTTCAAAGATAAATTGATTCATCTTATCTTGATGATTGGTATTCAATTTTCAAGGTGAATGTTGACTAGGCCAAAGTTTGTTTCCATTGATTTCCTTATATATTAATTCACGTTATTTCTTATATATGTTTTTGTTAAGTCAAAATGACTTTACGAACATAATTTTGATGAGGAACAAATAATAATGACGGAAGTAAAAAGCAGACGAAGAAAAACAGAAGGAAGCGAAAAGCAGACGGAAGCGAAAAGCAGACGGAAGCTAAAGTAAAAGCAAACGGAAGAAGCAAAACACGGATCAGTCTGAGTTAGTTATAGAACTCAACTGAATAACCGTTTCTTTAAAGAATCAAGAAGCAGTTGAAGTCGAAGGCTATAAATACAAGTCGGAGTCGAATATTGAAAAAGTTAGAAAAGATTAGACAAGTTACGCAGTTAGCAAAATCAAAAGAGATTAGCAAATCTTGAGAGAATTTATTT
>JAOTAX010000002.1:25014607-25029461 GCA_025629825.1 Erythroxylum guanchezii | reverse complement strand
GCTCTGTAAACATTGAGCATCACACTTGAGAAGTGTTCATGGTCATTTTCTATCTTTTCTTCAACTTCCTTAGCCTGCAAAAACCAACAAACGGTCCCTGCGAAGTTTTCCAATTCGTCAGCTGAGCTATCACGAAAGTAACACCTGTTTTAATATCAATTTGGTGTTTCTTTTGCTTTTCATGCTAAGATTAGGAAAACTAGTATTTATAACCATACGTACATGGTGAAACTCTAAAACCATACAGCCGAAGAAGATAGAAGGCCAACGAATCTTTGTATAACTTGAGTGTAAGTGGTGAATCGTTCGGTTCTGCCCATGATTCTCTTGTCATATAACTCCTGATACAAAATTTGATTTCCCTTTCAACTATTGTGGTTTTTGCATATAAAACCAATCCTTATCATTTCTGAAATGCCTTTTATATTTCCTTACTTGTAAACTTGCTCAAGAACTTTTTCAATCTCTTCGTTGAAATATTCCGCAAGACCCAACCTCTGTAACTGGTTGACCATACAAAGGTTTATCAGCTCTTCATCCAAGGGATATGTTTGAGGTACTGTCTCACAAACCACATAAAGTTAGTTCGAATTTCACTAAGTTAGAAAAAAAATCTAATAATTTATACTGACTTGCAAATGCAATATTTAAAGGGAACTTTCTAACCTCCTCCATTGGCGAACTTTTTAGTGAGCAATTGAAGGTAACGCAAGCAATCTCTGTTGCCTGTAGCCATGAAAACACTTGCAGTAGCAGATGGAGATTTGGACAACGACCCATCACTGTCCATGTGTTTAAGTATATGTTCCTCGCCATCAATATAATGTGGTGGCAACACCTCGTGGTACGATAGCAGTGGAGGATAATGACCCTTTGCCTCCTCCCTACATTCATTAGAAGTAATAGAAGTTAATTTGTAAGAATTATAAGATACCTGAGCAAATGGGAGAAAGTGACTGAGCAATGTACTTGTCGAGAATTTGTTTCCCTTGATGAATTATGTTCGTCACAGATGCCACTAATTGGTCTGGAAAATCAATTTCTATTGACAATTTGTCTGCAAGCTGAACCACTGCCGGAAAAACAATAGCGAACCGCCGAGGGCAATTGTGGTCGATTTCGGCAAGAAAGTTCTCAGAATTTGCTCGAATAAATGACAAACCTGGCAGAATTAGGACAGACTAATAAAAATGTTCATAATTGTTAAGCTAATGGAAAAGGCACTTCTACTCCATCTAATTAAAAGTAAAGATGAAGAGTACGCCGAGCAATAATCCATTACTAAAGCTGGTTGGTCGAATTCCCTACATTTAGAAAGTTTAAACGGTAAAAATTGAATGGAAAATTAAGTACTCTTAATTAACTCACAATCAATTTTTAAAATATTTACTAAGTTGACGCTCAACTCTTACACTTTTAGATTTCCCTAATTGCATGCAACAATTAGTAAAATGTAATATTCAACGTAATCCTATAAACTTTAGCAGGAAAAGAGGAGACAACAAGAACGTAAAACTCACTATCTAACCAGTTTGCAAGACAAGTTATTATACTTTGTCTATTAAGACTATTATGATAATACCTTTTTCAATATGTATATCACCAGTATTCCATGTTTTAAGTGCTATCATGCAGGCAACAGTTGCAGGAAGAGACTCAAGAGTTGGTAGGCCATGGGAATCACATTCTCCCCAAAACCCTGCTTCTGTCTGGTTGTTGAGCACCCAATCCAAGCAATTCTTGAACATGGGTCGAAGTGGTTCGTCGGTTGATGGAACCATGGCGACAAATGCAGTGTCGTAGGCGGAAGGAGTAATGAACGATTGTGAGTTGATGTCTTTGCAGATCTCTTCCTTGATCTTTTCAACTAAAGCTTGAATGGAACGGTGTGAAGATTCGAATTCCATTACAAGTGCTTAAGCAGAGAAAAAGGATAGAAAATACTACGAAACTATGCTTTGTCTGTTTCCTTCTAGCTTGGAGTATCCATCAACGGGCAAGTCCTCCATTTATAGGAGTCCTGATGATAAGGCTATTTTAGATTTTGGTTACGGGAAAAACGTGAAATTGTTGGGCGGAACTATTTGGCATATGTTCACATTTGTGCTCCGTTTATAGAAGTCCTAATCAACATTCTATTTTTGACGTTGGGGACAGGGGAGACGCGGATGTATGGCGCAACTATTTGGCATACGTTCAATCCATGCACAGTTAGATATAGGATTCATAGCTGGCACCTTCAGTACAGAAACGAGTATCGTTTGATCATTCAGGATAATTTTCTAGTAGAAAGACAATTCGAAGTTGCTCTTTTACTACTAAAGATGACAATACAAGTTGCTCCTTTACTACTAATTATTGGACCCCCTATGTAAATACAAACAGTTTTGGTACTTATTTTGAAATAGACGTTACATATCATCTCAACCATAAGTTGGAAGACAAAAAACTACAAAAAGAAAATACATGTCTAATCGTTGTTTCTTCAATTCAATAAAGACTAACTTCTTGTATATGAGATGATCATAAATGTTCTATGCTTTTTTTTATTATTCAATCATTTTGTTATGCCTCATATATTAAACACAACAAGTCAAAACTTGTATTAAAACTCGTCAAATGAATTGGGTGGGTAGTTAATTATTTGTAGAAATTACAAATTAAGATAATAATAGATAATAATTTCCTAAATTGTATTATTATGTTAATCAATTTAAATATGAAAATCAATTTGTTTTTATATAAAACCAATTTAATTTTTAAAGATTCAAAATATTTCATGCATCAAGACTTATTTTTATAATCTATAATTTATAAGAAGCTTTTCTAATAAAACGATTTATTCATTCTATGCTCAAATTCTAGTAAGTTTACCAATTTCAAATTGTAATTGAATAGTAAGCAAGCAAATACGAATCTATAGATAACCACTTTCCCAATGTAATATTATTATTGATTATATAAGTAAATTATTGTGACTTAAGAATTCCAAACATAATTTGGATTTTCAAATCCAATTGGAAAGTTACAAAAATAATTTTAAACTTTATTATTATTTTAAATAAAATTCTAATGGCCTTAGAATTCCTATGTATGTATATGTGTGTGAGAGAGATAGAGAGAGAGAGCGCTAAAGCGTTGTACTCATTTGGAACTTAAAACTATTAAGTTTAAGTTGCAATACTTCAACTTAAACCTAAAATGTTATATATAAGGATGATAGTTTAGATTATACTTAAAATGTTAGTGTTATATATATATAGTATGGAAAATAAAAAAGATATAATTCTTAATGATTTCTTTTCGAAAAGTAATGAATTCACTAAAAGCCATGAAAAGCATTGAAGGAGGGATTACAAAGTAGTGCCCAACCATTTGGAATTATACAACAAAAACCACAAAATCATACTATTAAGCTAGTAACATGATAAATTAAAGGTTCCGTCTTATCCGGGCAGAAAGTGTGTCACAACTCAACCTTGGGTAGTGACTGACACTAAAAGAAAAATAAATTTAAGATTTAGTGGATCCTTAGTAAGTTGAAAATGTCGTCAAGTCTCTATATCCATCATAAAGATGAGATTTCAAAATAATCAAACTCATACTCATAATAATAAAACAGTTCTAACAATATACGATACTTAATGTGCTACAACTTTGAGATAGTTAATACAAAGGAAATTTCAATATATACAAGACTACTGTAGCTCTAGAGTTAAAGGTCAACAATAAACATACATCGAGTTGTCGAAGGGGAAGAAGACTAGCGAAGTACCCTGTTAAAGGAGTTCTATAAAGAAGATCCAAAAAAATATTTGAGCAGAGTAAGACCTCGCTGAGTGAATTAATACTATAGTTATGTTATGCACTCCTAAGGATTTCAAATGATACATATATATGTATATATTTATAATGTATTACATCCTTAAATGCAAATTTCATAACATAATGATTTTGTTCGTAAACATACATGCATTTTTTATATCAATATCATGTTACATAACTATCACAATCACAAATCACAAATAATAGTAGTAGAGGACTGACGAATGACCACATGACATACCCCTCACCCATAAACTATAGCCATAAGGATTCTCTTATTCCACACAGGTCACTTGGTCCAAATGTAGTTGACTACCGTCCGAGAGTCATAGTCAACCAAACTGCCACAGTCGTACTACGACTTGATTGTCGTTCGAGAGTATGCTCATCTGAACCACCACAATCACACCACAATATCACGTACCATATTTCAGTTGACATCTGAGAGCAAGCTCGACCGAATTACCACAATCATGCCACCATATCATGTATCATGTATCAGTTGGCATCCGAAAGCAAGCTCAACTGAACCGCCCAAACCATCTCGTATCTCAATAAATAGATTCATCAATTGCTCAAATACTAACCCAAATTCATACTCGACTAGTTGACTCACTATGTGCACTGCCTAGTGACTCCTACTAAGTAGCTCATACCATAATAATCCTCCACATCATCACATATCAAGACAAACATAACATTGCAGAATAAAAATATGCATACATGTGTCAATTCGCATGTATAAATATCATGTGTGCATATGATAACAATGATGATTTTCATGATAAATATGAGAATGAGTTCTAATGCATGTTCGTAATCATGAATATTAAATCATAAGAAGAATGAACTCCTTCATGTCGAACCTAGTATTTCAAAGTGTAAGGTTCTACTCTTGATTGATATATAGAAAGAAAAATAGGAATGACTATTAAGATTTTAAACCTAAATCAATTTTAGATACCACAAGAATTAGACCATAACTCAGATACTAAGAAGTTCTATTTTTTATTTTTAAAAACAACGATATCACGTTTTACGATGATAACAAAAATTCACACACACACACTCACACACACACACACACACACACACACACACACACACACACACACACATATAGACATAGACATACATGTACATACATATATAATCACATTAACACTTTCTTTTCTTTTCTTTTTGTCTATGTATAAAAAATTGGGTGAGTTATTTTTAATATTTTAAAAGAATAAAGATGGATTGTACTCATTAGTTTGAAAATAGAATTTATAGTATTTGAGAGATAAATACGACACCGTTATTGCTCTTTAACAATTAATTGTTCTCTGAGGCTTACTGGAGACAACAATTTACTGATTTTTTAAAATTAATGTTGCTATTAAATGTAAATTAAATTTAAATTTAAATTATTTTTTAGAACCTGCTGTTCAAATTAGAAATAAGCATTCTTGCCTTTTCAAATTGTAGAGGAGTAGAAGGTGATCAGTACATAGAATGGTTCGTGTTTATCTCTAACATATATGGTTGATCCTCCATTTCATTAATGAATGAGATCGTAACCCCAAGATGGAGGATGATACGGAGAACTCAATTATAGAACGTCCCGACTCCCGAGTCCTGACCGCGATTGCTTATCGAATTCAAAACATTGACTGGGGTCTTCACAAGAGAACAGACGAACGGTCCGGAAGGGACTTGAAACAGCGACACACAGCGACACTGCTTGGCAAAGAGTCTCACACGTCTGTGGTTTGAAATGTCGAATATGAGAATCCCAAATATAGAGTCTGCAATTATTGAATGGACGGCTAGAGAGCAGAGCAGCAGCCCTACGTAAACAAGATTTGCTAAAATTTCTGCATTTTATTTGAAAATTCTCTGTGATTGTTAGGAGGTAATTACAGCTCTTAAATGTAAGGCTCTCCACTTGATCTCTTTCATTGGACTGTCAACAATACTCGGATGGGGTTATACTCTTGCTACTTGTTAGTTTATGCCTTTGTAATCAATTGTAATAATTATATATATAATATTATTATTTTAATTAATTTTTTTATTTTTATTTGATATATTAATTACATTAAATGTTTTAATATTAAAGATGAAATCTCTAAAAAATTAATGTACAATTGAAATCATGATGAGATTATAATTATGATATTCAACTTATATTTGTGTATTATTCTTAAATTATTTCTTGTTGTAGTTTTATCGAGATGAGATATTGATAAAATGGTAAAACTAACACATGTCATGTTTCTTTCTTATGAAAAAATCATTTAATTTTATAAATAAAAGTATCAAGATGCTTAAACAAATGTGTAGGTACTTATTAAAGAATAAGTTAACTAAACTAATTCGAATATGATGAACTTGTATGAAATATTACTTACATGTCTATGAATTTCTTTTTAATGATTGTTGTATAATTGATTCTTAATCTTAAGATTATCAAGGTATCTCATATAGAAATTATTATCTTTTAATGCTACTTATGACCTATCCTATTCATGGTAACTTGATTAGTAGTATTTGGATATAATATAAACCATATAGAGATATTAGAGTAAGTTAATAAAATATTTTTTACTCTAAAATAATTAGAGATAATGGTCCACGGTTCATGATTAATAGTGATTTAAAGTATTCTCTTGCTAGAATGAATTGACATTTGAGAAGGTATCTTCAAATATCAAATATAAATTAACTACCAATTATGATGACTGGATTATCTAAAAGTAGACACTATATCTATCCTCTAGGTCTAATTAGACCATTAAATGATGAAAAATTAAATTATATATCATAACTGTACATGGACATGTTGAGTTAAACTATTGCTAGGCATTATTCTTAATCTATGATTACAAATTATTTAATTGAAGAATTAAAACTAAATTAAGAAGACCTTTAATTTATAAATTGTCAACATATTAGGAACCTAATTAGTCACACATAAAGAGCAGTTAAAAATAAATTTAATTTAAGTTGGATTTAATTGTGAAGTTTAAGAAACCTCAGGGATCAAATATGAGATATTTAATTTTATTAAAATTAAATTAAATTATAATTAACACATAAAGAGCAGTTAAAAATTCAATTTAATTTAAGTTGGATTTAATTGTGAAGTTTAAAAAATCTTAGGGATCAAATATGAGATATTTAATTTTATTAAAATTAAATTAAATTATAATTAAAATTTGACTTTAATTATGATTAGAATATTTAATTTGAATAAAAATAAAACCCTAATTTTTTCTATTTATAGGAAATAAACATAGGGGGCATATCACTCCTTTTTAATTCCTCTCAAAGTTAAGTTTCTTTTTCTCTGCTTTGTGAATACTGTTAGAGACTGGATGCTTGAATATCTTGTAGTTGACACCTCGAAAAAGATTTCAATAGGAATCTAGTACAATTCAATTACTTTTATGATTCGTGTTTTTCAAATTATTAAATTATTAAGATCTAATTGAAAAATTATAAAAAAAATTTATTTTCTAGTATGTCCGTGATTAGATTACGACTAGTTTTTCAAAATCGCCAACTTCAAATATGTTTGAAGATACAAGTAGCATGGGTCATGAGTTTGTGAAATGATCACTAGGTGTTGACTTTTGGCTATGTTTGGTTAGGGTTTTTTAATGAAATGAAATGGAATGTAATATTATTTCATCGTTTGGGAGGAGAGTTTATAATGGAATGAAATGGAAGATGAGGGTTTTATATTACACGTCATTCTATCCTAAACAATAACAATGATAAACCTTCAGTTTAAGGGGTTTTGGATGGAATGTAAAATCATAAAAAACTTTTCACTATATTACATTATAAACCCTTCTTCTAAATAACATTTCATTATATTATATTATGAACCTTCTATCGCTCCAAAACAACAATTTTCTAATATTACATCTATTTACATTTCATTCCATTATAAACTATTACATTACATTAAGAATCTTATGTCCAACCAAACATAACCTTAGGTATAGCTTGGTGACTCATTATCTTTGTGACTTGTAAACCTCTATGTGGATGAACTACAATCTTAATATGTTTTTTTTGGATTTCATAAAGAAAAAGGGCAATATTTCTAATCAAACATCACCTATCTATATCATTTCAATTCTCTACAATGCAAGTTGCTCGGTCTATCCTGAAAATTTTGCCATTTTGTCGACATAAATTTTTTTGTTTACACATAAATGCAAGATATCATGTAACTTTAGGATAAAACCAAATGAAAAATTTTCATTTTGTAGGCAAATTTTTTTTCTTTTGTTCACACATAAATGCTAGATATCTTGTAACTTTATGATAGAACCAAAGGAACCTATCAACTCATTGTCCATGTCACGGTGAGCTCTTCGGAAAATGACAAGAGCGACACCAGAATCTTTTCAGATTGTGAGTCTCTTTATTTTCGTACTTACGATTAATCAAATGCTCAAGTGACTAATTAAATTATTCGATATTAAGTTAGAGTTTTTACACCATATATGACTTATCTTATTAATTGGACAATTTTTCTTAAGCTAACCATTATTTTATTAAATTAATATAATACATATTATATGCTTTTTATTTATAATCTTTTCTTATTGATGTCTTATAACACTGAATTTGCAATTTTTTGAAAATTTGAAGATAAAAAAAGATATAATTATTCTCTTTCTAACTTTTTTAGAAGTAGAAAAATTCACAATTGTTACTTTCAAGTGTGTTATGAAACAACTTTTACATGTGCTCAATAATCATATGCTCCAAGTAAATCATTTGATTAACTGCTAATGATGAACTTAATCTAGTAAATTAAATAATTTGAAACTCAAAATTTTTGAAAACAGGACAAAAGTCAAAGGTTAGGTATTAAATAGACTATGTTTTAGTATAATTTTAAGAACATTTTGCTTATATTAGAATGGTTTTTATTAGATTTGATACTTAGTGTGGCCTATATTCTATTTTCATATCTTATTTTAGCTCTCAAATGAAGAAGGAATGAATTCACACAAATCGGAGTTAAGTTGGAGCAAATTTTGTCATGATTCTAGAGGGGGAGGTTACATGGCTTAGAACATGACATCATATCCATCCTATCTTAGATGTCAAGCAACGTTAACCCCTCACAAATTTGTGTTGGAGACCCATATTAGAAATGATTTTTTTCGTTCAAAAGGTGGGAAACAACATAGGCCAAATACGGACTTGTACTGTATTTGTTTTAGTCGTGTTTGTTTACAAAAGAAAACTATGTTTATAGAGCAGTTGAGTAATATGGGACAAACATAAGGGTATGTTGGACCCATGCTAGTTATAGTGTTTTGAATATTTATAGTTTTCTTATATAAAAGAGATATCTTTTGGAATTAAAAAAAGGGAGATTAGACATCATTAGAGAACATAACATTTTGGTTGAACTAGGGAGTCTTGACACAAGAATAAAGCAACTTTGGAAAGTAAGAAGAAGATTTTATTAATATTCAACTAAGGACTTCAAGATTTCAAGAATCCATGAGAATGATATCTTTTATCTTTTATCTTTCTTGAATTTTATTAGTTTACCTTAGCATTAACTAAATTGGGATAGATCTATATGGGATGAATACTAACACTATTTCCTTAGATTGATTCTTTTATTTAATGAAAGATCCAAGTTCTATGACAAATTATTCATGTGTCTTGATCCAATATTAGATTTCATATTTAGGGATTAAGAAGTCATATGTTTGAATGGATCATGTTATGAATAATAAGAGTTACATAGAATTATAAAGATAGGGCCATATAAATATTATAATTAGAGTCAAGTCTATCAAGGAAATTTACAGAACAAGTTAATGCATTCTTATATCATACATCATTTGGAAATAGATCATTGCAGTTGAACTAAAGAGTATTGACATAAGAACAAGGCAACTTTAGGGAGTGAGAAGAGGATTCCAAAAAGATTCAAATAAGAACTTTAAAATTTCAAGAATTTATTAGAATGACTTCCTTTATCTTATTTTCTTTCTTTTACCTCATTATAACATAAATTGGGAAATATCTAGATGGGATGAATCCTAGAACTATTTTTTTATTAGTTCTTTGATTTTAGTGAAAGGCTTGAGTTCTATTACAAATTATTCATGATTACTTATTGTGATTAAATTGAAATTGCTAGCATTTTTATTCATTTTTTATTTCATATATAGGGGATTGAAAAATCATATGTATGAAAAAAAAACTTGCATGAATAATAAAAGTTTTATGGAATCCTAGATATAGGACCTTATAAAATAATAAGAGTTGTATGGAATCCTAGATATAGGACCATATAAATCTTCTAAGTTATAAAGTTAGATCTATCAAGGAAATTTACAGAACAAGTTAAAGTTTTCTTAGGGGTTTTGATTATAAAGGATTTTATTCAATCAAGTTAAGAACATGGGTTGTATGTCTCAAGAAAGAATATGGTTATAATTTTAAAATTTCTATAGATCCAAAAAACTACAATTAAAAATTGAATCAAGGTAAACGTAACCATAGAAAGGTTCTAGGGGATTCTAAATTTGATTCTTATTTGTCTATTAGTTGCTTAAGTCTTATTTATTGATTTAGTTGGGTACTTCAGACTAATTTAGTTAGTGTTATCTTTTTTAGTCAATCATTAGTGTTCTCTTTTTTAGTCAATCATTTGTTTTATTATATTAGATAATGGAAAGAGATTAGTAATGGTACTTGTAGCTCTCATGGTATCGACATTCGTATTCCCTAGAATATACTATAAGAATGATATATGTACTTATCTAGTAATCTTTAGCATTATTTTGATCGAATTTGCAAATCACACATTTAAGTTTTTTATGCTACTATTAAGGACTAGGAGATTAGGAATATTTTATTTAATTAATCTAATCATTTATTTTTTTCTTTTTCACATTTATTTATTTTAGATATATCTTTCTCGATCTTGTGCTTATTGGTAGAATTTTAGGATTTAGGTACTTAATATTTTAGCTACCAAGCATAATGGAAAGACAGGGTGAACAATGTCCTATAGGAGATTATACTAAAACATTGTTTGCAGGAACATAATCTAGCTTTGTTCAACTAATGGTAGAGTCCAATAATTTTGAAATCAAATATGACATAATATAGATGTTTTAATAACTTATGCAATTTAATCGCTTATTAAGTAAAGATCTAAATGCAAATATTGTTAACTTTTTAGAAAATTGCGATAACTTTAAGATAAATGGAGCTTTAGATAATGCTATTTAATTATTTTGTTCTTTTTTAAATTATGCGATAAAACTAAATCATGGTTAAAGTCTCTTTCTCCTAGATCCATTACCACCTGTATTAGTCCTGTTGAAAGGTATTTAGCCAAGTATTTTCCTTCAGCACAAATGTTAAAACTTAGGAATGACACCTTCTCCTTTCAACAATTAGAGAGTGAAATTTTATATGATTTTTAGGAGAGATTCAAGGATTTGTTAAGGAAATCTCCACACCATAAACTTAATTTTGGGACTAAAGATGCAAACATTGTATAATGGATTAAGTTATCCATCAAAGCAATTAATAAATCATCTTCGAGTAGGACTACCAAATTTAAAACTCTTGAGAAATTTACAATAGTTGATTGAAAACATATTTGTGAATAATTACTAGTAAGGGAATCTAAGGACAAAACTAAAATTAGGTGGTAATCATGGTGTTTATATGGTAACCATATTAAAGGCAAAGTTAGAAGCTCTAACCAAGAAGATTGATAACATAAGTTTGATAGCTTATGCATTACCATTGATAGCATGAGTTAGATAGCTTAACCATCATTTTTGATGAATTGTTACATTTATGATGGGGGACACCCCAATTATAAATGTATTATACTATAGAATAGTTGATTGAGTAAGTTAGTTTTATATGGAATAGTTCTTAAAGTTATCTTTACAGTATCGATTATAATCTAGGATAAAGCTATGATCTTAACTATTTTAGACTAATCAAGCTTCTCCTAGATTTCAATAACAACATCATTAAGAAAAAAGATCAAGTCTTGAGAAGCTTATGAAAAAATTCATTAATGCGTTTGAGACTCTCTTTTAAAGTACTAAAACATCTCTTTGAAATTAAAAAGCATCCATTGAAAATTTGAAAAATCATATTTGATAACTTATTAAAATTATCTCTAAAAGGCAATCATGTACTTTCCCTACCAATATTGAGCCATCCTCACGAGAGCAGGTGAATGCGATGACTTTGAGGAGTAGAAAGTTGAAGAGAAAAAATCTCATGTATAAGTAAAGAAGGAAGAGGAGAAGGAGAAAGAGAAAGAGAAAGAAATAGAGAATTATGTTTTATAGATACTAAAGGATGTCAAGTACTTAAAGGATTTTCTTTCTAACAAGAAGAGACTTGAGGAATTATAGATTGTGATAAGGGCTCCACCATCTTAAAAAACAAGTTATCCCAAAAAATTGAAGATTTAAGGAGTTTTACAATTCCTTATAATATTGGTAGTTTGTCATTCAAAAGGGAATTAGCAAACTAATGTTGCACTAGATCTAAACTACCAAGTCTCACACGGGATCTCTCTTTGCAGAAAAACTGATATGATTAACTATATAGTTTATTGGATTGCCTAACTCTCATTAACTCAATCCAATAATTTTTATCTGTCTCACCCTCTCGGTTTGTTGCGAAAAATGCCAAAATCAAAGTTAATCGCAACACCCAATCAATAAAACACAAAATTGACTATATTAACATTAAATCAAAGTAAAATCCCGAAGCAAGAGTTAGAACATCGTCAATAATCCAAAACCCATCATCATACAATCTATTTTAATCTTATACATTAAATGAACAAAAATGAAATGGAAAGGAAATAGAACTTGGATCGAATAATCCAAAAGGAAGCAACGTCAGGAGATCACCTAATCTAGGAAGCAACAACGTCGAGACCTGCTTCTTTTTCCTCTTCTTCCTCTTTCTCTTCTCTTTATCTCTTCTTTTCTCTCTTTCTTGAACTTTCCAAAAGTGGCAAAACGTAGAAGCTCCCTTAGGGTTACATTCTTAAGTCTTATATAGTATTTCCAATTACAGCAACCCTAGGGCCTTTTCTGGTTCTAAAAGATCCAAAACATCTCCCAAAAACTCAAGTCAAGATTGTTGTCTGTGTATCTGTTGTGCAGACCACGATCGTGGCCCTTAGTGGCATGATCGTGGCTGGGAGTTTTTGCTTCTGTCACAATTATGGCCTATAATGACACAATTGTAGCTCCCTACACCAGCTTCTGTCACGATCGTGGCATGTTTTCCATGATTATGGCTCCTTGGTCTTGTTTCTGTCACGATTGTGGCTCTAGGTTATTTCTCGGGTCTTATCCGAATCTCCTCCAGTTGCCCTGAAACACTAACAAACACATCAAGACACCTCATAAATATAAAATTGAAGCTCAATATCATGTTCCAACCTACAAAACACTTTAAACACAAATATTTACTAATTAACACAATTCTAAACTAAACACGCATTAAACAGTCAAAATAACAACTAAACACACACTAATCTATCCACAAAAGCACGATTCAATATACACCTATCAATTTTTTATTGATTTTGGTACTTAAGTTATTTATATTTTGATTTTAGGCTTAATTCACTCACTTGGAGTAACAAAGAACGAATTTGGACAAGTTTAGAGCAATTTGGAACTTTTTATTTTGATTTGTAAATTACAGACGGTGTATATAGTCGTGTAAGAGAGTTTGGAGTCATGTTGAGGATTTCTTGCAGTATACTCTTATGTAGATTAGCAACATACCCTTATTAATTAAGATAAGGCCATGTTGATGGTACACACCCATTTCTATTCACATGTTAGCTCTAAAAACCGTTACGCGCTAAATTTGAGCTACACGATCATTAACACACCCAATGTTAATGCCTGTGTATCTCTTTGTATCCAAAATTTGAAATTAAAAAGATAAGATTAAGTTGTAGATGAGGGATGAGGCATAAAATGCTGAAAAAAAAACACCTTAGAATGATAAAGGAAGAAGAAATAACCAAGGAAACCCCTTTGGAGTGGATTTTTATCAATCCAGAGTGAAGTTTTTAGAGATTTCAAGACTTTCCAACTTTTTCTTTAGTTTTGATGTCCTATTTTCTATCATCACGATCTAAATCAAATCCTAGGTTTCACACTAAACTCTACCAGGAGAACTCCATTACTTTGTGTAGACATTAATTAAGTTACTACTCAAATATCTCTTACAAATATATCTTAAGAGACCAAACTCCTAACTTTATATAGTATAAGCCCGCATGGTTCAACAAGCATAGAGAAAAGCTTTTTTTATCTTCTAGTTAGCTCTTAAAGATAAGCTAAGCTCCTTAGTCATATTGAAGAAATCCACAAACATATATTTGTAATATCACTAGTTCTCTACCTAAGGCATCATCTATATATTAACTCCTAGTAGCTTAAAGTTAGGCAAGTGATATTACATAAGTGTTAGATTCTTTCCCAAATGAATGAAGTGAAGAGTCATTTTAAAAAGACGTGCTGCACTAATTCGTATTCTTAATTGTAGAAAACACAAAGATCCATATATGTTTAGAAATTTCTTCAATATTTTTAGGGTGATTAACTTACCTTTAAGTGCTAACCTTAGGAAGAGAACGGGTGATGGCTACTTCATTGTTTATAAATTATTACTAAGTAGCACAATAAATGGTCTATGTAGGGAGAGAAATCAAAGACATTCTAACGAAAGTCTATTCGTCAGTCTCAACCTAAGTTTGGCAATTCCATAACTTAGAAATAGTCCATGCCATCTTAGAAATTTTATCCTCGACGCCTTTACATGATGAACTTAGAAAGGACTGTACTCCGTATACTATAGCCTCTCCAAGCTCCTTTGCAAAAGTTGTAATAAGACCTTAAATGTCATCAAGGGGCAAGAAGTCCACTAATGCTTCAACCTTTGGTAAGCTTCTGGCGTGAGCATAAACCCTCTTTCAAAT
>JAOTAX010000002.1:24995826-25010362 GCA_025629825.1 Erythroxylum guanchezii | reverse complement strand
CTAATGGAAAATTTGAAATACTTGTAGTGACTACTCAATAGTTGGTTGTTAATTTGGTTGTTATTAATAATTTTCTATAGTGATCATTAAAGTTGTCGCTAAAATTATTAAGTTTGGTTTATATTGTTATCCATGAATTGTAAGTTTTAGTGACCATCTATAGCCACCAAGTATTGATTGGTCAGTAAAAAATATACATAACTTATAAATTACAACCAAATAATTTTTGGTTGCAAAATGTATATAATTAGCAACCATTTTACTATAGTTGCTGAAACCAAATTTTCTTGTAGTGTTTCCATAACTCATATGGAGTTTTATTTAAAATAGGTCGCAAAAATACTCTATTTTAAATATAATAAGCTGTATTTATAGCTTCTGCCTAGAAATACTTAGGAAGATTCAATTCACATAGCATAGTCCTTACCATTTCCTAAATCATCCTGTTCTTTCTTTCTACAAATCCATTTTATTATGGAGTTCTAGGAGCAAAGAAATTTGAAAAATTCCATTCTCTTCACAAAACATTCTGAATTTTTTATTTTCAAATTCTCCACCACGATCACTCCTAATTCTAGCAATAGAAATACCTTTTTTCTTTTTGTAACTTTTTGAATAAAACTTTAAAGCATTTAAGGGTTTTATCTTTATGAGATAGAAACAATATCCAACAAAATCTAGTGAAGTCATAAAATTATGAGACTATACTTCTTTCCGCCAAGACTTAGTGTTCTGGTTAGACCAAACAAATCTATATGTAACAGCTCTAGAGGTCTAGACGAAGTTACAACATTTTTAGAGGGAAAAGATGTTTTAACTTGTTTTCCTTTTTGACAACTTTCACAAAAGAAATCTTTGTTAAAACTTATCTTGGTAATCCTCTTACCAAATCATGTCTAACCAACTTGGAAATATGTTTAAAACTAACATGACCTAGCCTTTTATGCCAAATCAGTTTTTCCTCATCTGTTGATGTAAAACATGAAATGTTTTGACTTTTCAAATCATCTAAGTTAATTTTATAGAGATTATTCCATCTCTTGGTAGAAAAGAATATGGAACCATCTTTGTTTTTTACTACACAAGAGTTTTGATTAAAGGATACTTTAAAACCAGAATCATATAATTGACTTACACTAATAGATTATGCTTTAAGCCTTCAACTAGCAGAACATTATCAATAGATGAAAAAGAATCTTTACCAATTTTGCCAATTCCAACTATTTTGCCCTGCTGGTTATCTCTAAAAGTTACTGATCCTCCTTACTTATTTTGGAGGTCTAGGAACATAGGCCTTCTTCTAGTCATATGTCGCAAGCCATCCACTATCCAAGTACCATTCGTACTGGTTGCTTTTTCCAAGAAAGGAGATCTGCAGTATATATTATATCTTTCTTAGGTACCTATATTTTCTTGGGTCCTTTGGGGTTAGCCTTACAATTGTTTCTTTTTCTTTTTGATAGGAACAGAACTCTTATTATGAAGAACATTACTTTTACTAAAACCTAAACCACTCTTATCATTTGGATGTCTATACTTCCCAATCATATCATTCATCTTCTTTGTACTTTTAGTAAATGTTGATAAATCTGCTGAGAGACTATTAATCCTTTGTTTCAGTTGATTAATTTCCACATATCTATCTACAGTAACTTTCTTTCTCATATTGTCTAATTGTTTCTTAAGGCAGATGTTTTCTTTTTCTAAAACTTCTGTGTTCTTCAAACTTTCAGCAAATTTTTTTCAATATCCTATATTGTTTTAATATAGCATGTGAATCTTCTAACAATTCTAAATAAACATCCTGAAGATCATTAAAGTTAGAAATTACCTCATCATCACATTCTGTCTTAGCTACCAAGCATATATTTGCTTGTTCTGATGTTTCTGAGTCGGAGTCAAAATCAGAAGAATCCAAATCTTCCCAAGTTGTCATCATGCTCTTTTTGTTTTCTTTACTTTTCTTCTGTTTTCTTTTGAACAACGAGCATTCAAACTTGTAATGTCCTAGTTTATTGCACTCATAGAAAACGATAGAAATTTTCTCATTCTTTGAATCTCCTTTGATATTTTTCTTAAAAGAAAAGTCGTAATTTCCCTTTAATCTCTTTTTCCAGATCCTCCTAATCTTTCTTGAAATGAAGGATAGTTCATCATCATCTTCACTTGAATCTTGATCAGATTCACTAGCATCATCATTCTTGATTTCTTTACTCTTTAATGTTTTTGAAGATGTGCTTCTATTTTTTTGATTCTTCTGACCACCCTTTAATGCGATAGCTTTATCTCTTCTAGGTTTATCTTTTGCATCAAGCTCCACTTCACGTATTTTTATTGAACCAAGCAATTCGTCTAGCTTTAGCTTACTTAAATCCTTGGCCTCTTGTATTGCCGTTACTTTGGGTCTCCATCTTTTTGGAAGACTTCTGAGAATCTTTCTGACATGATCTTGATTATTGTAGATTCTCCCTAAAGTTTTAAGTCCATTAACAATTGTTCAGAATCGTCCAAGCATCTGATCAATAGACTCATCCGCTTTCATCTTAAATAGCTCATACTGATGAACAAGAATACTAATCTTGGACTCTTTGATCTGATTTGTGCCTTCATGTGCAATGGTTAATGTGTCCCACATTTCCTTTGCAGATTCGAATCCATGAATCTTATCATATTTACTTCTGCTTAGGGCACAACTTAAAAAGAACTTGGCCTTTAAGTTTAACTGAAACCAAGCTTTCTGATCGACTGTCCATTGGTCACGAGAGATACTATTCCCTTGGTCATCTGTTGGTGTATATGGACCATTCTCACTGATATCCCAAAGATCAATATATGTGGATTTTATAAAGAGCTGCATCCTGTCCTTCCAATAATGATAATCTTCACCATTGAATGCTGCAGATCTTGTGACCGAGGCACCTTCAGCTATAAAAACATATGATTCAGCCATAGATCTTTGTCCTCACTTTGTAACAATGTTTCTTGGAAACTAAGCTCTGATACCAACTGAAGTAAATCACTTGTTAATATATAAATCACGTATAATATGTGAAATACACAAGAAGGGGGTTGAATTGTGTAAAATCTTCACAAATATTAATCTTTAGAAATTTCTTGGATTTCTTTACAATTTCAAATGTTCACAAAACAATTTACTTAAGTTGATGAGTAATGTAATAGCAAAATTATTTTCTACTCTTATAACAACAAGAAAAATTAAAAGATAAGGGTTAGAGAATAGATATCGCGATTTTATACTAGTTCACCCTTAACCTTGGGCTATGTCTGGTCCTCAGTGTTTGTCTGAGATTTCACTATACTCTTCAACTTTATAAGTATTCTTTCTACACTTGCAGAGCTTCTTCAAGTCTCTCTCACAAAGTATTCTTTATCTGTTTTCTTAGCCTCTCTAGGCTCTAGCCTTTCTTTCTCTAGGAAAAATGTTGTTTGAGCTTCTCGTTACAGTTGTATTCACTCTTTTTCTTTCGCACTTGGGTACAAAGTTTCTCTAAGTATTATACAATTAGATTTTCTCTCATGTAAAATTTTTTCTTTAGTTTACGACTTAAAGTGATATTTATAGCCTAAGTCTTCAACTGTCTTCTTGAGAAACTGCTTCTTGAATCTTCTAGAAACCATTATTAGTTGAGTCCTATAACTAACTCCAACTAACTAACTGCCTGATGTTCTAGAATAGTTTCCTTTTCTATCATTTGGTACTATACTTCTTCTGGTGTCTCTTCGTCTATTGTCACGCTTCTTCTGGTGTCGCTTCGTCTGTTGTCACGCTTCTTCTAGTGTCAGGTGTATCTTCTAGTAATGACGTGTATCTTCTAGCGTTGACCATGTATCTTCTGCGTTTGACTTCATGTCACTTACATTTTTCTGCACACTTAACAAACTTATCAAAGCAACACACACACTTATAAGATTATTATTATTTCATTGTCATCAAAATTAATAGAAGTGAAGTCTTCTTGACTTAACATCTCTATGCTATGAAGTTATAGTATGTACTAGTATTTTAGAACATATATTAAACACATAATTGATTCACAATAGATCAATCAAATAATTACATTAAATAAAAGAGTTAAAACATATTATAGCACAAAATAAGGTTCATCACGCCTAGAAACTAACAAGGAATTTAGTTACACCTGGTAGAAAATGAAATCAAACATAAAAAGGAATGTAAAATAAAGAATTCATAATTATAAATCTCCCTTCTTTTTTATCAAATGTTCTTGCAAGGTAAAGGTTTGATGTTGTAGTCTGTTAGATCTGGCAATGATTTCTTTTCATTTTCCATGTCTATAGATCAATATTGCACCTTATGAATGATCTCTATGTCTAAAATCACCTTTTTCAAGTATGCTCCCCTCTTTTGCCTTCACTCATGTCTTTTTACAGAAAATTTTAAAGTTCTAAGAGATATATGGTCTGATACGTGACATTATGAATCATCTCTATGTCTAAAAGGACCTATGTAAGTCCACTCCCCTCTTTTGCCTTCACACATCTCTTTTTATAGTAATTTTTAGCGTTATGGGAGATACATATTCTAATACACGACCTTATATATCCCAAAATCTCCATAATTCATAATTTTGCACGGTTTGAGAGACGTACACAACTATGGATCCCTTCTTTGCTTCAAATCTTTGTTTTTTTTTCACATTTTGATCTGAATTATTCTCTTTTTCTTCCATGAAGGAAATAGCCTATAAATGCACTTGGAGCAAATCAAGTACAATACATACAATAAAAGTATAAAATATCAAACAAAATACATCAAATATGGGTGTATAAATATGATCAAATATGCATCTATTAGCTGCCAATGAAAATTGAGATTGATCAAAGTTGAATACTTAGGAACTATTATATCTTTATTTTGTTTCCCTTAATCTTATTAATTCAATTATGTCTGATCCTAACTAAGGTTTTGATTATTCTCTATCAAAATCTGATCAATTATCCCTAATTGAATTTGATATTTATAAATTTGTAATCTCTCAATTCAAAAAACTATTCCAAAGTTATTCAATTAGATATGAAATAATCTATTAGATAATTAATTTGACAACCAAGATCTCCCTTTGATTGATCATTAATTTGATAATTGCGGTCTATTAAGCTGCCAAATCTTATTGTATACCTTAACACTAATTACTTTGACCCACTCTCTTAATTTATTATCAAGTATGTGCACAAAAATTGACATAAACATTCAAAGTTATATTGAAATCATCAATAATTAAGATCCATTAAATAACTCTAGAATAATCCCTAATACAGATTTAGAAATCCATAGACATCTTATACATCATACAAATCCAATTACACATCAAGGAATATGAAGAAAGTAAAAGGAAAAATAAAAGTTGTTTGACTCCTTGATCTAGAATGATGGAATTTCTTCAAGCTCTTCTTTGATCTCTTTATTTTAATCCACTTTGATGTATGATAGCTACCCTTTTTGGTGTTGTTTATGTTCTTATATAGTTTTTAGGGTTCTACATTTGTCTCTATGATTTCCCCACTTTTTCGATTCCAAAAATAGCTCCAAACCCTAAAAACACGAAAAAAGTAGTACTTGGAAAATCTCTTAACACAATTGTGACTTGGAGGCGCGATCATGCCTCATGCTTTGCAATTTTTAATATTATAAAGCCCTCAATATTTTCACAAGTGCACGAGTCTAGTGTAGTATATGAGGTGTCGATTCTATGAGGAATTAGAGAACTAATCGAATCCTAATTTATCTAAGGCCTAAAAAGTGTAATTAAAATGAAAATGAAAACGAAACAGAAAAGTACACTATCGAATATGGAGTGATTCAAAATTGAAACCTTAATTAATGCAGAAATTAAATTTGAGTGCCACCAATTGACAATTGAAATTTAAACAAGGGAGATTAACAAGTTACGAGAAAGGGGATTTATCCTATAATCAATGCTAACTTAGTCACTTTTGTTAATGTGGTGTCGGTCCTAGGCTTTCAAAGGGTGAATTAGTCTCTCTCAAGTTGTAATCACTAAGCCCTAAATCATAAACCCTAATTAAGTTGAGTTACTGAACATGCAATTTCTTGATTAACAAAACAACTTGCAACCTAATTAGTTCTTAAGCATTCCAAGAAACAGTCGGGTCCTTACACGAGATCTCTCTCTGTAAAATTACCAATTTGATTATTTGCATAGTCTATTAGAACGTTTAACTCTCACTAACAAACCTAATCATTTTGCATTAGGTTCACTTAACCCACAAAAGATGAAGTTTTGGAGGCCAATCCGCGTCTGTTCGTGTGCAGGCCATGATTGTGGCCTAATTGTGGCTTGATGCAATCATCTCTATCATGATCGTGGCCCTGGGTCCTCCTCGAAATCTTCTCCGTTCTTCGATATCTAGTCTCAAACATTAACAAACACCTTAAAGCACCTCAAACACACAAAATGAAACCTCAATAGCATGCTCTAATCCATATAACACTCAAAACACAAATATCTAACTAACTAACACAATTATAAAACTAAACATGCATCAATCAATTAATTAAAAACATACTAAAATGCCCATTAAAACATCATGCAACCTATAACTACACCTCATGTTCTTCTTTTTTTTTTCATAATTGTGCTCCTCGTCATGATCTTGACAGAGAGTTTTGTGGTCTATGCAACACTCGTGGTCATGACATCTTTCATGCATCCTCCATCTTCTTCATTCTTCAATTTCCTGATTTCTAGCACTCATAAACACCTCTTGAAATATAAAATTAAGATTAATTCATGTTTTAAACCACACAAACACTTAGAACATAATCAAACACTAACAACAACTCAATTCTAAACCTATGCAAACGATAATCATCTAAGAAACACTTGAAAACATACTAAAACACCTAGAAAAACATAATATGATCTATACATATCAAAAGTGAAGAGAGATTTAAGAGTAAGTGGAGAGCTATAGAGGTGGCCACAAGTTTATAGAGACAATGTGACATATGAAAGAAGAGAAAACAAATATCTAAAGATTAGGGTTACAAAAGAAGGTCAAACTAGGGTTTTGAGGATATGGGGCATGGGTGGGATCTTTTACGCCTGCCACAATTATGGCTTGTATCGCTTGCTATGATCATGAGAGAATAATCATGCATTTACTATGCACTATCATGGCACTCCCCATGATTGTGGCATAGCTGGAATTCTCCACCTTTATTAAGTTTCAATTCATTTATGTCTAAGTTTCAATTGATTTGCCTCATGTATTCCATAGAACTAATTCCCTAAAACTTGGAATGAGTTAGAACTCTATCTAATTTATTAATTAACATTTTTCAGTTATATTCAACGGTTAGTATCCAAAGTGAGCACATTTTAGGTGCCAGAATAAAGAACTCCTTCCATTGATTTGTCCTTTGAAACTCCCAGTTCCCTACGTAAATGAGTTTGATAGCAATCTTACAATTGGAGTAGCTTATTGTCATCTCACAATGAATATGTTTTCTTAACTTATCCCATTTAGATAATGAACATATCTCAAACTTTTTGGAGATTTTTGATACCTTTAAATTCAATGATGCCAATGAAGATGCAATAAGATTGATATTATTTTTGTTTTCATTGATGGGTAGGGTAAAGCAATGGTTAAATTCTTTGTATAGATCATCATTACTACATGGGACCAGGTAGCAGAGAAGTTTCTTTTGAAGTACTTCCCACCAGTAATGCCAAACTAAGGAATGACATATCCTCCTATTCCTAGGCTGACTTAGAGACATTATATAAAACATGGGAGAGATTTAAAGAGAATTTAAGGAAATACCTATATCATGGTCTACCATTATAAATTAAAATTCAGACCCTTTATAATGGGATAAGTCATAACACTTGCGAGATGATTGATGCAGTAGCTAAGGGTAGTCTAAATAATAAGACATTAAAAGTAGCTCATGATCTCATTAAAGACATGGCTGTGAAAAACTATCATTTGTGTTCTTGTCCAATAAGACTTAGCAAGCTGAAAGGGGCATATAAAGTAGATGCAATTCTACATTTGGCAATCTAAGTTAAAGTTCTAAGTAGAAAGATTGATGGATTGACTATAAATCTTGAGTTTCAAGTTATACAGTGTGAGGAGTGTAGGCTAAGACATCCTGGTCAAGATTACTAAGCATTACAACCTGAACATTTGGATTATATGGGAAATGCTCCTAGAATCCAAAACAATCAATTTAGCAACACATACAATTTAGGATGAAGGAATCACCCTAATTTCTCTTAGGGGAATTCAAGTAAGGTAAGGAATGGCCCTCCATTAGGATTTTACCAACATCCACCTCAGGCTAAGAAGTCGAATCTAGAAGACATAATGTCCAAACTTGTTCAAGAGTTAGATGTAAGACATCAGCGAACAGAGGCTTCTATACCTAACTTGGAAATTCAGGTTAGTTAGCATGAAGAGTTGATTTTTAAAAGACTATGAGGAACTTTGCTACTACCTCCGAGACAAATCTTAAAGATCATATGAAGGCAGTCACCCTTAGGATTAGAAAGGATGTGCAAACTAGTAACAAGATCTAAGGTGAGGGGGAGAATGGAAAAAAGAGTCAAGAGAAAGCAAAAGATGTAGCTCATCCTCTAAAATTCAAGGAATTCCAACCTACCACCCCATACCTCATTATGTTGAAGAAAGATCATTCGGACGAAAGGTTTGATAAATTCCTTGAAGTTTTTAAGTAGCTTAATATTGATGAAACTCTTTTACAAATGTCAAAATATGAAAAATTATTGAAGGAATTATTATCTAAATGGAGGAAGTTGGATGAGTTAGCTACTCTAAGACTAAGTAAGGAATGCTAAACAATTTTATAAAACAAATTACCCAAGAAGCTTAAATATCTAAGGAGTTTTACTATTCATTATTTAATTGGAAATTTGTTAGTAGAAAAGGCTTTAGTTGACTTGGTGGCTAGTATAAAATTTGATTCCCTATAAATTATTCAAGAAATTGGGATTATAGGAACCCAAATCCACTAGGATGAGCATTCAACTGACTAATAGATCCATTAAATATCATAAAGGTATCATTGAGAATGTACTCGTTAAAGTTGATAAGTTCATTTTTCTAGTAGATTTTGTAGTACTTGATATGGATGAAGATATAAAGGTACCTTTGACTCTAGCTTGACCCTTTCTAGCCACTGCTAGAGCCATTATTGGTGCTAGTGATGGAAAACTAGTTTTTAGGGTAGGAGAAAAAGAGGTCACTTTTAAAATATCTGATGCCATGAGACTCTCTCTTGAATATTATGATGCTTGTTATTTTATTGAAATTATTAATTTTATAGCTTCAGACATTGTGAATGAATTTCTATTTAAAGATGTGTTGAACCTATCTATTATTCAAGCTAAGGAAGAAGATGAGATCAATAAGTCGTTTATGAGAAAGAAAGTTCTAAGGGATTGAAAAAAATGGAAAGATAAGGTTGAAACCCTTCATTGAAGAGCCACTAGAGTTGGAGTTGAAGAACTTCCTGATCATTAGAATATGCATTCCTTGAAAAAGGATTTAAAGTTGCCCATAATTATTGCCTCAACTATAAAAGTGGATAAAAAAAGAAGTTAAATTTTCTTAAGGATTAAAAGACGACCATTACTTGGAAGATCTCAGACATTAAAGGTATCATCCCTTCCCTTCCCTTTTCACACATAAGATTATGATGGGGGAGGAGTTTAGACCAATGGTACAACCCTAAAGGAGGTTGAATCCTAATATTAAGGAAGTGGTAAAAGCAAAGATAAATTAAACTATTGTAAGTTTATGTGATTTACCATATTTTTCTTAGTTCCTGGGTAAGTTATATGGAGATTATGCCAAAGAAGGGAGGAATGATAGTGGTATCAAATAAGAAGAATGAATTTATTCCAATAAGAACTGATGCTAATCGAAAAGACCACTTCCTTTTGCATTTTGTGGACCAAATGTTGAAGCGGCTAGATAGCAGACGTACTATTATTTCTTGGATGGACTTTCGAGCTACCTCTAAATTCTAATTGCCTCATAATATCAAAAGAAAATAATGTTTACATGCCATTATTGTACGTTGGCTTATAGAAGGATGCCTTTTTGGTTGTACAATGAACCTGCTACGTTTCAGAGGTGCATGATGGCCATTTTTTATGATCTAATTGGAGATATAGTGGAGGTATTTATGGATTATTTTTTATTTTGGAAATTCTTTTGATTTATGCCTCCATAAATTAAAAAGAGTACTAAAAAGGTGTGAGAAAACAAATCTGGTGCTAAATTGGTAAAATTGTCATTTAATGGTATAAGAGGGTATAATTTTAGTACATAAAATCTCTTACAGGGTTATTATGGTAGATAAAGCAAAAATTAAGACTATTGAGAATCTGCCACCCGTACCTCCGTTAAGACTATTAGAAGTTTTTAGGTCATACGGGGTTTTATAGAATATTTATCAAGGATTTATCTAAAATTGCTAGGCCTTTAACCAAGTTTTTAGAGAAAGATATGCCTTTTAACTTTACTCAAGAATGTTTATATGATTTTAACATTCTTAAGGAAAAGTTAACAAATGCCCCAGTTATGGATACACCATATTAAATTTACCTTTTGTGCTAATGTGTGAAGCAATTGATTTTACAATAGGTGCATTATTTAGGCAGTGAAAAGACAAACATTTTCAACCTATTGACTATACTAACAAAACATTGACGGATGCCTAAGAGAATTATAACACGCTAGAGAAAGAATTACAAGCAGTGGTTTTTGTATTTGATAAATTTAAATCTTATTTAGTTTTTTTAAAATTTATTGTTTATATTGACCACTCTATATTAAGATGCTTGCTGAATAAATCGGATGCTCAGCTTAAATTAATTAGATTGATTTTATTGCTATTGGAATTTGATATAGAGATTGTGGATAAGAAAGGAGCTGAAGATTTTGTAGTAGACCATCTATCTTACCTTGAAAACCCAAATTTAGATGAACTGAATGAAGAAGACATTGATGATCCATTCCTAGAAGAGTTCCTCCATAATTTGGAGGAGGTAAGTGAGATTGAAAAAATTCTTTACTGATTTTAAGGAATATTTTTGGGAAGAACTACATTTCTTTCCTATGTTTGCAGAACAAAGAATGAGAAGTTGTGTACATCACTCTGAGAGGTGGAAGATCTTAGGACATTGTCATCATGGACCTACCAAAGGGCACCATAGTGCAAATAAAATGGCTTAGAAGATCTCTAAGTTAGGTTTCTTTTGGCCTTCAATTTTTAAGGATGCCCAAAGTTATGTAGCTTTATATGATTGATGCTAAAAATTAGGTAATATCTCTCATCGAGTTGAGAAGCCTAAAGATTTCATTCTAGTTTATGAAATGTTTGATATTTGGGGCATTGCTTTCATGGGTCTATTCATAACTTTGTTTGGTAATAGATACATCCTATTAGTTGTTGACTATATTTCTAAATGGGTAGAAGTGCAAGCTTTACCTACAAACGATGCGAGGGTTGTTGACAGCTTTTTGAAAAAGCTATTGTCTTTTTTTGGCCCACCTAAAGCAATTATTAGTGCTAGGGGCACATATTTTTGTAAAGCATAATTTGAAAAGATACTCAAAACGTATGCAATCAGTGATTAAATTGCCACCCCATATCACCCTCATACTAGTGGCCAAGTTGAGGTAGCTATAAGGACTTGAAATGAATTTCTAAGAAGACTATGGAGCACTAGTGAAAAGATTGGTCAATCAAGTTAGATGACACTTTATGGCCTTATAGAATGGCATAAAAAACACCAATTGGCACTATAACTTATAAGCATGTCTATGAAAAAACTTGACATCTACCTATAAAATTAAAACATAAGGCATATTAGGCCATTAAGCTCATAAATTTTGATCTTTAACTTGTAGACGAGACAGGGAATTTTCAACTTAACAAATTGGAAGAATGGTGATTGATGGCATACAAGAACTCTAAACTGTACAAGGGGAGAACCAAGAAATATCAAAAATAAAGGGTCAAGCAGTCAAAGCAATTTAAGGAGGGAGATCAAGTTCTTTTATGCAATTCCTGCCTAAAACTATTTTTAGGTAAGCTTAAATTAAGATGGACTAGACCCTTCATCATGGAAAAAGTATTTCCAAATGGTGTAATCAAGGTAAGTCATCCATACAAAGATAACTTCAAAGTTATTGGCCATCAGTTTAAGTTGTATCTTAGAGGTGAACTTGATGGTACTATAGAGGATATTAATTTAACCAATTCACCTTGAAACATGAAGGGTACGTCGAGCTAAAGACGTAAAATATGTGTTAGTTGTGAGGCAACCTAAGAATTAGGAAAGATTTCATTTTCTTTTCATTTGTTTCCATTTTAGTGTTTATGTAGGATTTTACTGATTTTTGGTGTATTTTATGCTAGGATATAGAACCTTCTCATTTGAATATGTAAATTTTTTTATGTTATGATGTGTGTGTAGAATTTTGTAACTTAAAAAAACATTTTCAAGGTTTTAAAGAATTTTTATGGTATACACGCCTATGCATATGCCCACATATGCACAAATTTTATTTCAACATGTTCACTTGTTCATAAAGACCTACACAGACTAGGGACACGCTTATGTATGACTTACACAACCCGTTACATGACCATGTAACTAAACGTGTAAATTCGTGATATTTCACATGCCTTCACACATTGACAAAGACTTATATGATCATAAGACATGCTTATGTATGACTTACACATTCAGTTGCACTAAGTTTGTGATAGTTCACACATATATTGTAACGTACCACTCCCATAGAGCATAAGCCCGAACATACCAGAGGATATTCGAGAACATACTCTATGAAAATGGTATATTAGGACAATCAAGCTAACTTATTAAAGGCATTAAACATATCATAAGCATTCTAAATGTTCATTTCTTACCATTTCATTAACAAACATAAAAGTCACATGTGTCATTACAATTCAGAATCCACATATACATTACACAAAAAAAATTAGTTCAATCTCAATACCAAAAATAAAACATGAAATGGGATGCTAATACACAAGACTCTAACTAGACTCCTCAGATTCAACTGATAAGACCTTTGAGCCATTCTTGTCCCCAAAATGCAATTACTAGACTTCTACTATATCACCTTAGTAGCTAGATCTCCTTTGAACTGAAAACAACGTTGCAATTATGATGAGTTTGCAAACTCAGTGAGCGAACCATCATCGATGTATTCACTCAAGTCAGATCACAAAAACAAGTATATCATGTTAGCTAGCATTGCATATCATAACACATCCTTCACTAACTTCAACTAAAATTCACTATTTCAAAACAATTCAATAATTCATTTCAATTCAATCATTTGATACATGTAGGGATGTATATGCAAATGAACGTGTTTCCATTCTCATTTTTGTTTTCTTGTGACCAAGTGCCTATTAACCCAATTAACTGTCTAGTATTTGTTGCAGATACCTAGATCATTTCTGGTCCGTATCCATTGTTGATACCAAGTCCATATTATCTGAGCCTGAGGCTCTTTTTCATGATCCTGAGCTCAAAGCTCTTTTCTCCATATTCGTCACTGATCACAACTCCTTTATCTGATCATGCATTTCAATATGATGAGATGCATCAATTCATATGCTATGTTTTCATTTCCTTTCACTTCTATGTACTCGTGCCATATATATCGAACTCCTCAGATCTAAGTCCAGTATTTATCAATCAATTTAATATATATTCCATATTAAACATACAATTCATACAGAAGCACATATAAATGAGTTTACATATCTAAGTTGACTCACAGTACACTCCAAAAAAGCTATTGCCTCGATATTCTAACAATGTCTGGATGTTGACGATCACCTTGTGCGTTTATTGTTATGCAATATACACATAGTTCATAAATCACTAATTTGTTTAATCATATGAATATATAATCATGTACATGTATATGTGTCATGTTTCAATGCATGCTCAATTGACTTTCCAGGTATGTATTCTTATATAAATATCTTGACCATTCAAACATTATAGCTTGTATACAACTAGTTTGCAATCAAATTTATACCTAAGTAAGCATGATTTACTCCAAATCATCAATCATACATTCACCAAAATTTTCTAGCAATATATATTCATACAATTACCCAATTCTCATTCATAATTACCTTATGTTTTTTAATGCTCATTCATTTATGCCTAGTACATATTACTCATATCCTTAAGATCAAGTTTGCATTCATATAAACACCTTTATTCCTTTATCACATCATAATTTCCAGATTTGGATACATTGACATCCATGTTAAGTCAAAATGACTTTACGAACATAATTTTGATGAGGAACAAATAATAATGATGGAAGCGAAAAGCAGACAGAAGCTAAAGTAAAAGCAAACGGAAGAAGCAAAACACGGATCAGTCTGAGTTAGTTACAGAACTCAACTGAATAACTGTTTCTTTAAAGAATCAAG
>JAOTAX010000002.1:24950531-24962324 GCA_025629825.1 Erythroxylum guanchezii | reverse complement strand
ATTAGGATTGCTAGCATCTGACTCTTACATAGAACAAACACTTGAGGAAGCTGTGATCTTTCAGATGCCAACATCCCACAGACTTTTATTTGCTACACTCTTGTTCTATTGTTCAACAACAAATCCTAAAGAGCTCTGGGAAACTTTCAAAGACGACCTATCTTCTGACTACCTGTATGCCTATTCTTCCTGTAATATGTATACATCTGATGATGTTACAAAAATGGCTCTTCAAGATATCAATAAATCTCTAAAACAAATGGGCAAAAGCTTATCTGATTATCATTTTACTGGGCATCAGTTCCATGTTGATTATCACCAACAGCAAACTAAGGAAGTACAAAGTGAGATGAATATACAGATTGATGCAGAAGACCTACTGTTACAATCAAAACTGAACGAGGAGCAAAATACATATTTGATTTAATAATGAATTCAGTATCCACTTCAACGAATGGAAGTTATTTTATCGATGGTTCTGGGGGAACATGAAAAACTTTCTTATATCGAGCTCTCCTTGGTAATTTACGATCACAAGGACATATTGCAATTGTTGTCGCCACATCAGGCGTTGCTGCCTCAATTCTCCCAAGCGGTAGGACAACTCACTCAAGATTTAAAATCCCCCTTGATTTCTCAAAACAAAAAGTTTGTCAATTAAGCAAACAAAGTAGTGTTGCAAAATTGATATTTCAATCTAGCCTTATTTTATGGGATAAGGCTTCCATGGAAAAACAAGAAGCCATCGAAGCATTTAACAGCTTACTTCAAGATATAATGGACTCTGATCAGCCTTTTGGAGGTAAAATTGTTGTATTTGGTGGCGACTTTCGTAATATATTGCCAGTTATTCACCAAGCAACAAAACAACAACTTATTAATTCAAGTCTTCTAAATTCACATCTTTGACCGCACATCTCTAAATTCTCTTTAACAATAAATAGGAGAGCTGTCTCAAATCTAATTTTTTGAGATTTCTTACTGCACGTTGGAGAAGGCACTGAGCCAATGAATGAACAAGATTAGATATGCTTACCAAATGAACTCATTATTCCTTATGACAACAAGGACGAATCTCTTAATAGGTTAGCACTTTTTTCATTAAATAATTTACTATCCTTTTTTGCAATTGCTATTACACTTTTCTAATATACAATTATTCTCACTAGGTTATTGGAAAACATCTTCCCTAACCTAAGCTTATATTCATCCGACCCATATCAGATGATAAACAGATGCGTGCTATGTCCAACAAATAGTTGTATTGATGAAATTAATGACATCATGATTCAAAAATTAACCAGAAATATGCATTCATATGTGAGTTTTGACAAGACGATTGATCGAAGACATCGAGCTAATTATCAAGATTTTCTCAACTCTTTAAATCCTAGAGGCCTACCTCCACATAAGCTTTTGCTAAAAGAAGGCTCTCTAATTATGCTTCTGAGAAATTTAAATCCAACTGAGGGATTATGCAATGGAACAAGGTTGATATGCAAACAACTAAAAGATCATACAATTTCAGCTGAAATTGTTTTTGGACCTCACAAAGGAAAAATCATTTTTATACCTAAAATTCCTTTGCAATCTTCAGAGAACAAAAAAAAATGGAATTCCTTTCATCAGAACACAATTTCCAATTCGTCTGTGTTTTGCAATGACCATAAACAGATCCCAAGGTCAAACACTTGATCATGTAGGAATTTATCTCCGTCAACTTGTGTTCTCACATAGACAACTATATGTGGCTCTGTCAAGAGCTCGAACTCCTGAATCAGTTAAAGCCCTTATTATTCCCGGAACTTTTACATCTTCAGACTTCGATAAAAAAATAAGAAATATTATTTTCCGTGAAATTTTTCAATTGGTCAAATTATAAAACGTCAAATTTCCTCAAAGGTATATTACTTGTTTCTTTTTTCAATTCACATAATTTAATTTCATATGAAGAATTATTTCTCTCCACTTGACAATTTAACATATTCTTTCAGCATGAAAAATCGTTTCTTAATGAAGGATATTTTGCCTGGAGCGCAATCATGGTCTTGTGAAGTAATAGTGCAAGAAAAACAACATATCATCGCTTCGCCTACTGAACCGTCTAAAAGACAAAAGTTTATCTTCTGCGATTCTGAGGTATATCAATTTCACTTTCTTCCTTTTACATTTTATAAAGTTATCTATCAATAATTTCTTTATAACTAACAGGGATCACAAGTTCAGGGTATCACATTCAACAATGATATCTAAAGAATTGGCAACATCTTACAATCATGTAAGAAATATATCATTTTTAATGCGATTGTGAAATCGATTCCGCCTCAATACCAAACCCAAAATTTGAAAATACAGTGGATTATTACAAGTCGCACTATCATCGAGCCTGTGACAGAAAACGATGCAATCATCCCTATCATATTCAACTTCACACCTTTCAAAAATCTTATGGATTCTGTTGACGACAAGCAAAAATCAGTTGGTTAGATGCTTAATATATTTCTTCATACAATGTTCAAAAAACTTTTCCGTAACTAATTACATTCATCTTTAACACATGATAGATATTTTAGCCATCGTTATTGAAGTGTTAGATAAAAAAGAAATCATCAAAGATGGAAGAGCTTCAATTGTACAAAAATTTGTTATCACCAACAAAGAATAATTTTCACTCTCTGTCTTTATTAATATTTTCCGTTAAAGTTTAAAAAAATTAACATTTTTCTAACATCTCTTGTTTTTTATTAGGCAACAAACAGTCATACTATCACTGAGGAATTCTTTTGTTGACAACGAGGGCTAACAAATTACAGAATCGCTTCACTCTCATCCAATTATTGCTTGTACAAGGCTCAAAGTCAACTTCTATAACGGTATTTTTTCCTTCCTCATAATATTACATTTTACTCTATGCCTTTCTATTCTATCTTAAACTTAAATTTTCAAATGTTAGGGGTTGCATTATCAACATGGTTCAACTCAGCAATCCTCGTTGATCCACCAATACACGAAGTTACAGATCTTAAAAATTGGTAATCCATTATGTTACATACAACGTTTCAAATATTTCGTTACAAATTATATAGGAATTTTTTCAATTCTTTATATTTTCATCTCTATAATTATTATGTTACGGGGCACGACGAAATAATCAGGAACTTAAAAACGTCATCAATGAACGATCTTACTTCAAATATAATCCTGGTATATCTTTTAGATCTCACCAAAAAATCACCAAGATCATGTTTCTAAATTCTACCCCCAAGGTGATCACATTTACATATTCCTGTTCAATATTTAATTTAAAACTTGTTCCTCTAAATCTCCTTATCAGTTTTTCTCTAGATATCATGGATTCAAGCTAAAATTTCCTTTCAATACATTTTACAAAAATATTGGTATATAGTATGCAAGAAATGCTTTCGCTCTACAGCTGTTGCATATGGAGTTCTCTTCACTTGTAATTATTGTAGAGAAAAACTAAAAGCTGAGCCAAGGTTTCTCCCTTCTATTTCCAATCTTCGATTTGTTGCTTATTCCTTACATGTAAATTTTTTAATTTTCAAATTACTTTTTTAGTTACATGTCACCTGTGCATCTTTTTCACCGACACTCATCTTTTTTTAACTATTCTAACTTTATTGTACAGATGCCGATATGACATAGATTTGACCGATGAAACAGGAACTATCACAGCTTCGATTTTCGGTGACCTAGCTGAAAAACTTTTAAATTTCACCACCCTTGAAACTATGCAATATTCCAATGAGGTTATATTTTTCCTTCCTTCTTTCATCTGCATTTCCAATTTAATCAACCCCAAATATCTTTATGTAGTTATTTCACTGATAATAGACATTTTTTGTTTTGCATTATGAGAACATGGATCTGCCGTTAGAGAACCTACACACGCAATTGAAAACCGATATGTTTATTCTCCATGTCAAACCAACAAACACTCAGTCATTAGATGCAATGCAACGATTTACTATTGTTTACTACCATAAAATTGATGCTCGTGAACTAGAACAGCCTTCACTTTCACCCGTAAAAAATGACCAACCTTCAACTGATGATCAATATAACAATGATCTTTTATTTCTCCTTCATTTTTATTTCATCTTTAACATCATCTTTTATTATTTCTGTATCTAACATTTGCTTTCCAGTAATCTCACCTTATATCACCTGCCTAATATATTCTGATTTCTTATATTTTCAGAGCATATTCCTGAATCTTCTTCATCAGTCAGACAATGCCTTGAAAAAAGATTCTGCCATGTTGAAAACAATTCGCCGTCACAAACTGATAAGCCAATCAACAATATTGAATGTACACCACAATCAAATGCACAATCAACTCAAGACACTCGTCGTAATAAGAAAAAACCCAAATTCTCGTGAACTTTTAATGTAAGACCAACCAAATACAATCACGACTTTACCTTTTGTCGTTTTACTTCATACCATCTAAAGCTTGCATATTGTGGTGTGTTTTGAATGACTTCAAACAGTTTAGAATTTAATCTACCTGTTTAAATATGGTTTCAAGTTTCATTTTCAATTGTTCGGTTTCGGTTATTTTTGGCTTACATAACCTATTTTCGTATGTTTTAAACCACTTAGTTTCCACTTCGTCCTAGTTTCCACTTCGTCCTAGTTTCCCCTTCGTCTTAGTTTCCGCTTCGTCTTACTTTTGTCTCCGCCCTTCGTCTTATTTTTGCTTCTCCACTTCGTCTTATTTTTGTCTTAGTACTTCGTCTTACTTTTCTCTCCGCGCTTCGTCTTATTTTTACTTCTCCCCTTCGTCTTACTTTTGTCTTTGCACTTCATCTTACTTTTGTCTCCGCGCTTCGTTTTAGTTTGACTTTCGCTTTGTCTTACTTTGACTTCTGCTTCCGTCTCACTTTGGGTTTCACTGCTTCATCTCATTTTGGCTTCCGCTGCTTTGTCTTAGTTTTCTTCAGCCTTACCCAAATGGTTCATCACTTTCTAATATTATTATTATTTGCCAGTTGCACAACAGTAAAATCAATTTCTAATTATTAATATTATTATAATTAAAATTATTATTATTATCATTATTATTATTCAACTTAATTCATATATTTATGCCAATATTATTATTGCTATTTTATATATATATCATATATAATATTAATAAATTGACATAAATATAACACAGATATATTTTTAACGGTGTTATATATGTATATATTGAAGTAAATCACACGTTAGCATATGTTTTTAGCTTTAGAATCTGTAGCTCTTTTGAAATTCACTAACTTCTGCAGTCTTCGACTTCAACTCCTATTTATAGCCTTCATCTTCAACCGCTTCTTCATAACTGCTTCTTTCTTCTTGTTTCTTGATCTTTGAAGAAACAGTTATTCAGTTGAGTTCTGTAACTAACTCAAAGTGATTAATCATCCGACGTGGTATCAGGTCTTCGTCTTAGCTTCTTTCGTCTCATTTTCGGCTTCCCTTCATCTTATTTTCTTCAGTCTCATTTTCAGTTTCCACTTCCGTCTCATTTCTCTATCGTCTCATTTTTACTTTATGCTTCTCATTTTCAGTTTTCGCTTCCATCTCATTTCTCTATCTTCTCATTTTTGCTTCCTGCCTTCGTCTCATATTTACTTCCGTCTCATTTTTGCTTTTCGGCTCCGTCTCATTTCTATCATCTCATATTTGCTTCCTGCTTCCGTCTCATTTTTCTATCGTCTCATATTTGCTTCCGTCTCATTTTTGCTTTCCGCTTCCATCTCATTTTTGTATCTGCTTCCGTCTCATTTTCTTCTGTCTCATTTTGTATCTACTTCCGTCTCATTTTGCTTATGTCTCATTTTTTTATCTGCTTCCGTCTCATTTTGTTTCCGTCTCATTTTTGTATTTCCTTTCGTCTCATTTTTGTATCTGCTTCCATCTCATTTTCTTCCGTCTCATTTTGCTTCCCTCTCATTTTTGTATCTGCTTCCGTCTCATTTTCTTCCATCTCATTTTTCTTCCGTCTTATTTTTGTATCTGCTTTTGTCTCATTTTCTTTCGTCTCATTATTTCGTCTTCATCAAAATTATTAATCATAAAGTCATTTTGACTTAACAATCTCCCCCTTTTTGATGATAACAAATAATCATAGAAATAAAGTATTATTAATACAATGATATACACTCAGACAACTATATACACAAAAAATTGTAGCCAATATCTTCTTCTTCTCTTCTCTTTTTCTTCTTTTCTCTTCTTCCCCCTATCTTTTTCATTTATTCTTTCTCCTTTTCTCCTTTCTCCCCCTATTTATTATTGATCGAAAAGATCATGACCTCAGATGCTTCATAACTTCAGAAAATGTTTCTCTCATTTACGTGCGGAATGACTTGAGATCTTGTCGAATATACTCTACTTCTTTATGCAAGTCACCCACAGAAGCACACAAATCATAAACTTTATCTTCAATGTCTTCATCATACTTCTGCTGTACTATTTCAAGACCAATGGTCGTAGTATATGCATCTGAAGATATGACACTTGGTTCAGTGATTGTAAAGGAAGGAGGTTTAACAGATAGGTTCGATTCCGGGAGATCAGAGTCTTCAGGGTTGGTTAGTCGTGGAACTTGTCTTCCGAATAGGTGTAGAACATCTCTAATTGAAGACACAGTACTCAAGGGTCTGATATGTATAATTAGATGCACAAGAGTCTCTATTGAGTAGTTGACATCTCCAATCCTAATGGATCTGTACTGCCCTTCTGTAAGTCTTCCAACTACCTAAGAAGAGTCTTCAGTGGTTCGCCGATCAGAATTGCTTCCAGATGCCTTCGAAATGTAGTGGGAAACATAAGTTCCTTTATGCTAGGCTCCGTAGCATGCTGCATCTATGTTTCTCACTTCAACCTCGATCTGTTCCTCTGTCAGTTCACTTGTTAACCCTTCAAGTTGCAGTTTCTTGTTCCCCTTTTCCTCATTGCGAACAATGTACGGTCTTGGTTGAAAGTCAGGCACAACATTGATCATAGTTCTCTTTGTGATTGGTAAGATAGTATACTTCTGCCTTGCCATTTGTGTGAGGTATGGTTTGGTTTCCTCATCTCATAGAAAACCATACATACTTATCTCATCATCGTTCAATAGATCCATAGTACCACTATTTATCAAGATTGGTTGAAATTATACCTTGACTGGCCTTTTTGGGGTTTCTTTAATAATGATAAGGATGCTACTCCTAACAGGTTGAATTTCTTCAATAATGTTGATTTTCAAATCTTCTTTTCTCAAAGGTTGAGAAGTATTGACCTGGGTTGGACTGCATTCAACTGATTTCTTCTTCTGAACAACAATAGGAGTGCTCTTCTTCTGACTGATTTTATGCTTTTTTTCCTTCTTCAATCAGTCTAGGAGTCTGTTGTTGAGGTCGCAGGGTTCGTACTCTGGGCGACCTTTTTGCTTGCTTAGGTATTTCTAAAAGAAGTGTCTCCCCCTTTCTCTTCAAGGGCACCTTCTCTATATACCGCACCTAGCTTCCTTCTCTATGAGAAATCACCTTATCTTTCATCACTTCATCTTATGATTCCTTTTCTTCAACCGCAGGCATTGTCTCGTTGGATTGAGATTTTGATCTTCTTGTTGGAGTCCCCTTTTTAGCACGCTCCGCCTCAATCCTTGCTATCGTCTTAGAATCTGTTTCATCTTTCTCTAGATTCTTCAATCCCATTTTGCCAATAGTTGCAGAATTGATGACGCTTTTGATATTCAGCTTCATCATGTTTCCTCTCTCCAGAAGAACTCCGAAATCTCTTAATATTCTTGGTAGCATCATCCCATATGGTAGGGTAGTCGACTCTTTCTTCGACTTTACCATATACTGGAAGATAAGAAAAGGTAAATCTATAGGCTGGCGATTAAGTAGATAAAATAGGCATTGTTCGTCTAATGTTGTCACCAGATGCCTCGATCCTGTTCTTGGTAGAACATAATGGAAAAGAAGTAAGTGTAAAACCCTAATCTTTGGCACAAGACTTAAGGCCTTCTTCTCCTTTGGATTATTGCTTCCATATAATTATCGATTGATCTCAATCTCCTTCAAGCTAGCTTACGTCATCTATCTAGCTTTATTTGTGAGCTTCTCTCCAACACATGGACACTCAGTGACCTTCTCAATTATCTTCAGTGTCACTATAATTGACAATCTATCTACCATTGATACAAGAGTATCTTCTACCACTTTCATATTCTTCCAGAAGTCATAAACTTCATTCGTGTATACTGTCTCACGAACTTGAAAGAAGTTTCTCCAACCGGCTGCCACAATCTCCGGTTCAATATCCATCTTGTCCTTCTTCAAGGACTCAAAATCAATAAGTCTTCCACTGGTCATTGCTGCCTCCATTTGTTCTTGTAGTTGACAATGAACTGAATGCACAAATATCTTTCTTAAAAGGTGAAGTCGGTTTCTGAGGTTGAGAGTGTGAACAAAGAAGCTTTGATATCCAAACAGAGTAATGAAAAGCTTTTGTTGAGAGTTCTTCAAAGGTCGATGTCAGGGCATATCAAGAGTCTTCGAGAATAGGTGGTGTTCTCAAAACTGTGAGAAATTTTCCCTCCAAAACTTTCCCGTGACAGAAGTTACCAGCTGTAACTCATTGTTACTGTTATTTCTATCGTCTCATTTCTGCTTCCGCTTCCGCTTCCGTTCCATTTCTACTTTTTGCTTCTCCGCGCTGCATCTCACTTTCTTCTATTATTATTGTTTGGTCTTCATCAAAATTATTAATCCTAAAGTCATTTTGACTTAACATTTATATTTCCCTACAATAAATATAAATTGCAGAATGCGTTTATACAAGTTCAGCTTTATCTTTTTCCTTTTGTATTTTATTATTATAATTAGTATTATTATTATTTTCAAATTCATTTTTTAATATGATTATTATGATTACTTTTGTACCTTAGTATATTACTTATTATTAATATACTGAAAATTTTTATTAAATTTACTATTGTTATTATTATTATCTTTATTATTCTCTTCTTATGTTTTTTTATTTTTATTATTGTCAAAAATTGTATTATATCTAATAGGAATAATACTATTTACACAAATATATAAAATAATTGATTGTGTTTGCAAAATTGTGATCTTTTTCTGGTTGCAAACTTTTATTGAGATATAGAAAATTAAATGGACCAAATTTCAATATCTGAGTTGATAGGTTAGCATTTATATCAATTTAACTTTTTTTCCAACAATTTGATACGTTTGACTTCTATATTATGTGCAATTTCCCTTTTACTTGAATATATTCATAAGCTGCATGTATTATTTTTGCTTCTTCGCTTCGTCTTTTTTTGTTTTTACACTTCGTCTTACTTTCGTCTCCGCGCTTCGTCTTATTTTTGCTTCTCCGCTTTGTCTTACTTTTATCTTTGCACTTCGTCTTACTTTTGTCTCCATGCTTCGTCTTAGTTTGACTTCCACTTCATCTTAGTTTGACTTTTGCTTTCGTCTTACTTTGCCTTTCGCTGCTTCGTCTCATTTTGGCTTCCACTGCTTCGTCTTAGTTTTCTTCAGCCTTATCAAAATGATTCATCACTTTCTAATATTATTATTATTTGCCAGTTGCACAACAACAAAATCAATTTCTAATTATTATTATTATTATTATTAAAATCATTATTATTATCATATATCATATATAAATGTCCAATATAATTATATATAATGAAATATAAGGAACAGTAACATAAAAATAAAATATATATAACGGAATTGGCATGAATTTGTTAGTTATAATATAATTACAAAATTAATTATACATAAATTATAATTAATTAATTTTACTTCAGTATATGTACTTATTAGTGGTAAATAAAATTATTCTGATGTTCAAATTGTATTTTTAATTTATATATTGATAATAATTATTATTATTTACTTATTATTAATATACTTCGTTACGTTTTTATATTATTTATTATTTAATTGTTAATTTAAAATTTCCCATATTTATTATACAATTTAAATATTTACTTATAATTTAATTAACATTTTTTAATTTCCCATTTCAATTTCAATTAAATTCACAGGACATTTTTACTACGCATTTGCGCAGAATTACTCTGCTATTCTAATTATAAGACTAAGTTTATCCTTCGAGGTTTTGGGACCAAAATTGACCTTATCACTTATTAAATGAGAGTTTTCTGTTTTAGACTTCATAGTATCCATTTTAGCATGAATATTGTCATACAACTATAGGAATCATCATGAAGTTTTGCCTTTAGTTGTTCTGGTTCCTGAGGAACTTCCTCTGAATGAATAATTGATACATGATCAGAATTATGAGAATTATTGGCTATTTTATGATAGGTTGGCATTTGTTTTCAAGTCAGTTCAATCTAAACTCAACGAGTTTAACTTGTATTGATCAACTTTGGCCCAATTTTAGGCTTTTAAAGTAAGATTTTGGGTATATACGTTAAAGTATAAATGATGACATTTTGAATATAACAACTTCATTTTCAAAATGAAATGAAATGAAATTTAAAAAGTAATATAATTAAGCTCAATAAGTCCAATATCGAGTTTAAGTTCAAGCTTGAGCTCTTACAAAAATATTTGGACCAAGCTTGGGATAAGGAGCATGAACTTAATTTAACCCAATGTCATCTTTACTTTTATCTTGTTTTGGTGTTTAAGGTTTCTCTCATCTATGGCTACTATATCAATATTTGTAACTTGTGGTTTTAGAGGTCTCTTTTTGGATGTTTGATTGTAACCTCATTAGTAAAGTTTTATCTCAGGGTGTTTTCAATTTTAGATTAGGTTGATTATTATGCATTTCTTTTCATATTTTCCCATATCATTTGGCCTCTTAATAGTGTTAATAATCATTTTAGATTCCTTAATTGCCATAAACTCGTTGTAATCCCCTCTTTTGAATGGTTTAATAGTAGCTGGCCATTATTTTCTTTGTTAAATCAAAGAAGGCCTCTATTGATAACTAATAACCATAACTAACTCTACCATTTTGCCATCATCACCTTAATTTAGGTAACTGTTGATCCATTTTTACATGTACTCAAACTTTTTCATTGAGACTAAATTCATCCAAATATATAGGATTTCCAATGAAGCTTGTTAATAGCTTAATCTCATTGTTGGATAGCATTCTAGAAGTACGTTATAGAAATTAATTGTTATTGGCACTTAAATCATCCTAATTTTCTAAAAACTTAGTTGTTTGTAATTCAACTATTCTGGGCCCCTTCATTACAGTAAAATCTGTAGCCTTTGAAGTGGTCGAGATATCCAACTAAATAGTAACAAGTAGAATCAACGTGCAATTTGCTTTCATAAGAATTATACAAGTGCACCTCAGCAGGGTAGCCCCATATACGAATGTGCGAAAGGCTAGGCTTCCACCCTTTCCAGGTCTCAAAAGGCGTCTTTGACATTTGACACTAACTTGCTTGAGACTTTGTTACGTATATGCAATGTCGTCTTGATGGCTTCTCCCTGTAGGTAATCAGGTAGGTTAGTCCTGCTCTACATTGATCTCATCATGTCTTTTAGGGTGAGGTTATGCCTTTCGGCCACACCATTTTACTCAAGACTACCCGATATACTGAGTCATTATTCCAAATGATTCTACATATCTAGCAAACAGACCTTTTTTATCCTAAAACACAATGTTTGCCATAATACTCTCCACCACAGTCAGATATGACAATCTTGGATTTTTCCAAATGGTTCTCCACTTCAGTCTTAAAGATTTTGAATTTATCAAGAACTT
>JAOTAX010000002.1:24916999-24927870 GCA_025629825.1 Erythroxylum guanchezii | reverse complement strand
CGGACCTTCTCGGGTGAAATGGTGCAGTTTGGTCGATTCATGTCCGTTAAACGGACATTCACGGGAAAGATTGTGATGTTCGTTTAATGGACATTCACGGGAAAGATTGTGATTTTTGACACTGTTAGAGGTAGAATCAGACTTTGTGATTTGCATGAAAGTTGTAGGTCTAGATGTCTTCTTTCTAAGGGTCCAAAAACGAAATCAATCCGACATTTTTGGTGAAAGTTATGTCAATCGTGCCAAGATAGGTTCAAATCTATTTAGGGCGTAAACATGTTCTATTCTTTGCGCATAACTCCCTCATCCGACATCCAAATGAGGTGATTCTTGAAGCAATGAATTTCTAAGACATGTATCTATCTCCTCATGAAAAATGGTATCTTTTGGAGTTGTTTTGAGAAAGGTTTCATTAGAACAAGTGAGAGATCGGTTGTGAGAGCATGATTAGGGTTATGAACACGCTTTGGCTGTTCAAGCGGATCTTGAGCTTTAGAGCTCCGATTGAGATGATTCTTTCTTCAAAGCGAACTAGAGACTTAGAGCTATGATTTGTTAGAAGAAGTTGATTTGAAATTCTGATTTGAAGTTTTCCAAATTCTGATCACAAGCAAGAGAAATGAGTTTGAGCGTGGTGACTGATTTTGTATGGGCACGCCATTGATCACTTCTGAGTAACTTTTTGGGATGTTAAAAAAAATGATGGCTAATGAGGGTTTAATGCAATAACCCTTCAAGGTAATATGCTCATGTTTTATGATTAGCAAGCGTTGGGTCCCATTTCGGAATCAAGCGGGGTCCAACAAGGTTAGTAACAGAGCAAGAACTCGTGTTTTATGGTCCAAGAGTTGGGTTCCGAAAACGGTGCTCAACAGAATTGGTCTTTGAGGTCTTCATGAAAGTTGTAGATCTTGAAGTACACTTTCAATCAAGCTAAAAATTAAGTCTATCTAAAATCTATAGCAAAAGTTATGGAATTTGTTCCAAGATAGGTACAAATTGATTGATGGTATAAACATTTTCGATTCTTTTGGGTATAACTTCCCCATCCGACCCCGAAATGAAGTGATTCTTGAAGCTACAGATTTCTAACTTCTTTTACTGTCTCTCCATGAAATTTGTGTCGTTTGGAGTGTTTTTGAGAAAGTTGCATTAGAATAAGTGAGAGGTCGGTTGGGAGAGCATGTTTGGAGTATGATCACGTCTTAGCTCATTAGGTATTTCTTGAGGTGTAAAACTCTGATTGAGGTGATTCTTGTTTCGACGCAAGTTAAAGACTTAGAGCTACAATTTCTTTGATGAGGTCAAGTTGAGATTTTAGTGTTTGATTGATGTGGGCACACCTCCTTTGGGAACTGTTGATTATGACCCTATAGGGTAGTAAGCTCAAGGTTTAGGATTCCGGATGTTGGGCTCCGAAAACGGGGTTCCAACAGTGATTACGTCATATCGTCTATAAAGATGTATCGTTTGTAAAGACTTATCGTCTGTGATGACGTCATATCGTCTGTAAAGATGTATCATCTGTAAAGACGTATCGTCTGTGATGACGTCATATCGTCTATGAAGATGTATCATCTATAGAGACATATCGTCTATTATGACATTATATCATCTTAAGTTGACTCTACTTCGCTTTAAGAGTTGCATCATCTTAAGTTGACTTTGCATCGTCTTAAGTTGACTTTGTTTCGTCTAGTCTTTACTTCATCTGCTCTTTGCTTCGTCTGCTCTTTGCTTCATTTGTTCTTTGCTTCATCTGCCTTTTGATTCATCTACTTTTCGCTTCGTCTAATTTATGCTTCCTCTGTTTTTCTCAATTTGTCTCACCCTTCTTCTTAGGTTGACTTTCCGCTTTATCTTACATTGACAAGAACATCTTCTGGTCCAAATTTGACAATTTAGACGATAGAATTTGTCTTCAAGGTCTTCTTGAAATCTTTAGACCTCAAAGTCCTCTTTCAAAACCATCCTAAGATGGTCTCAATCCGATATCTCTAGTGAGAGTTATGCCAATTGTAAAATAGCTTCTGTGTACTGTTCATTTTCTATCGTCTGGTCCCACTTTTGACCTTACAGATGACAGAATTTGTCTTTATGGTCTTCATGAAGGTTGTAGATATTGAAGTCCCCTTTGTAACCATCTAAATAACTACTTGATCCGATATCTATAGAGAGAGTTATGCCAATTGTAAAACAACTTCTATGTACTATTCATTTTGTATGGTCTGGTCCAAATTCGACTCTCTAGACTATAGAATTTGCCTTCAAGGTCTTCATAAAAGTTATATACCTATAATTTCTATTTCAAACCATCCAACAATGACCTTGATCCAATATCTATAGCGAAAGTTATGCTAGTTGCCCCAAAAGAAAAAGGTTCAATATGATTGAGCACAGAACCTTGTTTGATTCTTTCAGCCTTAACCTTGTCATCCGTCCTCCAATTGAAGTGATTCCTAGACCAATAGATTCCTAATACTTTTTTATATCTCTCCATAAAAAAAAGGGTAGCGTTCGTAATCGAATTGAAAAGGTTGATCAAATGAAAGTGTGGGATCTATTGGAAAAGTGAAATAGGATTATCTTACTAAATATACTTCAATGTTTTGATTATATCTAGATCTATAGGACTCCAAATGAGATGATTTTTTATTTGGAGTAAACTAGAGACATAGGAATACAAATCATCTGAAGAAGTCAAATTGTGATTTAGTTTCTAAGATGTTCAACTTCTGGATGGAAATTGTGTATAGCATACTATTTTGGACAAGAGCAGTCTGAAAGTGATTGAAGTATATCTTTCAAATCACTGAACCAAATTGAATGATTCTAGTGTCAATGGAAACATGAGGCATAGGGGAATATGTTTCTAAAAGAAAGTGTTGCAAAATAACTTCAGTATCGGGGTAAAAAAGAACATGCAAATTTGACTCGAAATGTTATATTTATGGAAAAAATCTGAAAAAGATTTGTTGGGTTTCAACTTGTGATTACAGTGGTATCATTAGGTTTTAAACATAAGTATAAATTATACTTAAGTAAGTCTTAATAAAGAGAAGTGGATGAGTGAATAAGAAATGGACAACTAGCATAACTTTCTTTAGAACTAGCATAACTTTCTTTAATAACCTCAAAAGACAAGCTGTTGTCCTTGTCTTTATCCTTCTTGATGCTTCTTTCTTTAGAATTCCTCCAACACAAAGTTTTTCATCAAATATTCACCAAAGTTAAATCTTGCTTTTCTCTATTTGTCATCACTTCCACTTTGATATTTCTTTCTTCTATCCTAAGAAAAACTTAACCTACCTGTCAACTTTCAAGTTGATGTACGTGGGTGCATGAGGGATTAGAGTTCCGTAATTTTGCAAATATTGGAGCTTCAAATAAGTAAGCCTGTTATGATTATGTTTTTTTTACATGAACTGAAGCATGCATCGTTAGTTCACTGCTAAATTGTTAAGAATAGTGATATTCTTATTTTCTGGAAAATGAGTGAAGAGATTTAATGTGGCGTACATGGTGATTTTCTTTGGATTTGATGACTGAAATGTTATGGTATATTGTTAAACCAGCTTTTGGAGTTGAATGAAAATGTGTAATGATGTGAAAGAATGATTAAAGTGATAGTTAGAGGAACAACTGAAGAAAATACAAAAGTTAGAAATGTAGAAAATTTGAAAATGAAGAAGTGTAGAAAATGTGATGAAATGCGTGAGTGTTTTGGTTTCTGGATGATCATGAAAAATGATAGATTTTTGATTTGGTTGTGATTTAAAGAATTGATTGAGTGATTGAATTATGAAAAAAAATGAGCATAAGATATAAAGTTTGGTAAAGTACCCAGGATTGTTATTGAGCATGCATTGTACAAAGTCTATATAACTATTTGTGCACAAATGAGTTTTGTAACGTGTGTGAATTCTCTATTGCCTCAATGGGATGTGCAGGATAAACGTTCACATACAAGTGTATCCAAAATTTGTAAGCAAATGCTATTTTGGAGCGTATTGTGAGTAGACCTAGATGATCTCATTTCATTGTTTGTTATTTGAATTTTTGTATTGATTGACTACTGGATGCTCATATGAATACGATTTGATTATTGAATTTCGGACAATGAAGGTCCGATGATTGTCTATTATGCATGAGATATTGAAGTGCAAATTGTATGTGAATGTGAGTGAATGGGATTATACAAATGTGAATGACACATTCCATTTCATGAATGCATTAAATATAATGGCAGTTGTGACCTGAGTAGCCACCGATCATAACTTAAAGCTCAACGAGTGAAAAGAGCCTCGAGCTCATATAGTGATTAAGAGCCTAAGGCTCACTATGTATAATGAGCCCTATATCGCCCAAGTGGATAAGGGACAGTTAATAATGAACCCGGTATCCAAAATGGATACGGGACAGTTTAGGCACTCGGTCAAAACAACATAATAATTGCAAAAGTGTCTCATGAGCATTTCATATGCATTTTTTCAAGTATGTGGATTGTTTGAAATGCCCAATTGAAATGCTCTTACATGTAAATGTGATATGTGTTTAACTATGCAAAGTTGTGAACTATATGTTATGTGAATTATGTATTATGTGACTAGGTGAGCCATCGATGATGGTCTCTTATTGAGTTCACGAAACTCACCCAAAGTTTGCAAATATTTTCCAGGATCAAAAGAATACCCCGTTAGGCCAATGGGAGTATACCTACAGCATACAAGTGAAGGATAGAGGTTTGGATCAGTTCGCGTCTGCATTGCATTTCTTTATTTTGTATTGAATTGTATATTCTGCAACTTTTTGTATAGATTTGTATTCCGAAACAACTAACGTGTGTTGTATTTATAAAAGGGCCCAAATGGCTACTGTATTGTGCTGATTGAAAATATTCGAATTGGTTATAGATTTTTTCATATTATGTTTATGGTTTCAAACAAAATTTATACTGATATTTGACTGACTGAGTGTTTTAGCATGCCATCCTCATGGGATAGGGATTCGGATATCACAGACGATGTCAGGTACCTGTCTTGCGGGAGTAGGGTGCTACATTTATATGGTATCAGAGCTCATAAGTACTATCTTATATGGGCATTTTGAAATATGTGTTAAATCACATGCATTTTAGTCATGTCATAGTAGATAGTAGCAACTGATCCCTAGTCTGAGCTACATTCATATGAGTCACATGCATGAGCATTCCTTAAGAGTTTGAGCTGTTAGAAGTACTGAGAAAAATGATGATCTTTCATAATGTGAGAAGAGAAATATTGAAGGATATCTAGAAATGGGAAATAGCATATGGCTAGATATAATAGATAAGGATTCTACGCAATTGTATTGATGGATGTATTATTAAATATGACATCAATATTACATTTTGGTGATATGTCCTTGAATGTGATATAGGTGTGAGTAGGTATATTGCTGTGGATTGATTGAGGAAAATAAGGATATAAGTAGAAATGATGAGATTAAAGTGTATAAGCCAAGTTGTTATGACCTTGAAAGGTTGAACTTGGACTTAGAATGGTTGTGTGATTATCAATATAAGAGTTTATGATTCAGTATGAGAATATATCTGTGGAATGGAGATTTGAGTTTCATAATGGTTATGCCCTTATAATTATGAATTGATTGAGAATATACATGTGTGAGATGAAATAAATGACAATTGGAAGATGAGATGATGATAGCAACATATGAACAAGTTGTTAAGTTTAAGTTGATTTGCCATTGTGAGTGCACATCTGATAATGGGATCACTATGACGGGTGAGAATATGGAGCATATGTGTATTCTATGTGTGGAGATAATATAAGAAGCAATCTATGACTTATTGAATATTGGTCGGCCATAGTTCCTATAGTTCAAAGTCTAAGATGAGTTAGAGTAAGGCGTGAAAACACTTATAGTGATCAATTGGGAATCAATTGAGATTATTAATGATGTTCTAGATATATAATGAATTTGAGGAAAAAGAAAAAGGACACGATCATGGCATAACCCCCACGATCGAGGACTGGCACAAAAGGAGAAGAGTTGTCTAGAATTAAATAGGATTAAAGTATCCTTAGCATAAGCTACTAATTAGTGAATTGACATAAATACATCTCTAGATAAGATGTAATGATTTTGTGATATAAGCCAAGGTATTAGAGTAAATGAAATTGTTTAATGCCTTACTGAGCCTTGTTATAAGGGATGTTCTGATCATGTAACTTGTGTCATAAATTGATCTTATTGAGATATGATGAGTAGTTGAAATTAATCTTCTTGAGGTACTAAGAATGACTCATAAGTAATCATGGAAAATAGTTGATTGATAAGGATTCCATGAGCAGTATCGAGGATGGTATCAAGAAATCTACTTCCAAAGAAGAATTTCACTGAGATAGGTTCAACAAGCCAGATGATTCAATTTAAGAGTGATCAATGAAGAAACAAATTAGAAATGAATATGTAATGAATCAAAAGTGAATATTGGATCCCTAGCGGAGACTCAGGCATAAGAGGTAGAATATGCTATTGAAAGTATATGCATTTTTGTTTGATGTGAAGTATTCAAGTATATGATTGGATTACCGACTTTGAGGAGACATTATTGCTAATGTGAGGAGGATTTGAGTCCATATTATATTCTTTGTAAATATGTTCAGGAGATACAAATTTGATATGATGAATGTGTTACAAACATAGGATGTTAAGATTGCAAATAAATTGAAATGTGTGAAGAAACTAGTAAGAATGATCAAACATTGAACAAGTTAATGTGAAAACAGAGGAAATAGAATGAATTGAGAAAATCATTCAAGAAGAAGAAGTTAATTGGGAAAATCAAAAATAACATAAGACAATAGTACCTCAATGAGGAATTAGATACTTAAAGAATTAAGAGAGCAAATCATGGGCACATAGAGTTTTGGGTTATATCTGTCGGAGTTAGCAATGGCCCTGACAATATTATGGTAATGAAGATTAAAGTAATCCAAGAAAAATTTGTATCAATTGGTGACTAAGATCATAGAGGATATTTGGAGCATATTAGAAAAGTGGAGAGAATACTTCTTCTGTTGAGGAAATTTTACATACCATGAAGGTAGAAACAAGTATATGCCAAGGTTAATGACAGTGAATCTTAGCTTGATCAAATAAATAATGGATGTGATGGTATTTGAATATGGCATATTGGGAGACCCAAAGGAAATAGAGGTGATGATAAATTGAGTTTGTATACATAGAGGCAATTAAGCCTTATGAGTTGATTATTGATATATGAACTTGCTGCAATAGTAATTGCTTTGCAAACTTGGAGACATTATAGGTATAGAAACATTTTGGATATATGAATATACAGATCAGTAAAGATTGAGGTAATTATCGAGTTAGAAAGGAATGTACAACTGAGTACTATATAGGTAAAGGTAGTGTGTAATTTGATATATTGAACAGACAATTCTATAATGGAATAGTACAAATTCAGATATTGAGGCTATCAAACCTAGTGCAATAAAGAGCATAGAATGTGAAGTTAAATTTTAAGCGATCCAAAGTACTATAAGCTATTAAAAGATTAGTTTCACATGAAAGAAGTAACAAAGCCTCAAAGTTAAGGATTCAGGATTGTGAGTCCCATAGAGGAATTGAAAATGAATATGAATTTTTGAGTTTAAATTAGAAAATTGATATTTTGGGATTGAAATAAGAAGTATGTGCACCCGATAAAGATGATTGAACAGAGAGATTGTTAGAGAAGCCTAAGTAACAACCTAAGCTAGACATCCTAGTAGGAATACGCCAAAATAATATTTAGCTACTAAGGATGTAGAAACAAGTAGCTAAATGTTTAAATAAACAACAGTTCTAACTGTTGGGGATGTGCTTAAAGCTTATATTTTGGAGTTTATAGGAATATGAGATTAATGTATAGTTCCCATTGGCTACAGGCATAACAATTTTTATCATAGTTGACATTATTAAGATACTCTAGGAGGCGTTGTAAGACAAAAAGGGGTGGTTCACCCTTACATTGAAATGAAGAGTGCCTAAAAATGATCAAATACCAGAATTGATTCGAGATACTGGTGATGAGTGAAGTGAATCTATAATAGGAGTTAAGTGATTCAAGAAAGATAAATGAGTTAGGTGGATCAACACCGGATAGATAGAATATAGTGAAATAGACATAAGAGTTGAATGTATTAACATTGAAGAGAAGTGAATTATCAAAGGAGAGATGAATTGTTTTTGTGAGTACCACCTTGGTAAGATGTGCTCAGATTTGGAGAAAGGATAAGTTAAGCTATTATGAATTGGTCTGTATGAAAATTATTATGAGTTAGTGTTATTGATAAAAGATGTCGTAGATTTATAATATGTGATATATGAATAGGTTAAGAAATAATGATATGATCGACAGAGATACATTGACATTGTATGCAGTAAAAGTTTTATGAGTAATTTGAAATATATCGACAAAATAGTCAAGATAATGCGATAGCTAAATAAGTGATTGAGGGACCTGTTGAGTCTATCAACTATGGTCATTTGGAAGAAAGTATATGAGTGTTGAAGTATATGGGAAACGGAGGAACATATGAGGAAATAGTACCCCTACCTTTTCAATCAATCAAATATTAATTTCGAGGACGAAATTTATTAAGGAGGGGAGAAATGTAACATCCCGTCCCCATATTAAGGGTTAGAATTTAGATTTCAATAATGGAGAGAATAGCAATGTGAGAGTTAGAAAAATTTGCATTTCGTGCTCAGCAAAATGTCAGCATACATGTATGTGAATTTGAATCTTTACACATAAGAAAATAATTGTACATGCACTCATGGACATTCCGGATATGTTGAATAGTAATGGGATAGATTGAGAATTGTAGTTATAGTGAAAGAGTATAATGAAATGGAGTAGAAAGACTAGAAATAAAAATTTAATTGTTGGATTTAGTGAAGGAAAATACGTTGGAGAAGTTTTCTAAGAATATATAGTACGGTATTTTTAGAAAATGGAGTAGAAAGTTATGGTCCTTATAAGGAGAGATGCTCAAAAGCATAGATGCATCGTCTATAAAGATGTATCGTCTGTGATGACGTCATATCATTTATGATGATGTCATATCATCTGTGAAGATGTATTGTTTACAAAGATGTATCGTCTGTGATGTTGTCATATCGTCTATAAAGATGTATCGCCTATGATGATGTCATATCATTTATGATGACGTCATATCGTCTGTGAAGATGTATCGTCTGTAAAGACGTATCGTCTGTGATGATGTCATATCGTCTGTGATGACATTATATCATCTATGATGATATGATATCGTCTGTGATGACGTTATAAAGATGTATCGTCTGTAAAGACATATCGTCTGTGATGATGTCATATCGTCTGTGATGACGTCATATCATCTTAAGTTGACTCTACTTTGTCAAGAGTTGCATCGCCTTAAGTTGACTTTGCTTCGTTTTAAGTTGACTTTGTTTCGTCTACTTTTCGATTCGTCTGCTCTTTGCTTCATCTGCCCTTGGCTTTGTCTACCTTTCGATTCGTCTGCTTTTCGATTTATCTACTGTGTGCTTCATCTGTTTTTCTCAATTCGTCTCACCTTTCGTCTTAGGTTGACTTTCTGCTTCATCTTACATTGACTTGAACATCTTCTAGTCCAAATTTGGCACTTAAGACGATAGAATTTGTCTTCAAGGTCTTCTTGAAAACTTTAGATCTCAAAGTCCTCTTTGAAACTGTTTTAAGATGATCTCAATCCGATATCTCTAGAGAGCGTTATGCCAATTGTAAAACAGCTTCTGTGTATTGTTCATTTTCTATCGTCTGGTTCCATTTTTGATGCTACATATGATAGATTTTGTCTTCAAGATCTTCATGAAGGTTGTAGATCTTGAATTCCCCTTTGTGACCATCTATAGAACTACTTGATCCGATATCTCTAAGGAGAGTTATGCCAATTGTAAAATAGCTTCTATGTACTGTTCATTTTGTATCGTTTGTGTAGAACCCCACTCCCGCAATGACCAAAACCTGACATCGATGGTGATATCTGAGTCTGTGCCCTGCGAAGGTGGCGTGCTAGAGCACTCAATCGGTTAGAAATCGGTATATATATATATATATTTTTTTAATCAATAACATATTTTGCAGAAATCATTACTAAAATTGGGCCCACATTCATTTATAAAAATGGTCACTTAACACAAAACCATCGACAGAATTTTTCAATAACCATTGGGCCCTTTCATAAATACAATACATTTGGGTCAATTCGAAAGACAATTTTATTTAGAAAGATGTGGAATTTACAATTCAATGCAAAATAGGAAAAAGACAAATGCAGACGTGAACTGATCCTGACCTCTATCCGTCACTTGAATACTGTAGGTATACTCCTGTTGGCCTAATGGGGTATATTCTTCTGAGTCCTGAAAAATATTTGCAAATTTTTGGGTGAGTTTTGCGAACTCAATGAGGTAACCATCATCGATGGTTCTCTCAATTCGTGCATCACATCATTACACGTAACACATTATTCACCGCATTGCATATTCATAATATATCACATCGTTCATACAAAACACATCAATTATAATTTGCAATGCACGTGAGAATCACTTCCGTTTATTATTGTCGTTATGACTAAGTGCCTTTTTTACTAGCTCATCCCTTCATGGATGTCGAGCTTTGTCGAATTACGTCCCATATCCCTTAGTGGATATCGGGTACAGTCGCACTAGAGCCCAAGGCTCTATTCACATTCAGAGCTTTAAGCTCTTTATCCTGGCGACTCCGATCATAACTTCCTTTATCTTTCATGCATTCATGTAATGAATGTTTC
>JAOTAX010000002.1:24873295-24904546 GCA_025629825.1 Erythroxylum guanchezii | reverse complement strand
ATATATTTTGTGTAAAGTAATAAATATGTTAAATTTAATTACTTAGTAAATTATGTAAATAAATCAATTTGTGAAAAAGGGCATAAAAGGAAAATGTTAAAAAGTAAAGGAATAAAGTTGTCTTTATACTTTTGGTGTAATAAATAGTAACACACCAAATTTTGTGTGTTAATATTCATTGCGTCATTTTAGTGTGTACTTTTTAGTGCCTTGATTGGAATAGATTTTTTACGCCAAAACACCAAATTTGATATTTTGGTGCTTTGCTTGAAGATGGCCTAAGAGGCAATCCCTTGGCCGGCGATACAGGCAAAGCGTGATTGCCATGCATTTTTGTATTAAAAGCTATATTCCACGTGGACTTTTTGGAACAGCAGAAGAACCTATCTAATAACTAGGCCATTCTGTCATGGAATAACCATTTCGTCGTTAGCGGTAAATTCATAATTTTGATGCATGGGAAGAGACTTCCGAATTACAAAGTTCAATTTTATTAAAATTAGATTCTTAACGTCTTAGCCCGTCTTCCATTGAATCATCGAGTTTCTAATGATAACGGTGAAACTTATACCACCATCATTTTAGGCTGATAATATCAAAGTATGGATAGACCTCAAATACTGTGGCGTTTAAATCCTAGTGGTTTAAAAATGTGAGTATCTAAGTATGATTTTTTTTTTTTGGGTAGATTGAGGCCATCATATATAATTTTTCATATACAAAAGTGTGTGTATGTGTATTTGAAAATTTAACCAATTAAATAATTTAACGATTACTTGATTGATTAATTAACTTTTCAACATTGCAAAATGACATCTCTTACTATTCTGACCATTTTATGTAGTTAGAAGGTTGAAAAATATTAATTACAATGCAAGTTAATCAAGTGATTAGTTAATTATTAATTTTAGATGTTAAGAAAATCAATCCTCTCATAATTTTAATATTCTTAAGAATAAAAGTTTAGAAAGTTGTTAGATCAAGTGAATTCATTATTAATGTTTCGATGAAAATAAAAATTATTAATGAACTTTGATTGATTGTGTTAGTTGCCAAGGGTGCAAGTAAAAGTATGAAAGAATTTGATATGATGAGATCATGATCAAGAATTTGATATGATGAGATCATGATCTTCTTCAAATTATTGTTTTAAGAGATAGATAACAACTTGAAATATTTTAATAGGCATTCATATGCTTATAATAAGTTGATAAAATACCGAAATATTGAAACATAAAAGAAGCTTTGAAGGACAAAGAAGAAACTAAGAGGAGTAACTCTCTACTTAATCAACACACGAGCAATAGTGAAAATTAGAATTCAAAGAGTCGTTTTAAAAATATTAAACTTAAATAGTTAGAAAGTTGAAAATAATTATAAAAAGCCTTCCAAAAGTCTAAAAGAAAGAGGAGAAATAAAAACAGGAAGAGGATAAAAGTGTTTGTTTTTACAACTAAAATATTATTTGTTAGAGTAGAAAAACTTTATGCAGAACCTTAAGGCGTAGGTGAGTTGGTAAGGGACTCTTTTGACTTAAGTGAGGTCACAGGTTCAAACCACCCTCATGTATGCGGCCGTTTAAAACTTGGGATCAGAGCTTTACCTCCCGCAAGGGACCTACTCAGCTCGAGCAGGAATTAGTTTGGGTATAGATGGCTTAAAGGTGTCTTCTCATAATTAGGACCCTCCTAGGACACCTCGTGGGAAACTAACCATTATAAATTATAGTGTTTATCTATAACACTCCAAGTTCAAATGGACTTAATAATAATCCTATTTAGAACTTAAAAGAACTATATATATACCTAAAAATAATTAGTTAGGAGTTTTTCTTGTGTACTTATGAATTATTTTCTCTCTTACTTCTTTCCAGTTTGGGATTTAAAGCTCATTCTTATGTGGGATGGCATAATCTCTCGTCCTTAAATCCTTAATATCCTCATCAAAGTCATATCTGATCTAGAATTCTTATTTCTTCTCTAACGTGGAACCAAATTAGAAGGTTTATTCTGATGTTATTCATAAAATACTATGTTCAGATTATCTCAACAAGTCAAATTTGAATTTAAGAGAACTTTGTGTCCTAATATAACTAGTTAAAAATTGATTAATAATCTTTTATATAGACTTATAAATCATTTAATCCCTTCTTCTTCATTTTTTAATGTGAAATTTGACGTCCACTGATCTTATTTCAAATATCATATTATCTCTTTCTCTATAATATTGCTTTTAATTCTATGTATTTAATGTCATCTATATATTTGCGTTATTATTTATGATTTTTTTCATTATTGTTTGAGTTGTAAGCTAATCATTTTGTATATCAATTGTGGTTATTTATTTTTAAATTATAATCATTCAATTCAGTCCCTCTCAATTATCATTAGATTAATAAAATACATGCATTTTATTTTAAATTTTCTTTTCAATGTCAATCCTTATATCCTTGCTAACTTTTTTTTTAAAGATTTTCTTATTATCATTTACTTGGGTCTTGCAGTTCTAATAGGAACAAAAAGAAGACTCGGTGGTGACTTAGAATTCATTTGGAGTGGTGGGTTTAAGGAAAAAATATCGTTGAGAGGGAGTGGTGACACAGACATCAGTAAGTGTTTGAATTTAGGTTTTTATCCTTCATTTATTTATTTTTTCTATTTTACGTATACAACTTTTGTAATTTGAAAAGTTTGGTAATTAGATGTTGGTAGTTTTCGTTTCAACTTTAATACTGTTACAGGATCTTATTTTTATACCAAAGAAAACATTGTTATAGAGTTTAGTAATTTATTTTCCTATCAATACACTAATCTCAATATGCTTTCTCTTTTTTTTCACTCCTTAAATATTTGATTACTATTCAATTTTATAATACTTTTTTATCGATAATAATTTGGCACAGAATCTGAGTAGAGTCCTAATTTTATGAATCGAAGGCATATAAATAATCACATAGGTTCTTTTTATCTATCAATGCAATATAAAAGTAAATTTTCTTAGTTAATAGAAACCTTGAATTTGAGCTACTTATGGGGAAGGAAAATAATCAATTTAATTGATTAAAATATATTTTATTCCTATATCTCAAAGAGTGCATTGTACTTGTAACATTGTAACATTGCAGCAGTGAGCGTGACAATTTTTATTGAAATAACTTCTATAGAGAAATCAATTCAAATTACTTATAAATCATTATTTGCTAGTTGGAAATAAAAGATTAGATAATGCATTGCAAAGAACGGGTGAGGCAATGCACAAAAAGGAAAGTTAGGTCTGAGTCCTGATCATAAAGAAACATATCACACTGCTTATTGTCCTGAAAAGAAAAGATTTCGTTATTGCAATTAGATGACAAATCTAAAGGCATTTCATTAATTTTAATGTTTTCAAAAGAATCTGTATAATTGAGACATATATAAAAGGTGTTGAGTGGAAAGTTAGATCGATCATGTTTTCAAAGGATACATTATATATTTTAGTAGTTTTTAGTAACTCGTTGTGAATAAAAAAATGATTTTATTTGTTTCCTTTTTATATGCATGTCGTGTTAATTTACAGATATTCATGAATGTAAACAAGAGTACCATCAACAGAGTTAATTAAATAAGTATACTTGCGGTCCAAGAAAATCAAGGATAGGATACCTGGCTTAAGTTGCAAAGAAAAAATCTAGTACTGAGAGCTTCATCATTCAACTACTGGCATACATAGATATGATGTATATGATATCTAAGTATAAATATATTCGCTAGCTAGAGAGACTTAAATAGTAGGATGTAGATTGCATTGATTCTCATCAAATTACGAATCCCAGTTTATGGTAGGAAGTTGTAGTTGTTGTCTCAAAACTCCGTCACCAAGAGAGCCGAGAAGTGAATTTGGGTGAAACGGTGATGTACTCTGAGGAAGTTGATTTAGCAAAGAAACAAAGGAAGTGTTTTCCTCGGTGCCACGGTTGTTAAGATCAGCATGAAAACGCTTGTTACCTGTAGAAGCTCCATAGGATACTCCTGCAGCTTCACTCCAGTACGGATGAGGTGGGACCTGTGATCGTTTAGATGGCAGATTTGATGCAGTTGAGACTGAGGTCATTGAAATGTTAGGCTTTGAGCTTGAGGAGGGTAAATGAGAGAGGGACTCGTTTTGCATGCCGTCGCCTCCTCCTGTTAATATGCCCTCAAAGTAATTCTCTTCGTTCTCAAGCAACGAACCATAAGTTGCAGGCCTTGAAGTTGCAGGGTTTCTCGGGTTTTGGTGGCAAGAATTTGGAGATGTTGCTAGCATTCCTTCCACTGAATCCACCATTTCCCTCTCGATTGGTCTTTGCGAGTTGTTCTTCTTGTAAATCCGGCACAGAACCCAATCATCAAGCTATAAGACAGTACCCAACATCAATCACCATATATATTTATTAACACAAGAGTACAAGCACTTACCAACAGAAGGAGATGGTAATTGAACCTACCCTTAAAGAGCCCTTCTTGTTGGCGGAATCAGGAGGCCTCGAACTTGGATTGCTGTTATCAATAAGGCGGTATTCATGCATAATCCAATTGGTTTTAATGCCTTTTGGTGGTTTACCACCATAGAAAACCAGTGCCTTCTTAACACCAACCTTTTGACCTCCATTAGATGCTAATATAGGCTTATCAGTACCAGTAGCTTTCCAATACCCTGAAGTTGCAGCTCTATTAGGCCTCGCGCCGTTGGGGTATTTCCTATCTCTGGGACTGAAAAAGTACCATTCTTGCTCTCCAAAAGTCGCCTTATCTACACAGTGAATAAAATTCTCAATCGTTTAAAGATTGTCGCTATGGCCATGCTAATTAATTAATGATTTGATTAACCAAGATAAAATTTTAATTACTTACTTGGTAGCTCCCATGGATCATACTTATACAAATCAACTTCAGCGATGATTGTAACAGGGAGTGGAGCTGATGCAGCCTTCTTTTTGAGGTAGTGAACCACTAGCTCTTCGTCTGTGGGGTGGAATCGGAAGCCCGGAGGCAGTTGCGGGTGGGGCGAGCCGGAGGATGAATCGGTGCTCTCCATCATGCCCTTAATTCTAGCAATCTAGATTAAACCCTTTCTGGGATTTCGGTTGGAAGTTTATTCAGATGAGAAACCAAAATATTGGACAGAGCCAATGGGTTGGTCTATGTGAGCTTATGGTAATGTTGATATATGAGCTTTCGGGGTTGAGAAGAGACAAAGGGATCACTTATTGGGTGACACGTGGCAATCATGGAAAATGGTAGCGTGACACGTTTTGAGGAAGTGGATGGTCTGGGGCACCACTTAGGAAGCCAGATGCAGGTAAACAAAATAATAGGGAATTAAGGGCAGGTTTTGAGGGTCGGAGAGGGTTTGGAACTGTCTTTGCACGCTTTTCATGTCATGCTTTTCTTATGTAATACATTAGCCCTGCACTCTCTCAGTCCAAACCCAGGCATTGCGTTTTTATGTTTTAGAGAGAAATGCGTGCTAGACTTCCTCTTCCAGCTTTAGTTTTTTTTTTTTTTCCCCCTTTTTCCTTTTGAAATGATGATCCCACTATTTGTTTTGTCAATATATTCCTTCATTTCAAGTTATACCGTTCTTTTGCTATATCAAACTAATTAGTTTGTTTGACGATAATTGATGTTTTCTTTGATAGGTTGGATCAAGTTATTGTTGAAGCTTCTTCACATCCATCTCCTATCATTAAGAAGCATTTAAGCATTTAGAATTACGAGAGTTCGAATGTAAGACGTTTAAAAAATAAGTTGAATTATGCTATTAAATGAACTTTAGACTGTTTTGTTATATTTAATTATTTATAGATATGTATATGTCTTGGTGCTAAATACTTTTTACTTTTTACTTTTTTTTAATTCGACAACTGTTTATATATGATCAATAGTAACATAAATAATCATAACTATTAAGAAAATAAGTATATTTGTAACGATTTATGTCTTACAACTTAAAGTTATTTTTAAGTATATTTGTTTAATTAACTAACATATAAGATAAAGTATGTAGGATAAATATTTTTTAAAAATAAAATTATGATGAAAAATAATAATGAAATTCATATTTTATTTAAGTATTGTTCCTATATTGTTTCCAGTTGTTCCTCTATTAAAATTAAATATTAATACAACGAGAAAACTAGTATACGTTATGTTTTTTTCCTTATAAAAGTAGCCAATCTCATTTATTAAAGTACGAAATATTTAAATAAACAAGTTATTACTTGTTAAAAAATAAATTCACTAAATTGACCTGATATGAGAATTTTTCTTTAAAACATTACTTGTGTATCTATATAAACTTTCATTGTGATGATTATATAATTAATTCTTAGATTTAAGATCTCCAAAGTATCCCATATAGGGATTATTATATTTTGGTATTGTTTATGACATATCGTAAAACTCTCTTTTCAATGTTCGCTTGATATATTGATTACACAACTTTGACAACATGATGGTGGCATGTTTTAAAAAAGAACTAATATAGCAAAGTTGTTGGCTAAGGAACTAAAAAGCTAAAAAGTGCATAACCTATCCATTTTAGTACAATGTAGCGACATTTAGAATCGAGATGATCATGACATTGTGGTAACTAAAAATTCAATTTTAGGACAAGCTAAAGCTCACTTCAACTTATGTTCACAGTATTTTAAAAAAAACAATTATTGATTGGCAATTTTTTTGTTATGTTGATTATTTTCAATTTTTTGGTTATGTTAGTGAATAATTATTTATCCTAATCTGATTTTTTAAAGTAGTCATGTTGCTTTAAACAATTGCATAAACTGATTGGTATAGGTTTTAGCCTTGAATAGTCAAGATGGTTAGGGAAACTATTGAAACTTATCCAAAAAATTGTTGGCTATGTGTGTGTGTGTGTGTGTGTACGTGCGTGTGCGTGTGTGTGTGTATTTTAAACTGGAAAAGTGTTGGTTTTTACCTTTGTTTCAGATGTCATTTCATATAATATTTGTTGTAAGATATTAATAAAGATTCCATATTTATATATAATCTAATTTCATATCATTTCTTGTCCAAAAATGTCACAGAAATGAATTTCCGTAACCTACTTGTTAAAATGTCTTAAAGAGATGGGTGATCAGGGATGATCTGTTGGGTTTTTGTGGAAGTTGGGCTTTGATAGTTAATGGGCTCTTATTGTAATTAAGGGAACAAAGTCTTAAATAATTTTTTTTTTTTATGAAGAACATGGCCACGAAATTGCAGGTTCTCCACCTTCAAATCTGCAACGGCTTTATATCAAGTGAACAAGTCAAGTGGCACCAACGGTAAGCGAGATTTCTGGGATTTTTGTTATGAACAAATCACAGAACAGCAGTGCGTGTTGTTTATAAATAAGTTTGTCTTTGTTTTGTTTAACGAAGGGAGAAAATTAGAAACTGTTTTCCATATTCTTGTTTCTCTGTAACTCCATTCTATTGCAACAATAAAATCAGCTTATTTGCTTCATATTTCTTGTATCTTGGGTTGATTTAGAATATGTGGATTCCCTTTTGGGTTTTGAATACAGGATTTTGGAAAGTTAGAATCGCAAGCAGATTATATTATGGTATTAGAGCTACTATCGTTCCTTACCTGTGAATGGTGCAAACCAAATCCAAGTATAAAAATACTAGAGAGCCACTTGCTATATTGGAAGTTCATCGATGACCAGCTCAAAGAGAAACCGGAATTATGGCTTGTGACGATGAACAAGTAACTGCCTCTTTTAACTTGTTAAAGCAAGTTGCTCAATTAACAACAGATGTGGCAACCATACTCAGATGGATCACAAGTCAGTCATCTTTACCTCTAAAAGAAAGAGAGAATGTCAACACTCCTACTTCTACCAAATTAAAAGGAGTAATGGTTGACAGTTCAAACAAACGAGAGCCTGATGATGAGGAAGACAGTGACGACAACAATATGAGTACGGCGACATTAGCACGAGAGCTGTTCAAAGTAAAGGCTACGGTGGAGATTCCAGTTTACGAAGGAGCAGTGGAACCAGAGAAATTGGATTCGTGGCTAGACCAATTGGAAACATACTTCAATCTCCAACGTTTCAGTAATGCTCAAAAGGTTGCCTACACACTATTAAAGATGACGGGTCATGTCAAACCTTGGTGGAAGGCATTTAGTAACAGTGGCAACACAAGAGACCTTACCTGGAGTCAATTCAAGCATCTTGTCCGTAAGGAATTCTATCCAATGGGTTACTTGGAGGATCGTTGGAACCAATGGCACCGACTTCGACAAAGAAGGGAGCAAACGGTGCAAGATTACTTTACTGAGTTTCGACGATAAGCATTAACTCTTGGAGTTTCATAGGTTGAATCATCAACTTGCACCAAATATGTTTCTGGTCTACATGATCGGATAAGGACAGAATTGAGCCTTTTTCCAGTACATGACTTGGCAAGTGCAAGTAGTACAACAACGACAATAGAGCGGAAGAATCGAGCTTATGGTGAAAACAAATCAGAACAAGGAAGTTCCAAACAAAAAAAGTTCAACTCCAAGCAGCCAAAGAAAGGTAACTCAACTTCTAATTCAACTAAGACGAACAAGTACTGTGAGCATTATAAAATTTCAGGGCATGACAGGCAAAGTTGTTGGCAGCTGCATCCAGAATTATTTCCTAAAAATGGAAAAAAGAAGAAAAAGGAAAGCGCACCGTCGCTTTAGTAACCACTTCAGAAATTATGGAACTCCAACCAGTAAGTGAAGCAGATACAAGTTTATCTTTAATGGCCAAGTTGAAGAAGACAAGTTTACAACCATTCTCCTTGCCTGACATCAAAGAAGAATTATTCTTTAAGCGTATCCAAGTCAAGCATGAAGTGATAGATGCAATTATTGATCCTGGCAGCCAGAAGAACTTGATCTCAGAGGGGTTAATCTAAAAACTAAATCTGGAGACAATGCCTCATCCTCACCTTACACTTTGGGTTGGATTCATAAGGATGCTGAAATAAAGATAAACAGACAATGTCGATTACATTTTGCCATCACTAAACAGTTCATTGACGAGGTGGTATGTGAAGTAGTGCCTTTGGACATATGCCAAGTGATTTTAGGTAATCTATATATATGGGATCATGATGCAATATATTATCAGCAATAGCAAAAATATGAGTTGCAGAAGGATGGAATGACGTACGTCATTACCAAGGATACTTCTAGAAAAGAATTGGAGTTAGTGACAGCTGGACAAGCAAAGAGATTGTTAAATGCAAGTCAAAAATTTCTGATGGTTATGATTCAGCCACAGTAGCTTGACAACAAAGTAGCAGGTCTTACTTTATCTTGCTGGGAAAGAGATAATGAATTGCAACAATTGATGGAGGAATACAATGATTTATTCCAAGATGTTAGTGGAATGCCACCAAAAAAGGAAATAGAGCATGAGATCCATTTGCTCTCGGATGTAACACTACCAAATATCAGCATGTACCAAAATTCAGTGTTAGAAAATGGAGAGATCAAGAAACAAGTTTATAAGTTATTGGAGAATAGAGTGCTGAAACCTAATAGTTCACCATGTGGATCAACTGTTGTCCTAGTTCCTACAAAAGATGATGGATGGCATATGTGCATCGATTATCGGGCGTTCAACAAAATCACAATTAAGAACCGATATCCTCGACCTTGCATGGAAGACTTATTGGATTAGCTAAAACCGGCAAAGATTTTCACCAAGTTAGACTTGAAATCAGGCTGCCATCAAGTTTGGATTCACGAGGAGGATACTTGGAAACAGCATTCAAAACAAGACAAGGTTTATTTGAATGGTCAGTGATGCCTTTCGGGTTATGCAATGCCCCTGCAACATTTATGCGCCTTATGAATGAGGTACCTTGACCTTATATTGATCATTTTTTTATTGTTTACCTTGACGATATTTTGATTTTCAGTTATTCAATAGAAGAGCATATTCAACATTTACAGTAGGTGTTTAAGTTGTTACACCAACACCAGCTAAGACTCAACCTAAAAAAATGTGAGCTTGGAAAATAATCCTTGGTGTATCTTGGATTTCTTATAGGTGGTGGCAGCTTGCAGATTGATCCTAGCAAAATTAAAGTGATCACGGAGTGGCCTAGACCAAGAATGGTGACAAAGGTGCGAAGTTTTGTAGGAGTATGTCAATACCTACGAAAGTTCATAAACAATTTTTCTATGTTAGTGGCACCTCTCTATAAGCTAACAAAAGCAAACCATCCATTCCAATGGAAGCAATAGCAAGAAAAAGCTTTCCTTTCACTTAAAAGGAAAATCAACGAAGCACCCATTTTGGCACTTCCCAACCTACAGAAACCTTTTGAGTTAGAAGCAGATGCCTCCGATTATGCAATGGGAGCTGTTCTTATGCAAGAAAAACATCCTGTGGCTTACCACTCTGAACTTTTCCAAGGGGCTGAAAAGCAATACCCTACCTATGACAAAGAGCTACTAGCTTTATATAAAGCGGTGAAGCATTGGTGGGTTTATCTCTTGGGTAAGAAAACCATAGTATATACTGATCATCGTCCATTGTAGTATTTACAAGTGCAGCCCCGTTTACAGAAAAGTTGACATATGAAATGGATGGATTATTTGCTAAAATTCAATTTGATCATCCGGTACAAGAAAGGTGTCAACAACAAGCTGGCAGATATGTTGTCTCGACCTCCTATAACAGCTATTTGCTTGAATTTACACATGAAGGTGGAGCCATCAACTTATGAGCAGTATGTATAGTGATATCAAGAAGATCTTGACTTCCAAAACAAGATCAAGGAAGTGCGTGCTAACTCTCTTGCAGGATTTAGTGAACAAAATGGGTTATTATATAAAGATGGACGTTTGTCCATATGATCGCGCGTCGCTATGCTAGCCAAAATAAAATAACTAGACCTACTACTATAGTAATGGTAAATCTAGGTCGATCCCACATAGAGTGTGTGTAAAGTTTATGAAATAAAATTAACTGGTGTTTAGGTTTAACAGGGGGTTTTGGATTTTGGAATAAGAAAATAAAATGAAACTAACTAATAAAAACAAATTAAAGAAAACATGCAAAAAAATGATAAAAATGGGGAATTCAGTAGAGACCTGGTTCTTTGGTTCAATCTTAGCCTACACCCTAACTAAACATATTTCATTAATTTTGTGTTCTATAACCTCTCCTAGCAACTATTAATCATGGGTTAATAATTAACCCTTCCCTTAGGTTTTGTTTAATTAAGATACGATCGTTAATTAAACCTAACCACCGAATAACCTTGAATACGATCTCTAGATTTAATTAGGCAGTAGCATTAAGAATTAGAAAAATCGATTAATCAAGGCAACAACCACATATGATGCATCATTTAACCTAGGTCATGTTATCCCTAATGATTACGAATCATTAGTCGCTACACATGAATTTCAACATAACAATTATAGATTATATCGAAATCCTAGGAATGGGTTTCCAATTAAAGATTCAATGAACACATTAAAATCATCATCTCATAATACCCAACAAGTTCATACACAAATAATCAAACAATAACGAAAATTTGATTATCCATACACAAAACCCAAATCAATTAACATAGGATAACACAATCAATTCCTAATGAGAGAAAGAAACAATAAAAAAATAAAAAAAAACTTAACCTAGGTCACTGACATCGATGTCGCCTCTAAACCGGCGTCGAGACTTCTAGCCCTTCATGAATTTTTCTTGGAAAAATATTTCAGCCCCTATTAATAACCCTACCGAAACCCCTTGTCACTATGCCTCCACTCCTTCTCACGCAACACCTCCACTGTAGCTTGATTTGACAATTAAGTTTTAATGGACCATGCTACTATTCAATGCCCTCTCTCACGTAGCTCTCACAGTTTCTCCTTGCAAGCTCCAGCCTTCTGCTCACGCCCCCAACTCCTTGTTCTCCAATCTGCCAAGTTGAAGCTGCAGTTGCCCCTCGTCAGCTTCATACCCACACCTGCTAGCCTAGCTGTTGCTGCCTCACCCCTGTAGTGTGATGGGATGAATTAACTTCATCCCTCCTTAAAACCTCCCTATTGTTCCTTTACTGTGCGTTTTTCATAAAATGTTGTGCGCAATGTTTTCTGCATTGTGTGCAGCGTTTTGCTTAAAATGCACATCGTACTCCCCGAATGTCCTGCACTGCATTTTGGCTGTACATTTGCATTTTCTTCCTTGCTGTTGTCGTTTTATTCTCTTGTTTCCTTCTTCTTTGTATTCCATTTTCTTGTCTTTTATTTATTTATTTTGTCTTCTTCCTCCACGAAGATAAGAAAAAATAAATATTCAAAAAATGACCCAAATCCAGTACTTTCGTCTCACTTTAATTTATTTGCTCCCAACTTGGACCTAAAATCATATATGAATTAAAAGTGAGTATCTTAAGCATTTTTGTATCATTAATAACTAAATGTAAATAATTAAATGCATCAACAATTAAACACATATCAATTTTCCCCACACTTAGCTTTTGACCGTCCTCGGGCAAAACATCAAAATTAAGCTCATTGACCCAAAATATTGACTCAATTTCTATATTTTTCCAAGACTATATAATCACAAACAAAGATGAGTGACTTTCAAAAATCCTAGCAAGATGTTAACATTCCAAGCTTTTACTCATGATCAATCAACATTCAATATCTTCAAAAACTGAGCAATCTAATGGTAGACTTAAAAAATGTGTTTAATTAAAATATATCCATGGGTACACTCGACACCATTCATGATCAAGACAATCCATAATTTTGCATATCATTTTATTTCTCCACTACTAATGTTCACATGCAAAATCATGAATCAAAGGACTTTTTAGGGTTGTAATGTGGGCAAAGGTAAGGTGAGATGTATTTTGGGCAAGTAGCATGAAAGTCATCAAAGCTAGTGAAACAAAGCAACACTCATAAAAAACTGGGTACCATCAGCTATGACAAATGCAACATTTATATTTCACAATCTCATTCAGCTCTCACACACAAACCACATGAAGCATATACCAATCTGAAGGAATCGCTCATATAATTTATGCCAATGAAATCACAAGAGTGAACCTTCCAAGCTAACCACTACCTTATATTCAACATGCTCAAATAACATATTCATTACAACTCTAGGAAGATGCATTAATCATGAATAACTTTGCAAACTCATATGCACTTTTTCCTTGATAAATTTATTTAAACAATTTCCTCTTTCTTTATTTCTTTTCATTTCCTTTCCTTTTCCCTTTTTTCTTTTTTTCTTTTTCTTTCTTCTCCTTATAAAAAATTAAAATAAACTACATCAATATGAGAATTTCAATGATAAGACATAAATTAAAATCTCAACATTATAACCAACCCTCACATGTGTACACCTCCACACTTAGAATTTTGTACATCCACAAACTCAACAATCACAAATGGTCCATTAGTTTTATGACTTGGGTAGGACATTTGGTTAAGTTTAAAAGCGTAAATGTGGTTTATACAATAAGAAAGGATAAAGCTCAAATGGGTTTATCAAGGGAAAAATCATGTCAATAGGATAGGTTATTTGGCTAATGTAGTTTATGAAAAACAAAGAAAGCCTAATCATATCCATGTTAATGCATGTGATAAAAATGTGGTTTGGAATAGAAATTCAATGCAAAATCGAGATGTAAATGTCTTGAAGGTCACACATTATCAAAAGGCAATGAGTCTGATATGGATGTGTCAGTTAAATAAGGCTCAAAATCTCACCAGCTTTGTCTACCATTAGTTACTACTCTTCTAAAGATAACACATATCGAGCAATCACAAGAGTAAAAGTACATGCTAAAGTTTCTATGAAATTCTCTAGTCAATTCACACTCTAATCATGATTATATAATCCCAGAAGCAATAGAAAATGATAAAATGTTTGTTTCATTTGTTTTATTCTTTCTCTCATTTTGATTGAAAACTTAAAAACAAGTGAACAAACAAATTCAAAACACATATGCATATAAAAAGTAATGTAGAAATGTAAAGGAAAAGAAATTTACTTCCCTTGAGTTGCCTCCCAAGAAGCGCCTTTGTTTAGGGTAGCTGGCTCGACTCCTTGTTTCCTCCTCACGTGGGAAAATTGTGATCTTCAGGTATTATAGTTGCACGCGAGGTAATCTCGGATAGGGCCTTAGTTGATCATCATCCTTATTTAGCGTCTTCCCTATCCTCGGATTCTCAATCTCGACTAAGTCCATACACTCTAGAAATATTTCGAACATCTCTTCACCTTTTTCTTCATCATTTAATTCCTCCAATCTGTTATGTAAAGGTACAGCGTTAGTTTCAAAAATAATCATGGACTCAGTACTTACTTTCGAGCTAAAAGACGTGTCCTTTTGACTTCGAGCTCCTTCTCCACTTCTTCGACATAAACAATTCACTGAGGGTTAACCTCAAAATTTTCAAGCTCCTCATTACTTTGTAAAGTTTTCGCACAAACGTCCATTGGGTACACCTCAGGTTGATACAGCTGCTCCTCTTTGCTTCGCGATTCTAGGCGATTAAGCCTTATTGCCATCTGACCCATTAGGTGTTCCATCCTCTGTTGGCTTGCTTTTGTCTCTTGTCGAAATTCTTGCAATTGTTGCTGTGTATCCTGTTGAAATTGCAAAGAGTTAGCAGCTAGATTCTTAACAAGTTCTTCTAAAGATGCACCTGAATCGTGATGGCTCTCTAAATTTTGGGTATTAAACCATCTGTTTTTTGAAAATTGCCCTCCATCCTTCTAGAATTATAGAGTATTCTACTGCATTTGCAAAATATTACCTTTCAAAATATTATTCAACTCTTCCAAAGATGGACCGGAGTCGTGATAGGAAGCTTCTGGTCTGTACAAGAATTGTTGTGCGTCTTGCAAACTATCATGGAAGTAATTCTGATGATTATCTCATCCATAACAGAAGTTAGGTTGATCAGTCCAAATATTGTTATAAGATTGAGAATATGAATTATAAAAGAAATTACTTCCGTTCATATCGAAATTTTTTTTCAAACATAAAACAAAAAGTAAAAAGATCACCAAATAAAAAAAGAAATCAATTACGAACAAATACATACAAAATACCAATCAAATCACAAACAAAAACTAAAACACCGTACTCTCCAGTAACGGCGCCAAAATTGACCTCACATCGTTACGCTAGCCAAAATAAAATAACTAGACCTACTACTATAGTAGTGGTGAGTCTAGGTCGATCCAATAGAGAGTGTGTCTAAAGTTTATGAAATAAAATTAACTGGTGTTTAGGTTTAACAGGGGGTTTTGGATTTTGGAATAAGAAAATAAAATGAAACTAACTAATAAAAACAAATTAAAGAAAACATGCAAAAAAATGATAAAAGTGGAGAATTCGGTAGGGACCCGGTTCTTTGGTTCAATCTCGGCCTACACCCTAACTAAGCATATTTCATTAATTTGTTGTTCTTTAACCTCTCCTAGCAATGATTAATCATGGGTTAATAATTAACCCAAGTTTTCCCTTACATTTTGTTTAATCAAGATATGATCGTTAATTAAACCTAACCACCGAATAACCTAGGATACGAACTCTAGATTTAATTAGGTAGTAGCATTACGAATTGGAAAAACTGATTAATCAAGGCAACAACCACATACGACGCGTCATTTAACCTAGGTCATGTTATCCCTAATGATTACGAATCATTAGTCGCTATAAAATTTCAACATAACAATTACGAATTATATCAAAATCCTAACAATAGGTTTGCAATTAACGATTCAATGAACACATTGAACTCATCATCTCACAATACCTAATGAGTTCATACACAAATAATCAAACAATAATGAAAATCCGATTATCCATGCATAAAACCCAAATCAATTAACATAGGATAACACAATCAATTCATAATGAGAGAAAGAAACAACAAAATGATTAAAAAAATACTTAACCTGGGTCATCAGCAACGATGTTGCCTCTGAACCGGCATCGAGACGTATAACCCTTCATGAATTTTTTCCAGAAAAATATTTCAGCCCCTATTAATAACCCTACCGAAACCCCGTATCTCTATGCCTCCACTCCTTCTCACGCAGCACCTCCACTATAGCTTGATTTGACAATTAAGGTTTAATGGACCATGCTACTATTCAATGCCCTCTCGCACGCAACTCTCATAATTTCTCCTCGCAAGCTCTAGCCTTTTGTTCATGCCCGCAGCTCCTTGTTCTCTAGCTTGCCAAGCTGAAGCCGCGGCTGCCCCTCGTCAACTTCACGCCCACGCCTGCTTGCCCAACTACTGCCACCTCGCCCCTATAGCGTGATGGGACGAATTAACTTTGCCCCTCCTTAAAACCTCCCTGTTGTTCCTTTATTGTGCGTTTTTCATAAATGTTGTGCGCAGCGTTTTGCTTAAAACGTACACTACACTCCTCGAATGTCCTGCACTGCATTGTGGCTGTACATTTGTGTTTTCTTCCTTGCTGTTGTCGTTTTATTCTCTTATTTCCTTCTTCTTTGCATTCCATTTTTCTTATCTTTTATTTATTTATTTTTTTCTTCTTCCTCCATGAAGACAAGCAAAAATAAATATTCGAAAAATAACCCAAATGCGGTACTTTCAACTCACTTTAATGTATTTGCTCCCAAATTGTACCTAAAATCATATATGAATTAAACTGAGTATCTTAAGCATTTTTGTATCATTAATCGCTAAATGTAAATAATTAAATGCATCAACAATTGAACATATATCAGCATATCAAAGGATGGAGAGCGAATAATGTGGATAAGGGAAGCACACACTTCACAAGTAGCTGGACATTTCGGTCAAACAATACCCTTTTGGATTTACAACGATATATTTATTGGCTAAGAATGCAAGAAGATGCTGCATGTTTTTTACGAGGTTGTGGATTATGTAGCGTATCCAAACCTGCTAATAGAAAGTTGGGTCTATATACACCTCTTTTAGTTCCTACTTGACCTCGGGAAAGCATCTCAATGGGCTTCCTAGGTGGTCTTCCCAAGACTCAATGAGGCAATAATTACTAATATGTCATCATTGATAGATTTTCAAAGATGGTTGTGCTCATCCCTTGTAAAAAGACTACCACAGGAGTAGAGGTAGTAAAATTATTTTTTGAAAATGTGTGGAAATTTTTCGGGTTGCCTAACTCAATTGTTTCTGATCATGATAGCAGATTTTTAAGTAAGTTCTGGTGTACTTTATGGGAATTAATGGACACCAAATTGAAACGAAGCACCGCTTTCCATCTGCAGACTGATAGACAAACGAAAGTAGTTAATCAGACGCTGGTTCATCTTCTCTGTGGCTTCAATCTCAGACATCCGAAGACATGGGGTGAGAGTATACCATTTCTGCAATTTTCCATTAACCATACAATCCATGGGTCAACAAATAAAGCTCTTGTAGAGACTTGCCTTGGGTTCTTGCCACAAACTCCATTTGATATAGAATTCTTTGATCATATGATTGCGCAAGATGCCTAAAATGAAGATGGAGCAACAAAAGCTCAACGATTCATCGAACACATTCGACATGTACATCAAGAAGTGTAAAAAGAACTATTAAAGTCATAGCAAAAATACAAGGCATGACATGATCAGCATTGGGTTGAAGGAAAATTCGAGGTCGGCGACCTTATTTGGCTTCATCTAAGTAAGCAGAGATTGAAGGGTGAAGGCAAGAAGCTAAAACCCATTCGGTATAGTCCTTTCCAAATTTTGTTAATGGACATTTTATATTGATTTTAGATACATAAATTGCTAAACTCTTGTCCATTTAATGTTTAAATTGCACTAATTAAGAGCTATTTGTTTTAATTATAAGCACATATTAAATTTGGGACCTTTAAAAGCCTAAAGTAAGAAAAGCTCTCAAAAGAAACAAGGACCAAAAACGTTAACGTTTTGGACATTAACATTTTGGCAAGGCAAGAAAAAGGAGGGGGGTTTCGCGTAAATGAGATTAAAAATGTGAAGAAGTGTGGGACCAAAAGAACGTTGGACATTTAATACATAAAAAACAAAAGAAGTTAGCTTGCAGTGGAAAGAGTGGTGTGTGTGAATAAGGAGGACAGCTGGGAGACATTTCAACACGAAGAAGAGAAAAGAAAGCAGTTGCACAGGAGTAAAAAAAAAATAGAAAGAGCTATCCATGAAAGGTGACAAAAACTCTCCTAAAATCACATAAATAGCAGCAGCTGGTGGCGGCAAGAAGAGAGAAAAAGAAGAGCATGCGTTGCGTGAACAAGATGCGTGAATAAGGTGGACCAAGAGCTTTATTTGTCACATCAACAAGGCGAGCAAAAGAGAGGCTGGCGGCGGCAATCAAGGAATGAAGAGCTGGCGATGGAGATTGGAGAAGGAACGTGCATGAATTAAATGGCAAGAAGGTGGACCATCAATGTTATTAGTCACATCAATGAATAGGAAGGAGAGGAGAGTAGCGTGATAAAAGAAGACAAAAAACAAGAGAAGAGTTGCAGTGTTGTGACGAATTTGAATAGGTGGACCACCAATCTTATTCGTCACATCAGTAAAATAGAAAAAAGGAGCAGTTGCGGCACAATCAAGGGAAAAAGCAGCTATGGCATAACAAGGGAAACAATGTCGGAGGCGTGAAAAGAGAGGGACCAAGAGAGCATAAAATGATTCAATAGATAGAACAAGAAGCAGCTGGTGGCAAGGAAGGAGGCAGCTAGGGGTGTTGCAGAGAGAACAACGTTGTAGCCCCCACAAAAACCTATACTCTTCACTCACACATGGAGTAGTTGATGGCAAGAGCACGTTGAAGTAGCTAGCGGCAGAAAGGGCTGTGCGTGAATGAGAGGTTGGAATTTATTGAATACAGAGAGACAAAGTTGGTAGCTGTGTTAAAAGAGGAGAGTAGCATTATAGTGAAACAAGAGCAGGAGCTAGCGGTGGAGAAGGGACATGCGTGAACAGGAGTGGATGCAACTAATTATTTGTCACGTCATCCTTCATCCAGCAACACAGCTAGGCAACCCTCCTTCAATATAAGCAGTCTCCATTCACGCAAGCAACCAAGAAGACAGTGACTTGGCCAAAGCTTTTCAATCCCAACAGCCACTAAGATTTAATTTATCTTTATTCCTTAGTTGTTTAAATTTTTGTGAAATTAATTAATGCAATTATATATTATGACCATGATTTGTGTTACATTGATGAATATGTGTAAGTATGTTTTTTTTAGGTCAAGTTAAGATTGATATTAGATTAGAATAATTTTTGTGGTATTGATTTTTGCTTGATTGAATGCATATTTAGTCCTAAATTAGCTTGATCACCTAGATTAAGGCCTTAGATGATTGAATGCCAAAACCAATGGGATTTAATTTGTCGAAAAATTAATCAAACGACCTACTTGAGACTAAAGTGTAGATCAACCTTAGGATCTTGTGTGAGGATACCTAGGATTAACGAACTTAATTTTAGGCTTTTAGTCTTGAATGCCTTTTATTCCAAATTATTTATGAACCAAGTAGGTAACTCATATTTAGAAGAGAGGGAATTCCTATGAACATTGGGTTCGACTTGCTTAAGTGAAGTAATTCCTAAATCAATCCACCGTTACAAGTTTTAGTGTCTAATCCAATTGAAATCTGATACCTTAACCAATTTCTGTCAGTTGATTAAGTCCAGTCGTTTTTAATTCATACTTTGCATCTTGCACATTTCCTTTATTCACTTCTTTTATTTTGTTTTCAAATTAATCAATTCTTGATCGTCTGAGTAATTTTACATCGTTTAATTTAATTGTCTTGCGCGTTGGAATCCCTTAGGTACGATATTTGGTTTTTACCGTTTTATATTACTTGTCAACGGGGTATGCTTGCCTCTAATTGGTCTAGATATAATTTTATTTATATTGCTTGTTTAGACCATAATAAGTTTTACAAAAAAATAGGCAATAATGCTTGACAACTTAAGTTACCAACTTATATGCAGATATATTCTATTGTGAATGTGGAGAAATTAAAACTGCTTGAACCGTCCATGATTGATGAAGAATCCACTAGCACCTTACCCACCATCGAGGATCTTTGTATCAATAAAGAGTTTGTTCTTCCAGAAGACACTCTTTTAGAGAGAAAAACAACCAACACCAGAAAAGGAGCTCGTGAAGTATTCTGGATCGGTTTGAACAGTCACCATCCTAGATCAGCCAAATGGTTTGCTAAGGAGACTGCATAAACCTAATTTCCTCATCTGCAATTTTATAGCACTAACAAGAGTTGGTTCCTTCTAGAAAAGGATAGCAATGCTCAGGGATGGTCTGTTGGGTTTTAGTGAAAGTTGGGCTTTGATAGTTAATGGGCTCTTATTGTAATGAAGGGCATAAAGTCTTGAATAATATTTTCTTTTGTCAAAAACACAGCCACGAAATTGCAGGTTCTCCATCTTCAAATCTGCAACAGCTTTATATCAAGTGAACAAGTCAAGTGGCACCAACGGCAAGCGAGATTTCTGGGATTTTTGTTATGAAAAAATCACAGAACAACAGTGCGTGTTGTCTACAAATAAGTTTGTATTTGTTTTATTTAAAGGAGGGAGAAAATAAGAAACAATTTTCCATATTCTTGTTTCTTTGTAATTCCATTCTATTGCAGCAATAAAATCAACTTATTTGCTTCATATTTCTTATATCTTGGGTTGATTTAGAATATGTGGATTCCCTTTTGGCTTTTGAATATAGGATTTTGGAAAGTTAGAATCGCAAGCAGATCAATGGGTAAGACTTTCATTAGTTCTTTTATCCAAATTTGGTTGCATTTTAGTTTATGATTTCTTTTAGCAAATATCCTTGCACTTATACCTAGTCAAATTGAAAAACCTAAGCCCTTGAAGTGTGAAAACTAAATAGCCTAACATATGTTTGATGAAAGGTTCCAATAGAGTGCTTTAAAGGTGTTTGACATAATTACTAGGTGAATTGCACTTAAGTTGTTTGGTACTTCTCTAAACTAATGTTGTCTAACACTATGGAGGGGGCTAGACAACGCTTAAAGTCTTAGAAATGGAGCATTTTTATAGTGTCTGAGATGTTAAAATTTTGGAAAACTTTATATGGGGTATAAAGCAATATTTTTATGTGATAAGGGTGTCAAAAGTGGACAAAGTAATGTTAGCTAGTATATATTTTGTAGTGATGCCAAGTTATGGTAATAAGCTAAGATCGATAATGATCTAAATGTAGGATTTTCATAAATTTGGACTTGGGAGATGCTAGTGCAAGAATTAAAAGAGCATTTCTTACCTTGCAATACCTTATAGGTAGTGCAGGAAGCCTTACAGAATTTACTACATGAAGAACATTCTTAAATTATGTCAAGACATTTAGCTCTTTAATGTTGGATATTTGTAACATGTTGGAAGAAGACAAACTATCCAACTTTCTGTTAGGACTCCAATCTTCGATACAAATTGAATTGTTGAGGTAAGATGTCTAAGACCCTGTAGTTTCATTGCTATTGCAGATCGATTGATAGATTTACTATCAAATAAAGACAACAAAAACTTCTAATAGTGGTGTAAATTAAATAGAAAGTTTGTTGAAGAGAATTTTGTTAGGTAGAATGAGAAATGTAAGCAAGATCAATCCTCTTGAAATTTTGTTCAATAAAAGATTACTTGCTTCATATATAGCAGACTATACTATGCAAGGGAATCCAAGGAAAACAAAATTAAACATTTGATAATTGAAGAGGGGGACAATAGTGAAGTAGTAATTATCAATCCATTGATAATGGAAAAGGCACCTAGGAGCAAACTTTTGGGTTGAAGGTTAATCTTGATGACTACACATTAAAGGGAGTTAGGACAAAGGCCACACACACTTCCTTCGATGGTGAGGAGGGGTTGCAGATGGACTTGTATAGTCTCATTCATGGTTATTCCATTGTTAGCAAAATAGTTACTATTCGATGGGATTTAAAATTGGTAGCAGGGGTTGCCACCACAAAATTTCAACAAAGTTACATGCATTAGAGTATCATTTTGGTATATATTTACTCAACATGTTGTGTTAGCCTTTTGTAAAGAAAAAAGAGATGGATTGGCCAACTTTTGGAGCAACTTGCTAAGGTCAAACATGTTGGACATATTCGGTTTAATTGCTACTGATGAGGACAATAGTTTTTTTAGTGAGGGAGGTTTGTGAGACCCCCTTTTTGGTGTTCGATTAATACACACATTGCACAACTTTGACAACATAATAATGACATTTTTTAACAAAGAATTGAAGCAACATAACTATCCAAGAAATTGGCAAAAACACTAAAAAGATGGAAAGTGTATAAGTTGTTCATTTTGGTAAAATACTAATATTCATAATATTTAGTGGAAAAATGTATTGCTAAACACTAATATTAATTTATGGATATAAATTGTTTAACTAGAGAATTAGAGATAAATGAAGGAGCTTAATTTATCTAATCCTCTATATAGTTTAGGGTTATAATTTTTATCTATTGCCAACATATTTAGGAACCTAATGAGTGACACACTTAAAATAGTTGAGGAAAGAAAAATATAATTCAAATAATCAAATCTAATTTGATTGAATTACATTTTTCTAACGTTATAATCAAATCTAATTTGATTGAATTACGTTTTTCTCTCCTTAAAATCAAATATAAGATATTTGATAAATAAGAAGCAATATATTAGATCTTATTTGAACCCAATTAGTATTAAATCAAAATTAATTGTAATTTTAGTTAAAATTAGGATCATATTTTAATTAAATTACTAAAAAGATCCAAGTCCTATTTATAATAGATATAAGCTCTAAGGCTATGTTTAGTTGGGGGTTTATTAATGGAATGTAATGTAATGTAATATTATTCCATCGTTTGGGAGGAGGGTTTATAACGAAATGGAATTGAATGAGATAGAAGATGAGAGTTTCATATTACATCTCATTCCATCCTAAATAGAAAAAATGAAAAACCTCCGATTAGGGGAGTTTAGGATGGAATGTAAAATGATAAATAATTTTACAACTATATTACATTATAGAACCTTCATCCAAACAATATTTCACTATATTACATTATGAATCCATCCATCTATCCCAAACAATAAATTTCTAATATTACATCTATTTACCTTTCATTTTATTTTATTTCATTTCATTAAAAATCTTATATCCAACCAAACATAGCCTAAAGGAACTGACATTTCTTACTTGCTTCTCACTACACTACTTATGAAGTTCTCTAAACCGTTTTGTGTAGTTACTATTAGATATCAAACACTTATAAAACTATACTAGTTGAGATAAGTCTAATTTAGAAAATCGATTCAAAAATAGTTGTGAAAAAAGAAACCAAAGTTAATAATAAGGTACTATTTATTATTCCTACTTTATTATTTGTATGCACTAATCATATTATAGACTAAAGTATTAAAAAATCATTAAAAAAATTTGTTTCATTAAGTACACGATAAGATCTTGCTCCAATTTTTTCACGATTGTTGCATCCAGCAATAATGGAGCACTTTCATTCTCCCTTTTACTCGGAATCAGTTACTTAGCTTTGTGAGTACAGGTGGATACAGCGATGTTCTATTGGAAATTTTTCCAACAGACAAACTAACTTTGACAAACATATTTTCATGACCTCTTTAAGTTTACCTGAAATACTAGCTGCTATGAAGTTCCAAATAAAATAAAAGTTGAACTAGGAGAACCAGAAACCAATATGTCAAATATGGTGGCGTTACGTGAGTAACTTAACAGACTTATTAAACAGCAGATAGAAAACGTGGGGATATTATATATTAGGCTTGCTGACACTTATCCTTTTGCATATGGTTATTCCGGTGCGTTGCCGTTTGCTCTTTATATGGTAATTACATTTCCCATCAAAAGTTCATTGTAATCTTCAATATACCGATTCGTATCTTGTAATCAAACGAAATTGCATCATTGTTATGCTCTATATTCGGTCGGTTTCGCTTTATTTTCCTTTCTGTGCCTTGGTTGAAAGACCACAGTTGATGGTTGCTTAGATAACTAAGAGTGGAACGGATTCCATCAGGTGATTCGCAATCACTAATTATAATCAAGGGTCAAGATGGGAAGAGAACGAACACGTCAAAGAAATTTGAAAAGGGTTTAGTTTACATCTCTAGGATTTGATGAATAGTTTGTTCGATTGAGACACTTTGGCTTTGCACATGGACTGGACAGAAATGCCAAAATTGCTGATATAGTTCCTAACATGAGCCATCGTCCAATTCGTGTGGATAGCGTGTGATGCGGTTTTCTGCCGACTTGAGGGCTTGTTAGGCGAACCCAACATAAGAAACAGCATGCTGACGATTTAATTGAAAGGTTTAGGAGTCAATTTCTACGTTGGGTGCTCCCTTTATTTATAGATGCAGGATACTTAAACCATATCGGTGAAGTGTTAAAAAGAACCTATCAATGTGACATATGGAAAAACTTAAATTGGTATATCTGCGTCAAGTTGAGCCCGTTGGACTTCATTTCTAAGGACTCTTCTGAGGTAGATATTTTCTCCATCATCCTTAATATTTGTTACAACAGTAGATATTGCCAGTTGGCATTCGGTATATCTATTTAAAATTTCCGCAATGATAGTCACAAAAGACATCCTTGATAACGGAAACAGACTATCTGTTATTAATGTTATGTTTTTATGAATCCAAGCTTCTCTCGGAACTTTTCACCTGATAATTACTAGTAAATTGGTCCGAACCAAATTATGTGAAATCACCTAAACTTTTGTCAATTCAAGACTTTTCTTTTTTCAGCTCTAAGAAAGCATGGCAGTACTTATGTTTGATCCCCAAGTTGGTGAGGTCGCCATCACTATTTGTAGAAAAGCTAGAAAGAACTATTCAAGAGTGCCAACTCACTTGTTGGTTCGGTCAGAACAAAGGGGTTGGGATGCGCGTGAACATGGAATATTTTCGATGTGTCATAGTCTAACCGGCTCGAACATTAATTCTATATAAAACCAATATTATGAATACAATACTAATATCGGTATTGAATTTAATTTTGGTACCATACCAGTCAATATCTGGTAATGTTTGTGTAAATTTTAAAAATTTATAAAATACTTCTTAAGTTTATTAAAATTGTAAAATAGCCTCTCAATATATTGTGCTATATACCTTTTAATTTTATATCAAATTTGTTTACAAAAATCATAACAATATAAATTTAAAATAACAACTATCTCTTTATTTTTATTAATATCACTTTTCATATATTTCATATATAAATAATAATCATAATTAATATAAGAATTGATTATTATAAATATATAAAACTAAGAACAATGCACAATAATTAAAAGAAAATATTTATAATTAAATTATTAAAAAATTATAAGTAGTTATATTCAACTTAATAATGATAATAACATATCTTTCATAAAGTTTTAAATTGTATTAAAAAAAGACCTAATCATTCTCTCATTACTTAGTTTTCACATTATTAAGGATGAGTATGTTAATTGGACTCAATCTAGAATTATCTTATTTCATAATACACTATGTATAAGTTCCTTTATCAAAGGTCATGTACTAGTGACCTTTTTAGAAATATATAAAGAAGCATATATCTCATAGAAGTTAGACATATTATATACAAACCATATGAAAAGAAGGTTGTACCAATATGTTTTATACTAAAAGAGAACTATATAACAAAATTTTAATCATGAGACTATGACCCTCTTCATCCAAAATATAAATGAAAATAACATTATTTCTAAAAGATTATACATACAGAGAGTCATATAATATAAGTTTAAAACACAAACCCATGTTTAAAAAAACATCTTCCACTAAAACTGCATCTACTTTTATAGCAATCCTTACCATAACTTTCACTTCCTCCATATTAGTTTTCTTTCTAGTATGAATTCCTACATTATGGAGACAACATGATTAGAAGCTCTACTATCTAACCACTAAGACCTTAGTGTGGCTATAGCAATGTTAGATTCATATATCATATAAGCCAAGGACTTACTTGATGGTTCTTGCTTTTCCTTCCTAAATTTGTATTTCCAGCGTTCTAGCTTTTTATGTCCCTTCTTTTTATAGAAGAAACATCTTATAATCATACTCCTCACGAGATCCATAGTGCTCCTAACTATAATGGATTGACTAACATCTTTAGGTGAAGGAAATTTAAAACACTTACCTTTAAATTTATTGAGTTTAACCTTTATTTTCCTTTTAGTTGCTAGAAAAGCTGTTTGAATTGTATTTTTCAACTTCTCCTCCTCAACAACACAATAGATAATTATGGAATTTATATGCCAAGTCTAATTCTGAGAGTTATATGTTGTAACCAAAAATACCAAACTTAGAAGGAAGAGTATTTAATGCTTGGTGTATTATGCAAGCTTCAGGAATAACAATATTCAAAGCCTTCAACTTACTCTAAAGTTAGACCATAGTAATGATGTATTCCCTCATTCACCCTGCTTTAATATATCTCATAGAGTATAGTTCTTTTAATAAGGTACCTCAGTATATAAAATACCATGCACCTTTGGCAAACATTTTTTAGGAAATATTTAGCTATATTGGTCTCCGAAATTCCCCTTAGCTAATATTTAAGTAATATTATGTTTGACCTTTCTTAGGCTACATATGCTACTTTCTTAGCTTATTATTGATGGACAAGGGTATTGACGGTATATCTCTAATCATGGCCATATTAATATTTGCTACATATTAATATTTGTCATCTCCAATTCAAATTCCACATCCTTGTGTCATTTCTTTAAGTTAAAATTAGTAAAGGTTTCACTAGTGGCAATATTGTTATTTAAGGTTATTATGAATAGATAGCATAAATCACCACCATAGATATAAAATAAAAAACAATACTCAAAGCTATAAAACAATATTTTTAATAAGCATCTTATCATATATATTATGAAACACCTATGGGTTGAATGTATAATACATATAGATAAGACCTCCTTGTAGAAGTGATCAGAGTACACACCATTAACTCTTATGATCCTATCATTTGTGGTTATATAGATCACTTTAGTAATGGCTATTCCTTACAAAATTCCTTTATGTACATCTAAAAGCCTCATATAAGGCTAACATATATGAGCAAAATAACCAAATATGATATTAGAGACATCCCCAAGCAAAATAGTTCAAATGGAAAGGTTAATTTGGTGATAACATTCTCATTAGTGCCCAAACTATTCCACAAACATAAAAGATATAAAAGTATATTACCTTCACATTTACCTACATCAATATAAACTTGTGACAACTTACCACTATCTAATGTCAAATCCTCATAAACTTTCTCATTATCACATATTAGTGCTATAAAACATTATCAATGATCTTTACTTGAGAACTCATCATCAAAAATCTCAATAAAGTGATAATTATATAATACACAATAATAAATCAACCGTATGAGATAATTGAATCATATGTATATCTTGAATAAATCAAGCATAATTGAAAGAAGTTAAATGCAAACCTAGAGATAGGATGACATAAATCTTCCAGATTAAGGTCAAACCTATTAGTAAAATTCATAAATTGATTAATGCAATTCTAGGAGTTTTAATTAGAAAGAGATTTCAATTAATCAATCTAGAATTATGTATTAATAGTCTTGAGAAATATATTAGCATAACTTAGGAATTTTGACGATCTAATAAACTCAAAAATAAATTTATTAGTGAAATGATGATTGCATAAGAAGTCCTAAGAGGGAATTCAAAGGCTAGGTACTATTATTTAATTAGCTATTTTTCCACTCTTTTTCTATCTCAGTTTCTTTGATTATCCTTATTTATTTTTAGTTTATTTTCTTTTACTTTAAATGTAAGTTATCACCAACATCTTGATTGTTGGTTAGATAATATAAAAAAGAGTCTTTGTCAATACTCATAATCTCTTGGGATTGACTATTAGTGCTCTAAGTTATATATACTATAGAATGATAGGTGCACTTGCCTTCAATAGTTTATAGATTAATGAAGTTGAATTATATATAATTATCATATGAGTCCACCAAGTTTTTGGTTCCATTACTGGGGGTTTAGGATATTAAGAAAGCCTAACTTTTGTTAACCCAACTATTTATTTTCTTTTCATTTATTCTATTTCTTCGATATTTTAGTTTTGATTATTAATATTATTTTGTATTATTTCTTTTTTAGGAGTCAGATTTATTTATATCCTAAAGTGATACACTGTAACTAGATAAGGGGGATCCTGAAATCAAAAGAACAACTTTGCAATACCTCATAATTTAACTTAAATAGAGGGAAGAAGAGTGGGAGTAAGAGTTTGAGAACATGCAACTAGAAGCTAATCAAACTAAATGTTATTTAGAAGGTGTAATAGTTCATTCAATTTGATAGGTTGCAAGAAAAGGATCTAAACTCTCATATTGCCATTTTTCCTAGAGATTTATGATACATTTAAGATAAATAGGGCCACAAATAATGCAATTAGACTGAAGTTGTTTTCTTTTTCATTGAGAAATCGATCCTAGTAGTGGTTAATCTTCCTAAAGGATTGATCACAATTTGGGATTAGTTGGCGAAAAAATTTATGATAAAGTACTTCCCATCAACCAAAATGGAGAAGATGAGGTATGACATCTTCGCGTATATTCAATTAGAGACTTTACATTATACATAGGAGAGATTTGAGGATTTGTTAAGAAGGTGACAACATCATGATATTACTATTTGATTATAGGTTTATACATTTTAGAATGGTCTAAATCCTTTAACCAGGTGGATGATAGATGTCATAGCTAAAGGAACCTTAAATAGCAAGAGACTTGAAGCGGCTCAAGAGTTGATTAAAGAGATGGTTATGAATAGTTGTTAGTGGAACTCAACAAAATGTAATCATAATAAACCAAATTGGAGTTTATGATATAGATGCAATTAAAATAATGGTTGTTCAGGTTGAAGCACATCAAAAAGATTAGTGTATTATTAATTAGGCAGCAAATTGCTTAGTTTTTGTTATGTGAGTTATATGGAAAAGGGCATATAGGCAAATATTGTTAAGTTATTAAGGTTATAGCCAAGTTGGTCAAACATGTGGACTATATGGGTAATGTGCCTAAATAATAATATAGCCCATACAATAACAAGTAAAACCCAAGATGAAGGAACCACCCAATCTCTTTGCAGGAGAATCAAGGGTCATAAAGATAGAGCCCTCAACTTGGAATTTAGTAACAACATCCTTCTAAGAGAAGAAACTTAAAATAGAAGATATTATGATTAACACTACAACAAAAACATACATTTCGCGTCATTTTCCTAGAAGACGTCGCGAAATGTAGGAGGCTTTCGTGACATCTTTCGAGACGTCACGAGAAGAGGGAAGATTCGGCGACGTTGTATGAAGACATAGTTGAAAAACCAAGTTTTTGGCGTCGTTTTGTTAGTAGGACGTCGCAAAATACTTACCCCGACGTTATGGAGAGTTAAACGTCGGGAAAAGCCAGGTAATTAACTTTCTTCCCTGAGCCCCACCCGAGCAACACGACATCGTTATTTAATTTTAATCTCCCGCCTCCCAAGCAGATGAGATGACGTCGTATCCCCGCCCCTCATAACGACGTCGTCTCATCTTTTGTGTAAATGAATGAAAACCGAGCTTCATCTCACTCTCCCGCATTAGGATCTCCATCAAGCCACTTTCCCTTCCCTCTCCCTCGAGCCACCTTCCCTTTCTCATCTTCTTTCGCCCTTGGAATCGTTGGAGGTTGCTTCAGTAGTTGACATCCTTCTGTCGTCTATAGTGGGAGTGTTGGTTGAGGTAAGTAATTTAGGATATTTGTTTGCGATTAATGTGGGCTAAAATGTTCTTTATTGAGTTGATTGAAGAGTGTGGTTTATTCTGAAATCAAGAGTGCTTTTTCATTTGTTTTGATAATCTGTAACGCAATGCATTTGGCTTTGCATTGTGTGACAATATGTTAAGGAAGCATGCATTTGAAGTGTTCGATGAAAGTTGTGAGAGGGTTTACGGCTTTGAATAACATTTGTGTTATGGATGATTTTGTTAATTCAATGTCTATATATAGTTGATGTGAGGAGTCTACTATTGATTTAATTTGTTTAAACAATTTATCTGTTGAATACATAGGGTGAATTCTTGGCTTAAATATTAATGTGACTTGTATTTACTCTTCATTCTTTTCGATGCTTAGCAATGTATAATGTTTACTGTGTTTTAAGGCTTCCTAAGCATGTACCTGCACTTTATTTTCCAGTTTTTCTGTGCTTATTATAAAATATGTTTTCAATTATGCAAGTCCCTTTGAGTGGTATGTTTAATAAATTGTTGAGATCACATAGAAACATGCTATTTGTTTCGAGTATATTATTTAGTGAGTTGATGATTAAGGGCCAAGCATCGAACTAACTACTATTAATAAATATATTAGTTAATTTAATTTACAGTTAATTAAATATATTAGTTTCTAGTGACTCTCAGTTGAGGGGTGGGGGTTGATAAATTTAGTGTATTAATAAACATAATTTATAAAATATGAATCTACGATATAATATAACAAATTTTAACAATGCATTTAAGTAATAACGTAAATAAGCTAAGGTAAAAGAAATATAATTTAGTGTCTAGTGATAATGTTAACTATTTTTCTAAAGTAAAGAATCATTTTTCAGTAAAGAAGTACATGGCTTTATTACTTTGATAATTCCGAAGAGGTTTACCAACACAAATACGAGGCAATGAATGTCTATATATATGTGTATGACACAAACGTTTCTCTATGAAGGAACCGACGAGAATATATGTACTTATAAGTTTTTGAGTCTCTTAATTCCTGTTATAGCTAAAAACAAGTCAGTGTGATGGACCAATGTAACATACACAAATTCCCTATTCATTGAGAGATTGGTTGACCACTAAGGCATATTATTCCACTAAACTCAAATGTTATACTTTTAACTTATATTGGTTAATCACTCTCTAAAAAAATAATTTTAAGATTTCAAATACGCAAGCTTGATTTATTTAGTGAAAATATAATTAAAATATTTTTAAAATTGTCTCTATAAGAATGTCTAAAAGATCAAAGGACTTTTCTTTTAAGAACAAAAGCTTCAATACTTCGTATAATGAAGTAAGATAAAATGTTTAAACATGGTGAGCCT
>JAOTAX010000002.1:24851009-24873195 GCA_025629825.1 Erythroxylum guanchezii | reverse complement strand
AATAATTAAATTTGATTAATTTTTAAATTATTCCAATATTCAGATAAATCTAAACAAATAAAGAAATTCTAATTTATGTTAAATCATTATTTAAAAAATTTTCAAAAATTATTATAAATAATTTAATTTTCTATAAATTTATATTTAATATATATCTTACAATCCGCGACGTCTGCTGAATCAGACGTCGCGGAATATCTCTTTTCTGCGACGTCCACTAAACGTCGTCGAAACAATCCCATCCGTGACGTTTTCTCCCGACATCATGAAATATAAAGGTCTTTCCTGGCGTCCTTCTGAACGTTGCAGAATAGTTATGCATTCCACGACGTCTTCAATCAGACGTCACAGATACCTATTACCTACCCCACCATCTACGACATTTTTTGTGACGTTTTTATAGACGTCGTAGAAGGTGTTCTACGACGTTATATTGGCTTCTGCGACATTTAAAAAACGTCGCAGAAAGGGTCATTTTCTTATAGTGTAAATTTATTCAGGCATCTAAAATTATGTTCCAAGCTAGTAAAGGTTTACTGAGGAACTAAGAGGCTTTTATCCAGAACATGGAGAATCAAATAGGATAACTTGCCAAGTTGATTTCTAAGAGACCACAAGGAGGTTTGCTTAGGAATACCAAACTTGAAAGAGCATATGAAGGCAATCACTTTTAAAAGTGGTAAGGAGATGAATATGGAGAACAAATAAGTCAAGGAGAAGACAGTTAAAACAAGGAAAAAGGATAAAGAACGAGATAAAGAAGGCAAGTAACCCAAGTTATTGAAGGAGTTTAAGTGTTCTATCTTATATCTAGTAAGACTAAAGAAGAATCGTACAGACAAACATTTTGATAAGTTCATAAAATTTTTGAAACAACTACATATTAACTTACATTTTATTAAGGTGCTTCTGCAAATGCGAAAGTATGCTAAAGTTTTGAAGAAGCTGCTATCAAACAAAAGGAAGTTGGAGGAACTAACGATGATACTTTGTGAGGACTATTTAGTCATCCTTCAGAAAAACTACCTAAGAAGCGTAAGGATCTAAAGAGTTTCACTATCCTTTGTTCCATTGGTCGTTTATCAATTGAAAGAGCATAAGCTAACTTGGGTATTAACATAATTCCCTATAAGTTATTTAAAATAATAGGATTACAATAAATAATACTATTAAAGATGAGCATAAAATTAGTTGACAATTTAATTAAATACCCTAGAGAAATTTTGGATGATGTTTTCATTAAAGTTCACAAATTCATATTCCCATCTAATTTAGTCAAACTAGATATAGATGAGGACATTAAGGTACCTCTTATATTAGGTCATCTATTTTTAGCCACAACTAGGGTAGTAATTGATGTAAGTGACGACAAACTAATTTTGAAATTGGGGTATAAAGAGGTCACTTTTAAAATGTCTAAGCTCTGAGACATTCTCCTAAATAAGATGAAACTTGTTATTTTCTGTTGTGATTAATTTTGTAGTAGATGTTGTTGTTTAAGAAATTATGAGTTATGACCAGTTGAATCTATGTATAATCTAAGGAGAGAAGTTTAGTCTCGTAAATCATGATAAAGTGAAGTGAACTGAAAATGTCAAGCTAATTATGTTAATAAATGCTTCTTAGGAGGCAAACCATGCTTTTTAATGTGGTAATTTTGTTTCAATTAATCTTATTCTAGGTTTTTGGATTTTAGTTTTCGTAATTCAACTTGCATCTATATTAATTTTATGGTTAGTATAATTTTTTTCTTGGTTTAGCATTATATGGGTATCATTTTCATCTTTTATACATTGGGTATATGTTTTTATTTATAGTTGAGAAAGTTGATGAAAATCTGGCTAAGTTAAAAAGTTACAAAGAGTAACATATCCATAAACACGCACTTGTTGAAGTTCATATTGGGCTACACAGCCATAGTAATCAAAGACCCAATCATATTTCACCTATAAAAGAAATTTCAGAGTTACAATAAGTAACAAGATCATAAACACACTTGTTTTCATGATCGCGTTGTGAGAAAATTACTTTGAGTTGCTTACACACCCATCACAAGCCCATGTTTGAGTGTTTAAGATATAACAAGAAACATGACCACCAACACACCCATGCAAATGAACATGTTGAGTTTTGTTTCCTTTTTTGTGTTTTTCCAAAAAAGTTACAAAGTGTTACCCTCTAACATGCCCGTATTGAGTGGGTTAGCCTTGAACCAGTAATTCCGAAGAAGACTGAGGTTAGAGTTGTCAACACTCAAGATGGAGACTTAGCTCCTAGCAGAGTCCAAAATGGATGGCAAGTTTGTATCGGTGACAAAAACTTAAAGTAGAGCATTTTACTATTTTCTTAATGATAATTGTAGGAAATTTTCATATCATAATTACTATAAAAGATTAAGAGAAAACAATTTTCACCTACCTTTTTGGAACTTTCAACATTTCTAATGCTAGCTTTGATTTATACATTAAGTTCATTTTTTTAGTGGTAGAGATATGATTCATAAGCAAGCTTATGGAAATAACTCGCTATGTTTTGATTTGAGAGCTTAATGATCCTTAAACACTTTGAGTGTATAAAAGTGAACTCCTTAAAAGGGTGTCAAGTCTTGCTCATTTGATTTTGATAGAATTGATGAGATGCTATATTTTAACAATGTGCCTATGAGTGCTTATTCTCTTTATTGTTATTTTATCTTAACCCTTCAATGTGAATGAGCTTTTGGACATTTCTAAATAACATGAAAGGAGATAAGAGGTTGTTATAAAGACAACTGATGTATTGAATTGATGTATGCTTGAGGACAAGCAAGAGTTTGAAGTGAGGGAATTTGATAACAAGTTATCTTGATATATTAATTGATATTATCTCCTTTGTTTTTAGATTTATTTTGAGGCTTAAATAGGAAAATTAATGTTTGTTTTGTTTTAGGAGATGAAAAGTAGAGATTTCATCAAATTTGGACACTATTAGTGATAATCACAAATTTTGGATAAAGTGAAAAGATTGTTGTATGGATAAAAGAAGATAAAGCCTAATACCATATTTACTTGAAGAGTTAAAGTTTAAGTAGGAGCCTTCTTTCTATCCCTATTATGAAGGGATTGGGACTTGTTTTAGATAAGCATCTTTGTAAGAGAGGATAAAATTACGTTTAGAGTGGGAAAACATTATAAAATGGATGTTCCCTACCTCTCCAAGGAATGAATCGTTCTTCTTCTTACTTTTCTCTCAGTATTTCATCTTTCTTCTATTTTTAGTGTTGAAACTAAAGCATGCGTGGCTAAACTCTATTATTCTAATTCAAGGGAATTCGAAACTCTAATTGTAACTTTGTAAAGTTTTGTTCTAAACTTTTATTCATATTTTAATTCAATATTTCTTGTTTTGAGTTCTTATATTTGATGAATGATTAATATTAATGAATCTGACACATTAATTTAATGTTGATTATTCTATCGCTATCTAATTGTCATGAAGGAATGGTACAAGTAGCAAATAGGTTATTTATAAATTTACATATTTAACTTAGGGTTTAGTCTTTTCCACTAAGCTTATTACTATCATTTATTTGATATGGAATTTTATCACACCCAATCAATAAATGGTAAGTTTTGATTTGGATACTAGTTTGAACCAATTAATTTAGAAAAATTTGAGATTTATTATGTCTATTCTAATATTTTTCGGATTAACTGCTTGAATTGTGACATTTATTCTTTTTAGACTAATGATAAAAGTTACAATTAAATAAGATATTTCCCTTGAATCAGAGTTTAGTATTTTTGAATTTCTCACTTTTGTATTAAGTTGTTTTAATATAATTTTTTGTTAATTTTAGTTAATCAATCCACCCACTTTATTTAATTATTTGGAATTAAGAAACTAGTGTTTAATTTTTTAGGAATTCGACCTGGTTCTATAACTACTACAAGAAATTTGGAGAATCAAAATTAATTTTGGGGTTTCTACAACTTGACCATGAAGATGAAAAAGTGTCTTATTTTCTTTAGCCTTGACACGAAGTTTATGTCATTAATCTACGAGAACATTGAACATCTTAAGGTACTTTATGAAATTTATGTCTTTTATATCTTTAAGTGATGCAACTGGTGCTTCATGTATAATTTTATCACTTAAACACTTTGCTACATAAATAATTTTTCAACTTTTTCTAAGTTTTTGTGGTAAATATTCATCAATAACATCATAATGATATTATAAGCCAAACAAAGTCAGATTGCGCCTAATACATCAAGTTCTGATTCTTCAGTCACTTTCTTGTCTTTTTTGGTTTAATCTCTTTGTCTTTAAAACTTTTGTCAAGCCTTGTTGGACATGGGGATATCCTTAACCTTCATTGTCAAAAAACAAAAGTTCTACTTAGGCTAAATTTCTTTAGAATAAGACGATTAATTGATACTATCATAGTAATTATATCAATTGAGCGAGTCTTTGACTTTGATACCAACAGTTACGTAATTGACAATAAAAATATTAGTAATGAGATAATAAAACTATTACCATGAATATATTGAAAAAAGTTGCAAAAAAATATGAATTTAGTCGGAACACGATCATCTGCACAAAACTAGTAAGTCAAATGTCGGAAAAGTAAGGCATTTAGATACTAAAAATTAAATCCTGACTTCTGGAATTTCAATGAAAACTTCAATTTGACTCTTTTCATGCCACATAAAGTCGAAAGTATTGAGATATATTCAATATTTAAGAGAAATATTACGTGGACATATAAGTATGAATTTTAACTTTTCAACTTAATCATTTAACCATTTCTATTGTTTTAACTTTAAGAATCCTCTCAAGTAATTTCAAATCCAGTATCCAAATGTAAAGGACTCAAACAATATATCAAGTAACATGTTGGACACGAAGCAAACTAAGACCTGCAACCGCTCTCTCTGTTTTCCTTTCTCTCGGGGAAGGAGGTAACGTAATCAAAGTCATAAAACTAGTATGCCAAGACCGAAGAAACTTTTCAGACCATGATTAGTCCATTCAAACAAGCCAAATAGCTTCTAGACTGATTAGTAGTTATTATTATGTAACAGAAGACAATGAACTACAGCTAGTTCCTTGGGAATTCGGATAGATTGAACTTGAAAATTATGAGAATGCAACTCTCTATAATTTCAAAGCACTAGTCGTCGTAATCGTAATATAAAAAAAAAAAGGGAATTTGCAGCGTTAGAACTGTCAAACAAACTATTCAAAGTTCAACAATGAACCGGGTCTTAAACTATTTTGCCCTGCAGATGAAGGAAACTTAAATACACTTTTGCTAGAGAATGGCTAGGAAAAAACCGCTGAAGATTTTTCTTCAAAATAAATGTTCAAATTCACAAAACTCAAAAGTCGAATATAATTTTTATCACTCGAACTATCTCTTGCGTTTTTGTTTTTTTTTTTGTTAATATCTTGGATAGTGAATGGACCAGATCCTTTCCACTACAGTATTACGGTAATTCAATTCTAGTTATTAGCAATTGCTACCATATCAATTAAAAGGACTCTTGTTTGCGTAATTATCGGGTAGACTGTCTCAAGTCTAGATGACGGGGAGACTAATAAATTGAGCATGATTTCTGTTTAAATTGGATGATTTTTCAGGATCATAAGTCTTTACAAAATTAATTTATTTCCTTTTCAACATTCCAATATGATGGGAGTAAGGAGACATTGTACATGTCAAAATTTTCATTTTAAGAGACATAAATTTGACTTTTCTGCGAAAGAAATATCTGAAACACAGCTAAGACAATTTTTTCTACTTGCTTGTTTGATAGTCAACGGGCTTGACGAAATCGGTCTAGGTATAAGAGACACAGAGTATATATTTCAGGTATATAAATTCCATACATATCAAAGAAATATATATTTAAAAATAATAATAAATATAGCTTAATAAAACCCAAAATCATGCAGTGTTAGCTCTTGAATTTCATCAACTTTAATAAGTTTTTTTAGTCGCTTTAATTTGTAGAGGACGTTTTTTTAAATGGTTTATGAACCATGAAAGACAACTTGACAGTTAATATTTAGAGTAGCAGTCTTTTAGGGTTTGCTATTGTCATTCCTAACATGCATTCCCCAAATGACTTAAACCACAGTTTTTGACTTTGACCCATAAACAACTTCCCATCATTTCGTCGTGTAATTCGGATTGAACTAGTTATCCGCAGGTGTTAAATGTTACGGCGTGAAGATAAAAGTTTTGACCAAGATCAGCAACAGAATAAAATTTTACATTTTCTTCTAATTCAACAGTTTGATTTGGTCCATATGTCTGTAAAGTATTCTTAAGGAAGCTTCTATTCCCAGCACCGGAATCGATCATTTCCTATTTCACCCATTAAACTGACTACCACCGTCATCCCCATCTTGATTCATTAGCTCAGCAACATTCAAGTTTTACTACTGTCCCAATTTTCTATCCACTACTTAAGACAAGTTTCTACAAGTCAGTACACTTTAACTCTTGTCAGAATACAAATATTGAAATCTTTTTAATTAAGATATATATATATATATATATATACACACAATTATTCTAGTCTCCAAACTTTTTGTTTTTTTGACTTCCCGTAACCTTTCCATTTTTATTTTTTGACTTAGGCGAATGCCATTCCTGCCCATTCTTTGCTGGGCCTGTTTCTAATGCAAGGTAGATGAGGCTATTATCATGGCTTATATATATATATAGATGGGCGGGAATGGCATTCGCCTAAGTCAAAAAAAAAAAAAATGGAAAAGTTACGGGAAGTCAAAAACTAAAAAGTTTGGAGACTAGAATAATTGTGAAACCACAAGTCCTCATTCCTTAATTTAAATTGGTTTATAAGCGGAAGCAGATGGTAATGGCTTTTGTCATCCAGAAACAGAGACATTACAAGTTGAAAGGCACTTTGTGGTCAAGACTAATTAGCAAAGCCCTCAGTTTCTGTTTGAGAAGCAAATGGGAGCTTCAAAACTTAAAAAACTGGCTCACCAAGCTGACAGGATTCGCTTCAAAATCCAGTATAAGCTCGAAAAAGAAAATCAAGCTATAGACACCATTTTGAGATGCCTCTACCGATGGAAGTGTATACCCTTTCGGTGCCTGTAGTATTGGATTAGGAACAACTTTTGGAGGAAGTGAAAAATGACCCCCAACTACAACAGATTGTATCTTCATTGCATGCGGATCCCAAACTAGGATGGACTCCATACAAGGGGCAATTACATTATAAGGGCAAGATGGTGATTCCTAAAACTTCCACTATAAAGATGAAATTATTGCAGGAACTTCATTGTAGCCTAATTATAGGGGGCATAAGCACTTGACAAGTGAGTTGTTTTGGTTTGGCTTGTTCATAGTAGACATCCCTGAATTGAAGCACTGAATATCATCCCTAAAGTGAAGGTCAAAATAAAGTGGTGAATTGAAGTTTAAAGGCTTACCTACACTACTTTGTGGGCTCCAGGTCCCACGAGTGGATTATGTGGCTTCCATGTGTTAAATACTACCACTTGTTGCATACCTTTCAAGTTGATTTACGGGTGTGACCCTTTCCGTATAATTAAGCATGATCATATTAATCCTACTTCTAATTATCATTTAGAAACCTAACTGTTACAATAAGACACTTTATTGGTTGAATTAAAGGACTAGCTTCATTTGGTTTAAAACTCCATAAAACAAAAGGTTGACCATCATTAGATGGATATTGAGTTTCAAGTAGGAGATTTGGTTTATTTGAAACTCTGAGCCTAATTTTTACGATCCTTGGTTAGAAAGAATAATGGAAAATTGTCACTTCGGTACTTCGATCCCTCTAAGGTACTGCAAAGGATAGGTACGGTAACTTAGAAACCTAAGCTTCCAAGTTCTACATCCATTCATTAAGTTTTTTTAAACGTATTAACTTAATAAGGTTATTGGGGATTTAGTTATTTTCCAACTTTTCTGGCCTATTATGATTGAGAATTTGAAGTAGGCAATGGAGGCTGAGGAGGTTTTAGACATAAGGGTAGGTTCCATCGAGTGTATGACATCCTTACGATTACCAGTGCATGCTCCAATCATTTTTATGGTATCTACTACGATTACCAGTGCATGATGTCCTTATCAATAGGTCTTTTAAGGCAAATTATAGACTTGCCCGATCAAATTAAGCATTCCTACGCACATTTTACTTTATGCACCAAATAAAGAAATTGAGAAGAAAAGATGCATAAAGACTGTAAGATTTTCATATTAATTTCGCTGCAAATTAATACATAAACCCCAATGAATTCATCATAGCTCCAAATATTTTACTACTAAATCCTACCTTAGTTTACCAGGCTTCCTGGAGCTTATGCATTTAGGAGAAAACTGGTTTGGTCCCTTAATTATTGTTCTAAGTCTTTTATTGTGTGGTTAACTATTAAATTAATTACACTTCTAGTGCTTCTTTTATTTTGTGGTTAGCTATTACTACAAACTGTGGATAAAGCAAAAGGGATTCTCTTATCTAGTAAAGTATGAACGTTTTGTAACCTGGCTTTAAAGGACAACAGTCATCTCTTTTTCAGCTAGTTACTCCTCTTTATTTTGGTGCAAGGCATTAGAATTATGCAAACTCTATTCTCTAGTTCAGATTAGCCTCATAGCTTGGAGCGGCTCTGTCAGATCCACTTATTGAGGGATAAAACTTATAATTTTCAAGCTGGTACTAAATTTTGGAATTTTTGCATTATGAAGAAAGATGAATTATTTGAGACTTTTCAAGGTCAAGAGCTCTCTAGATCAACGTTGTACCAATTTGACTATGCAATGGATCAAACAATTCATCCTAGCTTAAGATATTGTGCCTGTGATCTGAGTTCCACTCTGACCCCTATCTGGGACATATAGGGAACTAACAGGGATGGATCGGGAAGGGGGGGGGAGGTATAGGAGGATTTTTTTTTTCAGAATATATATATATAGTATGAATTGTCACGAGTATAATTCTTTTAAGGTCCTCCCTCCCCCCAAGACTAAAATCCTGAATTTGTCTCTAGGAACTAATCTCCACAATGGCTAAGGATTACTCGCTGCTCCTCTGTAGCTCTGAACTATAACAGGAAACTTTCCCTCTTATCTCAGCTTATCCTTCTCGTGTGCTCATCTGGTGCTTTCTTAATTAGCTTATCGTATCTCTTCATACTTTAGTTGCTCATATTTGGCCACCTAGCTGTGGTCGTACTTGCGTTGGTTTACGTAGGGATGTCAATTTTGACCCAGCTGAGCATGATTTGGTCCAACTAGCCTGTGGCTCGATTGAAATATTAAAAACAACAAGTGAGGCTTGATTGAAATATTAAAAACGACGTCATTTTTAATTTTTAAAAAAGTATAATCAGATGGGCCAGACCGAGCCGACCTGCTCGTAACCTATCCGGCTACAAGCTGGCTAACTCTAGCCCGTCGAGTCATGTTCCAGCTCATTGACAAGTTTCTGCGGGGTTTCTATTACTAGATTGTTTAATTTCTTCAAATGAAAAAAAAAGGTAGCTTATCATATATTTTCGACCTTGTTTTATAAGAACTTTCGCATGATATTTCATGTAGATACCATTCTTTTTCGTTTTCTTTTAATAGAACTTTCATGAAGTACGAAGATCAGATTCTTTCTATTAATAGAATAGTTGACCGGTTTTATTGATCCCAACGTCATCTATACATCTGATTACAAGATATGCATCACAAAGTATTAGAAAGTGTCTAACTTATCCCCAAAAGTTAGCTTAAGAGGGAGAAGTTTGTAAATTATTATAAATTATTGAATGCTCTCATAGTTGTCCAATGTGAGATTCCTGACATACTTCCCTCAGTCCAGAGCAGGACTGGACATTTGATGGACATATTGGGTAAAGGGACATAACTGGGCACCGCTCTAAACCATCGAAACAAACTGGCTCTGGTACCATGTTAGAAAGGCCTAACTCACCCCTAAAAGTTAGCTCAAGAGCGGGAGGTTTGCACATTATTATAAATTGTTAAAGCTCTTATAGTTGTCCGATGTGAGAATTCTGGCATACCCTTTCAGTCCAGAGCAGGACTGGACATCTAATAGACATATCAAACAAAGGGACATAACTGGGCACCGCTCCAAATCATCGAGACAAACTGGCTCTAATACAATGTTAGAAAGTGTCTAACTCACCCCTAAAAGCTAGCTCAAGAGGAGGAGGTTTGCACACTATTATAAATTGTTGAATGCTTTTATAATTGTCCAATATAAGATTTCTAACAAAAGGTAGAAAGAGAAGAAAGTAACCTACACCTTACCCGTATGTTATGCAGAGTGCTAATTAACAAGATCTCCTAGATTGTATCAACTTAACATCAATGTAACCTACACCTTACCCGTATGTTATGCAGAGTGCTAATTAACAAGATCTCCTAGATTGTATCAACTTAACATCACTAGCTTATTCGTTGAAAGCAAATTTACAAGCATCGGCTGTGTTAGGCGGTACACCTCTTGATATACACTTTCCTGTACGTGAGAAAACGAAATTTTAAATTACAGACCTTTGTTAGAAACAACCAACAAATGAGATATCTCCATTGTCGATTAAGTGATGGAGCATCTTATTAAGTAATTAAAAGTTATTTTGGTGAAGTGATTAACAAGTTTCTACATTATTGCTGAATATTGCGTTAAACATATCTTCGGGTTCTGCGAATTTCCTTTTGATCCACCTCGATCAAGTTCTTCATGATCGCATCAGTCGTTGTCGTTAGGAACTCCGACCAATTCCTGCATGCATATATGAATATATATAAGAAAGATTTGAATCCCGTTTCATTACAGTATATTCCAAAGAGTTTAGCCATAAGACTTACCCTTTATCGGTGTTGAATGTGAGACCTACAGTATATTTTGCTTCTTCTAGAGCATAAATGAATCTCTGCAACTCATTTGCGGGGCAGCCTCCATTGTCTTTGACTTGAAGCTGCGAGGGTTTAACGTCACAGAATATAGGTATAACCTTCTTCTTGGTCTCCATGATCAAGGCCAATTCGTGAAGGCAAAAATAAGAGTCACAGTAACGTGGAGAGAAAACGGCGACACCAACTTTGCAATCATGGATTGCCTTATTTATATTGTCGAATAACCCGTCACCAGGCTGCATGTTCTTGCTGTCCAAGAAAGGTCTGAGCCCTAGTCGAAAAAGGTGGTCGTAAAGCAACCCGGCAATGGTTCTTTTGGTGTCCATTCCTCTGTGATTAATGAAGATGTCGCAAGGTGGTTTAATGGCTTTTTGGATTCGTTTATGCTGTGGCACGATTTTACTATACAATCTCATGGCTGCGGATGGTGGCCTGATCTGCATGAAGAAGCTCATTAAGCAAAAGTATTGGATCAAAGTAGAGAGTATATATTAAGAAATTGGATGCCGTGGGTGACAGGGTTTGAGGTTAAGCTTCACCGACGTTTATATAGGTAGGATGCTGGAGATGGGAAGAATATTAAGAGCTCGGTTGATTTGATTTTCAATGGCGACAAAGAAATTCTAATATAGGACCGATCAGAGAGTATAATGGTATTCGGTTAGACAAGAAATTGAAAAGGAAATAGTAAAATATTTGAATTTTTTGACTTTCTTTCTTTACCTCCTCTATGTATTTGTATGGATGTCACTAATCCTTCAAACACGTTCATGATCAGGGCTTTCATTGGTCTTGGGATTGCCCTTGACCGAGTAGCAACTTTTTCTTGTGAAATTATATTGGGTCGGTCGGTCGGCCGAGACATCTTGGTACATGATTTATTGCCTATCTGTTCCTCTTCATTTTAATTTGAAAACGCAGATCTTTTACCAAGAGTCATTACATTTGTTTTGCTAGCTCATATGTGCCTATATTTATTCTAGAGTACTCCTTCCGATTCATAATAAGTGTCGTTTTAGAGGGATTTTAATTATTCAAAATAAGTGTCGTTTGTGACTTTTTATGCATATTTATAATTTTACTTCCAAAATTACTCTTTAATTTCTCTCACATCTTAATTACACAGATTACACATATTATATTTTCAAGGCACTTTAACATGTAATTAATAAGGGTATATCAGATATTTCCTTAACTTTCTTAATAAGTGTGCATTCCTCTAAAATGACACTTATTATGAATCGGAGGGAGTATCTTTTTAGAATTAATGACCAGTTAAAAGAATAAGAATGTGTTTTGAAAAAAGGAAAATAATTAAATGGACTGCAGATACCAAAAGTTGAAAAGGGTTGGATGTACTATTTTTATCGTTTGATTTCTAATTTAATTAGCATACTTAGAACATTATTTGTTACATCCAACTAAAGTAATAGATGCTTCTTCAATACCTGGGACTAGAAATTTGGGGAGTGTCAATGGTTATGGTTGAAAAAATAGCATATTCTTTTAATAGCTAGGTAGATGCACACATGGATTATCAAGTCATGTTAACATGTTATTTCCATACAAAAGTCGAGAACTTCTCGCTTCAAAGGAACTCGTTTTTCAATATACTTTGCAAAAATAATAAAATGATCGTATTTGTTTATTACGTATAAGGTAGGAATGAAGAGAATAACATTGCAATTTGATTAAATTTAGTAAATGCTACAATTAGATTAAGATTGAAATTTCATTGTTGTGGTTCGTAGCATTAATTGTTAATCTAATGTTTGCAACTGTGGAATGATGGCTGAATTAATTTAGAGATAGAACATTAAAATGCGTTATTGTTATTATTATTATTATACAGAAAGCAAGGCCGTTCCTAACTTTTTATAAGTTATAGTTGAAAGAAAAAAAAACTTGAATAAATTAGCAACATACAGATATGTAAACTTTAAAAGTGTACTTTTATTATTAAAATTTAATATTCACACATAAATGACTCAATACAAGAAATTAATTTCTAAAAATACTAGAAATTAACATATCTAGGAGAAAATATAGTAAATTATATTCTAAGTTATTATCTATTCTAAGTTTTTCAAGCCAGATATTATCTTATTTTGCAATTGTGGAAATAATTAAATATTATTTTGTCAAGCAACTAGATAAATGTAATATATCATATCAACTATTTACGGTATTATTTAATTAACAAATGATTTTTATAATATTTTATTAAAATTTAAGTAATAACAAATTTCTTTTGTGGGAATTAATATAATAAAATAAAAAAGAATAAATTTTGTGACACTTAACTAATAATATACAAATAAATAATACTTTTTTTAGAATATAATAAATTTAAGGATTTATAATAAAAAGGTTACAAGTAGATGAACTACAAGTATCGGAATGAATTATCATTTAGATATTCAAATATAATAAGCTAAAAATTAATAAAAAATTAAAGACTTACTTTTAAATTATTACTCAAAACTTAAAGATCATAATCGTAAAATTCTTTTGCTACTAATTTTTGAGTTGAGTATTTTAAATTTATATGTTGATAGAAATAAAAAAAATTGAATATGAAACATACTTCTAAATGTTTAAAAAGAATCTATAATCACATGAATTTGACATTAATTATTTAAACATAGCAGGAGATATGCTAAAAGTTTTATCTCTTCCATTTCTCTCTTTAACAGGTATTAAATGAGAATGAATGAATACTTTGATTTGAAAATCGGACCGGATCGGCCGGTTTGACCGGTGACCGATCGGCTATCTGGTCCGGTTCATCCTTAAAATTTGGTGACAAATTGAACTAGTGTGAACCGGTCAAAATCGGTCAATTGATCGGTCGAACCGATCCGGTCAGATCACTGATTCAATAATTTTTTTTATTTTTTTATTTTTTAGTATATTTTAAAATATTATTAATATTATATATAATTAAATATAATTATTATATAATTATAATGTCATACCGATTTGACCGATGATTAAACTGATAAAATCAATGACCAATAAAATTTCCGAGTTGATGACCGATCTTAATTTCAACACAGTAAATGAATACGTGGGAATGAGAATTAATAACCTTTTAGTGAAAATCTGTAAAACAATGAAATGAGAGTTGAGAGTAGAGCCTACGGTAAAAGAGAAATAAATGTTAACGTGGAACCCACGCAGTGGCGTAAACGGTAGACTAACAGAACATACAAAATTTTTCAGATTTAATATTCGGGCGTAATGAAGGTGGGCCCGGGGCTGGGACTGTACGGAATAAAGGTTTGAACTCGTGACTCGTGGGACGACCAACGTATCCATTGACTGGCTGAGGGTCCAAATGTCGCTTTTGGCAATCTGATCAACGTATTGATCTAGACACAGTTAACTGTATCCTTTGGCCTAAAATAAAGGTATATTTTTGTTTCGGGGGGTTTGATTGGTGGGAGAGACTTTTAAAAAAAGAAACTTCTATCTTTTGATACTAGGGTTTGAGTTATAACGTTTGAACGGGAGGAATAGTAAATTTTGCGGAAAACGGAAGCATTTGGCTTCTTCTGAGGAAGAGAAAAGGGTGTAACCAAGCAATCGTGTGAAGTTGCGAACATTTGGCTGAAATGTGTACTGAGTAGCCTTCTGTGTCCCAATCCAGCACAGCTCTTACGTCACAAGTCACAGGTCACATCACAACCATCTTTCTTTTACACTTTAGCTCCATCCTTCATCCCTCAAATTTTCAATTTAGGACTCTTTGTCGTATTATTCGTTAAGTTTCGTCGTGAACTTCATTTTGTAAGAAAGCTTTACATCGTAAGCACTGTTGATTTAATTTTGAGTTGTACAAGGAAATTTTTTCAAAGAAAGAACATTTTTCCTTTTGCTTTCAAATTAAATTGTGAATGAAGAGTGAATTAAAAATACCCATAAATTCAACTTTAATTCCACCGAACAATTACTTCAATAGGACATGAAGGTTGACGTTCCATGGATTCTTTGGATATTAGTGATGATTGATGATAAAAAAACAAATGAAGCCATTAAATCAAGCTAGTTTAACTCCTACACGCAATGCATGAAGTGACAAGTCAGACTCGTTGAAAATTTGGGGTGAGATATAATCTCATGCACGACTAAATAATAACGAAACTATTTTGTATGATTTTTCGAAAGTCAATAACACTTAAATTCTATTAAATAATTAATATATAAAATATAATAAAACATGAATTATAATTCATACCTTATTATGAAACTTAATTTTTTTTTGACATTTCCCTCGAATTGTTTCAAAAATTATTTCATCTCAACTATCGTAGCTACATAAGTGTCTAGTTTCTGATAGTATTTATAGAATTTATTGAAAAAATTTTGCAAATATTGCATAGAGGGTTAGGCTATGAGTGCCAGTTCCATTAAAACTTAAGACTATTTATAATATGTTTTGAATATTTTAGTAATTTAATTGAAACTAAAATTTCAACTTCAGTTGATACTAATAAAATACTAATTATGTCCAAATAAGATACAATATCTCATATTGATCCTTATTTATTAAATATCTCATTTTTAATCATAAATTTTTTCAAACTTTATAATAAATTTCAACTTGATTAAAACACATTTTCTCTCTTCAACCTATTCTTGTGTGACCTATTAGATTTGCAAATATGTTGGCAATAGATATAAATTGTAACCCTAAATCATATTTAGGATTATATAAATGAAACTCTGTTAATTTATCTTTAATTTTCTAATTAAAAAACTTATATTCACATATACCTATTAGATTTGCAAATATGTTGGCAATAGATATAAATTGTAACTCTAAATCATATTTAGGATTATATAAATGAAACTCTGTTAATTTATCTTTAATTTTCTAATTAAAAACTTATATTCACATATCAAGATTGACGTCTGGTAATGCATTATGACCACCCTAATATTTAAGAATGTTAAAGTAATTTTGATTAACGTTTTCATGTACGATTTTTCAATAATTCAATTTTTTTATTATACAATGTTTTAATTAGACATAGAGTATGAAAGTAATATCTATTTTATTTGAGCCAAATCGTATTAGTTCTTCACCATTAGCAATTAATTTAATTAATGACATTTACAAACTATTTTTTTAAAAAATGTCATTTTACCTTGGCCAAGGATTTTCGAATCAATAATAATTAAGAACAACGGAACATTCTTCCTAATCACTTTAGGGTGATGAATCTAGTACTGATCACTTAACTACCTCCATACAGTTTATGCTATATTAAATGACTAGCGACTGAGCTATCCTTCGCTAGAATAGATTATAAGTAGAATCAAAATATGGTGATCCCTACATGAGATAACTTTGGAGTTCTTAAGTTAAAGGATCACTTATACAATTATCACAATGAGAATTTACATAAATATACAAGTAATGTTCCAAATGGATTTATTATATGGGGTCAATTCAGTGAACTTACTCTCTAGTAAGCACATGTTTAAGTATTTAATTATCTCCACACTTTAGCATATAAGATCAACTACTTTCTTCATAAGGAAGAAACATAACTTATGTTAGTCTTTATGCTCTATTAATGTCCAGTATCAATAGAATAATGATTAGGAACAATTTACGAATAATACAAAAATGCAATATAAATCTCACAATTACGATTTCATCATAATTCATTTACAATGTATATTTATGCTACAAACCTTACCATATACATCTAAGTATGTAAAAAATAAAGAATGCGGTTAAATAATTTTATAGCTAAACTACAACCAAATGATTTGCTATAGGGCATAAACCAATAATTTTCTACTAGTAGTAAGCCAATTATCTAAGTATCTTATATCATATCACCATATGATGATTAATCTATTGCTAGGACAGTGGTTTAGTAAAAGAATTATATAAGCTTCTTTATAGTGAAACACTTGCTTAAATCTTACAACCTTCATTTTAATTATTACCATAATTAAGAGTAATTGACTAACTACATACTTGGATCTTTGATAAGACCTTAGCTCCTTTTACATCCCAAAAGCTTTAATGTTCTACAATACATTACTGTTTGAACAATGCAAGGAACTAGACTAATTTCATTACATAATTTCTTATCTAAATAATCATTTCCATTAAATAACAAATGTATTTTGGCTTTATTAGTAATTAATGCTACATTTGAATCTTTTCAATGTAAAAATAATATTGTTCCAAGTAAAATGTATCTTAATAAGGATTTACTTCTAAAGTTAATATTCATATCACCTTGAACTTAGATATCAACTTATATATAGAATAATGGATATCTTTAATGCTTCACAAGTATGAGATATCTCAAATACTTAACACCTTTAATACATTATCCATGTTCTTGGACTTAGAATAGGTAAACGACTTCCATGTCTATCTCTATAGATCTAGTTCCTATAATTAAGTTGTCACCTTTTTCGTATTGAAAAACATTTACTCTTCTACCATTATATTTTTCAACAATTGAAAATACGAATTGTTGTTCTCTATGAAAAGTATGTCTTCACATACTCCTACTAAAGAGGACAATTATACTCCCACTAACCTTGTTATAGATATTATAAATTCATAATCATATCGAAAACAAACTCTTTGAATTTATTAAAAGAGTGGGTCTTTTATCATCTTATAGCCTTTCAACTATACATCAAATGTATCAATAAAGGCACTAGATCTAATTAAATGTATTTTCATAAGATTTAAACTTTTCAAATTTCATCTTACTACTCCTACTACTTATCTTGAGAACCATTCTATACATTGAAATAAACAATTTATTCAATGGGTAAGTAAGATTTTATCCAATCTTTTGGATATCTTATAAATTTTTATTATCCAATTTAGTTTTGAACTTAGTAGATAATATATGCTTCAACTAAGCATCACATCCTTCAAGCATTAACTTTGACTCTTTTGAAGTCTTAACATTTTATATCTAATATGAAATCTTGCTATTACATTCAATACATCATATTTACAAAATTTACAATTCAATATCATCATCATCCTTTAAAGAAAAGTTGATTTGGTTATGTTTTAAACTAATAAGTTTCGCAAGTTTCATATGACTCATAATAAAAAGGATAGGTATAACCTTTCATGTAACTTTATGATTCTCATTATATTGATTTAACCAACATGGCATAAAAGGATAGTATCGATTATCAAAATTTGTATTCTTTCTATTTATGTTAAGCATAAGTCTTCTTCGATCCCAATGTGTACAAACTATTTCTATAAATTGGATTAATTGTTTTTACTCAACAATCTAGTTCTTATCATCCCTTGAGAAATGTAGTAATGTTAAATCTAAATTTAGTATCAAATACTCTTAATCATGAACTAGAAGTATATATGATCTCCATTATAATTAACATAGATAAGAAAATTTATGCAATCATTTTTCTTCTAATGACAACTATTATCATTCTATAGCAAATGGCTTTGATATGTGTATAAATTTTGATTGATTTGATATGCTACACTTAATGATTAATGACTTAGAAATGCTTAAGATACTCAATTTGACTCATTTGTGATTTTAGGCATAATTCGAAAGCAAAGAAATTAAAGTGAGTCGAAAGCACTACAATTGGGTAGTTTTCTGAAAATTAATTTTCATTTGTCTTCAAGAAGCAAGAAGAAGAAAATTGAAAGGCAAGAAGAAGACAAGAAAAATCAAAATACAAAGACAAAGAATTAAAAGTGCTTGCTGAAAAAATGAAGAAATAACAAGAGCACGTGCATGTTTTTGCATCTAATTTACGTGAGTTTAATGGTGTGAAGTTACAGGAATGATGGCTGGGAAAAGAAGTAAAATGCAACCTTCCTTAAAGCATAAAACGACAATAACAAAGGTGCATTTCGGACAGCTCCATGCATGTGAACAACATTTACAAATTACAATCCATGGTTCATGCATGAAACGCACAGCCATATATGTGTTTCACACATACAGCCAAGGAGACCAAAGTGACAGCGTTAGGCAGATAAGGTTGACAGTATGCGTTAAATGCAACATGAAACGCAGACGTTTCACGTCAGCAGAAAATGATAACTTGCAGCAACAGAGCCGATAGACCAAATGCAAACGTAGGGTACATTTTTTGGTTTAAAATGCACAGCAGAATAGAGGGTTTTAAAAACATTAACAGTAGCGTGAACAGAAGCAAGAAGGGGCGACAGAAGAGAGCTTGTGGGAGATGGTTTTAAACATAAGTGAATAGTAACGATGGACCATAAATTTTTATTTGTCGCATCACATGAATAGTAATAAAGGGAGAAGAGAACGGTGTCATGGAATAGAGTAGAGGTGCTAGATTTTTGGTAGTTTTTCTTCACCACCAAAGCAACGAGATGATGGCTCACGCTTGGAGCATAAAAATGGAGATGAAAGGCTACCTTCCCGATACCAGTTCAATAGGAATATTGACATCAAGTCATGGTTAAGCTATTTTAATCATTTTAAGGTTGTAATTTTTTTTTGGATTGTTGTATTGTTGGTGTTGATTTGATTGAGTTTTGGAATTAATGGTCTTAATATTTTATTTTGATTGTTTTATTTCGAATCTATTGCTAAAACATTGAATGTAATCCATAATCATTACTTTTGATGTTTATGAGTAGCATCTAATAATCGTTAATCGTTAGGAACAACATAACTTAGGTTAGATAACCCAAAAGTGTGAGGTTACTGCCTATATTGATCATTTTTCAATTTGTAAAGCAGTTGCCAAATCTAATCTAGAGATTGTACCCCAGGTTATTCGGTAGTTATGTTTAATTAAAGATCATTTCTTGATTAAACATAACCTAAGGGAAAACTAGGATTAATAGAGTGTTCTATTAGTCTCAGATCAATAATCCTAAGAGAGTTGTAAAGACGTTAGGACGATGGAATATGCTTGATCGTGTTTAGGCTAAGATTGACCCTAGAATTGGACCTTAATTATATTCGACACTTTTCCCATTTTCGATTGCTTGTTTTAATTTATTTTTGATAGTTTACTTTTATTTCAATTTCTAAATTGTTAAAAATTCAAAACCGCCCTTTTATATTTTCCTTGCATCAATTAATTTTGGTTACAAAAATTAACCGAACATTCCCCGTGGATTCGACCCCGACTCACCCTGACTACAAATTTTAGTGTTCAGAGTCAGGTAAATTTTGCAGCGTACTCGATACGTGCTGCCAAATTTTGACGCAGTTACAGAGGACTGTGGTAGTTTAATTTTCAAATTTGATTTTAGTTAGTGTTTTGTGAATAATATAATCATTCTTTTTGTTACTTGTTAATTTTTAATTGTTCGTTAGTGTTGGTGCATGGTAGTGACCAGATCTCCTCATAGAGAAATTGAGCAACTTGATCCAGAAATCAAGATAACATTGCAGAGATTGCGTAGGGAAGCAAGGTCAACTTTGGTAGACGAATTGGAATCAGAATCTGAAGACACGATGGCAAATCTGAGAACTCTAAAGGAGTTGGTTGAACCTAATTTAACTCGAAGACCATTATGCATAACATTTCCGAATTTCACTAAACATGTTACCTTTGAGTTAAAATCTGGATTAATTCATTTATTGCCTAACTTTCATGGTCTTAGAGGTGAGGATGCACATAAGCATCTTAAGGAACTCGATGTGGTGTTGACAAACTCATTTATGCATATATATTTTCATATCAATTGGATGAGTTTTTGTTACTAAAAGTGATCTTTATAGCTTTATTTGATTATTATTCGAATTATTGTGCCTTACATCTAATTTGTGTTTATATGGGCAAAAAATTGTCATATTTTGGTTTAACTGTAATAAATTAATTTTTGGACAATTGATGCTACATTATTTGCTTTAGGTCAAGGCTTTGTATTAAGATTTTAGTGAAATTGGTGATTATTCAAGGTGGCTTGAATTATTGGATCATTTTATACGTTGCTGGCATTAATTCTGTTTCTTAATTACTGAGTAAAAATCGAGCATTAGTTTTAGTATCCTTAGTTCTATTTTACTATTCTGGTGGCAGTTAGTAAATTGGGATTTTTGGAAATTAGTTTTATAACAATTCGAGGTGGCTCGGTTGTTAGATTAAAAGCTCGATTTTAATTCTTGGTTCAATTGTTTTAACTCCCATATCTATTTGAGTGATGATTGCCTGCGTTATTAAACTAGAGGATTGCGTTTATCATTGTTAATTACTTGTGTTTGTCTTCTTATTTAATTCACTCATTGTTATTTCATATTACTCATTTCAATTTTAAAATACCAAAAACAAGTCCTAAATGTTTATTTCAATTCGTTGGAAACTTTAGCGATAATTGTTTAAAATCAACCCCATTTTATAGTTTAGTTTGCATTGCATTTAGTTACTTAAGAAATTAATTTCATCTTTTGGTTCCGCAAAGAGAACAACCCGTGGTTGCGCTATATGCAATCCTTGGTTAAAATTTTGAAGAAACCCCAAGGCGACAATCGGACAAAAAGGTTATTTCAAGTGGCGCCATTGTCGAGGAACTAAGAAATTGGTTCCTTGTAACTAAGTGTCAAGTAACGTTTGACTGGGATTTTTGTGTTAAGCCTTATACTTGCATACTTTTTCTTGGCTAGATAAAAGTTTTGGGTTTATTTTTTTATTTTTTATTTATGCATATTGGTGCAATTTTTGACATTCTTTGATTACTTGTGCATATTACAGGTTTTCACACTTTTTCATACACTACAAAGTACATCGTCATCCGTACTCATATATTCACACATATATACACTTGCACTCATTAGATTCTTCCTTTTTTTTGTACTTGAATCTTGTCGTGTGAGTCAGTTTTGCACCTTGCTCTTATTTGTTACTGTTTTATGCCTAGGAGTGATAGGGCTTTACCTTTGAATCCTTTAAATCTTGAACTTGGAAGGTTAGTGAAAAAGATTAGAAGAGAGAAGAGAATAGAGATGGCAAGTCAATTTCTTATTAAGGAAGAGCATATTTCACATAAGTCAAATTTATCATCTAGTGAACAAGAACTTAGTGGGAGAGCTACTTGTAGTGAACAATTGTCTTCTAGTGATTTTAAATTGGAGCAAGATACCATGGATGGTGATAATGGTAATAATAGACATGTTGGGCCTAATGGGAACAACGGACATGGTGAGAACAACATAAAGAATAATGGTGAGGATAATAGAAGCATAAGGGAGATTAATAATTCCAATGTTGATTATGATCCTTATGGCTTTTATA
>JAOTAX010000002.1:24826087-24840645 GCA_025629825.1 Erythroxylum guanchezii | reverse complement strand
TTCTTTACTTATGACTAATCACCCAAAATTTCGTATTCCATAGTTCTAATCTTTCACGAAAAGTTCAGGGTCCAACAGGTTATCAAGAAAAATAAGAAAAATAAACAGAGGTTACCGGAAATAAAGAACATAAAAGGAAAGGATCGAATTAGATTCAGAATAATAAAATCGGAACAATTTAATTATGAGTTAATTAAATTGAATTTTAAGCCTATGATTAAATGATGGGCTTACACTAACTAATTGTTAATTAGAAGTCCAAAAATGAACATTTAATATTGGGCTTATTTTTGGTTTGATTTAATTAATTAGATTAATTAAATTAAAACAATTTTTTATAAAGACAAAAAAGGAGACTAAAATAGAAACTACAATGATGTAGTTTTCGGTTTTGCATAGCTAAATGGACAGCTGCACATTTAGCATTGAATTGCTAGATATAAGGTGGATTTTTATTATGCTTCATCATCATTAAATGGTTTAATGGTCTTATCATTAAATAGTTTAATGCTTGTCATTTAATGTTGGCATGTAGAAAAACATATCAACCATTTAGCATTCTTTTGATTAAAGAAGGAGCAAGTGCATTTGTTACTCTCTCTCCATTCTTTCATCTTGCAACCGAAAATGAGAGTGTCATTTTGTTGTTTTTTGTCTTTTCATCTAGCCATATTAAACAAATGAGAATGTCTCATTTATGGCTCTCTCTTTCATTTTGTGAAAAGGAAAGAAGTGGTGTTTTCTAGTTCGTCTTCCTCTCTCTTTTTCTTTCATGACCGAAACTTAGCATTGAGAGTGTCTAAATTTTTGGCTTCTTTCAACTAAGGAAAAACTCTATAATATTTCTTCTCCTTTCCCACCAAAGGATCTTATTAACCAAGTTGTCCAAAGAGAACTAGTGGTAGATCATATTAGTTGAGGATATAATAGCAAGTAGAGGATACAATTGCGTGGAGAGGATACCATAGCAAGGAGTCAAAGTTGTAGCAAAGGAGTCGGTAAAATTTCGATCATGTTCTTATGCTATTTATTTTTTAATACCGTATCATGTATGGATTAAACATGTTGATTTGGTTATTATGCTTCCGTTGTGTTTTGATTTCGGAAAAAGTTTTTGAAATCTACCATTTCTCAAATCTAGTATGCTTATGTTTTCGATCCAACAATTGGTATCAGAGCCATTTTATTATGCATGATTCGGTTCCTATATGTTGTATGGGTTGGCAATTATATTTATGTATGCTATGTATTTTATGTGATAGAAATATATATGGTGTATGTTTTGCTCTTTTAGTTGTCTATAGAATATAGATTTACCTTGTAAGTTTTCTTCATTTGGTTTATAACAAGGAGGGTGGCCTATCATCGCCATGTTTCCTCCTTGTCTTCATTTTCTATTTTCTTTGATTTTGTAATGTACAAATTTCTGTAATGTTGAAGATAAAGCAGTCATAAATTGAAGAAAGGAATAGGTAATGGTTTCTGTTTATGATATGGCGTAATGGCAATTTTGATTTTATGAGGTTTTCAAGTGCCGGAATTTTGTGTTTCTCTTGAAATTTTCGGTTTTGTGAGTTTTTCAAGTGCTGGAATTTTTATTTTCCTATTGACAAAATTCAATTTTATGAAAAACAAAAGGATTTGTAAAATAAATTCCATTACACGCTTTTTATCGAATGGGCCAGGTCATGTAAGCGAAGAGTTCGAAGCGGAAGATCCAAGTCCTTTTTTTATGGGCCAAAGAGCCTTGTAATTTTTTTATGTTATAGGATAGACAATCAAAAGTAGTGTTATTATTCATGAGATGAATGGATGATTAGATGCTAATAATATGCGATATTATGTGAAAGTATGCCATTTAGAGTAAATGCCAACCCTCAGCTTTGCCATGCATTCATTACGTATGAGATATATAATAAAACAATATAGGATGATTAAAAAATTGCATCTAGACAAGATGGTATTTATTAAAACTTAAAGACCTAAAAGATTGAGTGGGAGAGGATGCTTATATGAGAGTCAACGGTCTCCATATGATGGCCCGTTTGCATATGGTTAAGTGTTACTCTCCACCGGAGAACATGAATCCTAGATCTTGCATAGTTTGGGTCTCCTAAAGGACAAGTCAACTCATTGGTAGCAAATGTGAATTCCCACCGAGGCATGGTTTGCAAATACCTTTAGTGGATGAATCAAATGGTTACACACTCAACATATTTTATCAATAACCTACCCACTGTAGCTTTGTTGATAAATGTATGGTCCAAATTATGACGCTTCTTTAAAAGTTAGGCATGAAGATGCTTGGTAGCTTTTTCAATGGGAGGGTCCCAGTTTTTCTTGTAATGGATAAAATGGCCCACCGTCACTTAGTCCGTTATAAATAAGAAAAATAATCGTCGTATAAAGATTTAATTTTTTAAAATTTTGTTAAATTGATCATCATGCATACATGCATCATGATTTTATACAAAGTTCCAATATTGTTGACTAGTATGTTTATTATTATCATGCATACATGCATCATGATTTTATAAAAAGTTCCAATATTGTTGACTAGTATGTTTATTCTTTAATAATTTATTTTTTCAGACATAATCACCACAATATGAATCCACTTACTTTGCTCTTGACTAATAACAAATTAGAAAACAGAGAGAATTTTAATGAATAGAGACGTAACCTTGACATTGTTCTTCGATATGAATGAATTTCATGGGTATTAATGGACAATGAGCCTGCACCTCCAAGTAGTAATTCAACTTTTAAAGAAGTCCAACAACATGGGCAATGGCAGAATGCTGATAAGACTACTAAGCGTTTTATTCTAGCTTCTGTCAGTGCAATGTTGCAAAAGTAAATTGTAGGCATGAAAATTGTCAGTGCAATGGTCCATCACTTACATGAGATGTTTGGCGTGAGGAGTGAGGACCAGGTCTGTAAGGGTGAAAGCTATCTAAACCTTTCACAATCTCATAAAAAAGCCTGGTGAACTGGTGAGGGATTACATACTTAAGGTAATCTCTGCGATTACTGAGGCTGAGATGCTTGGGGCGGACATGGATGCGGAAACAAAGATGATTATGATCATCAATAGCTTAAAGTCTTCTTTTCAGCAGTTTAAATTGGACTATAAGCTCAACACCAAGGATTACACCTTGATTGAGATGATGAATACCCTCTAGAGCACGGAGGATATTTTAAATGTCAAGACTAATGGGTTCGAGGCTAATGTAGCATTTTCTTCTAAGCCCATGGGTAAGGGCAAGCAAAAGAAGAAACGACCAATGAAAAAGAAGGCCCAAACAGGGGTCAAGGTCCAACCCATGAAAAAGAAGGCCAAAGAGGAAACCAAAGGAAAGTGTTTCCAATGTGGTGAGAAGGGCCACTGAAAAGGAAACTATACAGTCTACCTTGAGTCCCTCAAAAGCAAACAAGGTATGGGTTTCCTAGGTTTGTTAGGAACTAGAAATGTGGCAGATTCATCTAATTCTTGGACATTAGATTCAGGAACTACTGACCATATTTGCAATTCTTTACATGGGTTCCAACAAAGGAAAAGACTACATAAAGGCCAGTTTCAAGTCAAAATAGCAGATGGATCCTACGTTTCGGCAGAATCAGTGGGAGTAATTATCTTAGACTTTCCTAGTGGTCATACATTATATTTGGAGGATGTATATTACATCCCAAGGATTGTAAGGAACATGATTTCTATTTTTTGTTTAATAAAATATGGTTATTCCTTATATTTTGAAAATGTTGTTTCAATATATGAAAATAAGGATTTTATTTGTAATGTGATAATTAAACAGGGATTGTTCTTTATAGAACCTATGACAAGCTACACCACAGAGTTAATAAAACCAAGACAATCCAATGACTCTAGCATTAATTCAAAATATATGTGACATTTAAGAATGGGTCATGTCAATCAGAAAAGACTTGACAGGTTAGTGAAGGATGGGATCCTTGCGAGCTTGGATAATGATCCATTACCTACCTGTGAATCTTGTATTAAAGGAAAAATGACCAAGGCCTTATTTCCTTCCAAAGGCAATAAATCTAAATCCACGTTGGACTTGGTACACACTGTTGTGTGTGGGTTCATGAATCTACAAGCTAGGGGAGGTTATTAATACTTCATAATCTTTATCGATGATTACTCTAGACATGGCTATTTGTATTTGATGTATAAAAAGAGTTAGTCCTTTGAAAAGTTCAAAGAATTCAAAGCTGAAGCTAAGAAGCAGCTAAGCAAGCCATTAAAACAACTTCGATCGAATCAAGGTGGTGAATACTTATCTGGAGAGTTCCAACAATTTCCAATTGACAATGGAATTTTTCTAACTTGTTAGCTCCTTGAAAACCTCAATAGAATGGTGTGGCAAAGAGGAGGAATAGAACTCTATTGGAAAAGCTAAGATCAATGATGTCCTACGCTAGCCTTCCAGAATAGATATGCCATATAAACGATAACTTATCTTCTTAACTTTGCTCCATCCAAATCGGTGCTTAAAATACCTAGGGAGTTGTGGACTGACCGAGTGCCTTCATTGCAGCACTTAAGGACTTGGGACTGCCTAGCCCATGTTCTAAGGCCTAAATCCACAAAGATGGAACCAAGGTCAGAAGTATGTTTGTTTGTAGGATATCTTACAGGTACACGAGGATACTATTTTTACAGTCTTAGGACAGGAAGGTATTTGTGTAGACAAATGCAACCTTTTTTTAGGAAGAATTTATGAGAAATCAAAAAAGAAGAAGTGAAGTAGTACTAAAGGAGTTAACTATTTCATCCAAACCAAGAGTTGATTTGGATATAGCAAAACAAGATGTTGAAATAGATTTAAGAGTTGAATCAGAAGAGCAGCCTGAACATCAAGTAGTGCCTAGACGTAGTGGGAGGGTTGTGAGATAACCAGACAGGTATCTAGGTCTAGGAGAAGGCATATTTTCCATCTTGAACTAAGAATAAATGGATCTCATTACTTATACACAGGTTGTTAATGATGTTAATGCAAAAAAATGGCTCAAGGCGATGGAATCAGAAATAGATTCATGTACACCAATGAAGTCTAAATCCTTGTAGATCTACCACCAGATGTAAAAGCCATAGGGTGTAAAGGGATCTATAAAAGAAAAAGAGGATCAAATGGAAAGGTAGAGACTTTTAAAGCTAGATTGGTAGTTAAAAGCTATACTCAATGGCAAATGGATGTCAAGATCGCATTTCTTAATGGGAATCTTGAGGAGACCATTTATATGGCCCAACCAGAAGGATTTGTTGAGCCAGGTAATGAGCATAAGGTATGCAAATTGTAGAGATCCATTTATTGACTTAAGCAAGCATCTAGGTCTTGGAACATTAGGTTTGATAAGTCTATCATACAAAACCTAGATGAGCCTTATGTCTATAAAAAGATACAAGAAAGCAAGGTTATTTTTCTAATTCTGTATGTCAATGACATTCTACTCATTAGGAAGAAGTCCAGTTACCATTTGCAATTAACTCTCTGACTTTAGTTTTTTTTAAAATATGTCCAGGGTATCCCTAGCGATCGGATGGTGAATTAGAGCTCTCTAAATGAATACTTGATTTGAAATTATGATACTTTATATATAATTTATGCATGCATTGAGTTAAATGTTAATTCTTTTTGAGCATTTATATTATCCCACACAAAAAAAATAAGAAACAAAGAAAAATAGTAGTATATGAATAAACAAATATAAATAATTTTACTATACTTAATTTGGATTAATAAAAAGGTCTAAGTTGAAGAATAATGCTAATAGGCATTTGAGATAGTGATCTAGTGGAGTAATTAGAGATTTTTATGACAATGTGTTTACTCTTGAGTCAAAAGACTACGAGACTTTTCAAATAAACTTGTAGATATTTCTTTGTTTTTTAAATTTAAATGTTTAAAGAGTATAAAAATGTTTAAAGATTTTAGCATGTTTTGCTTATATATGTTCACTTTATGTATTAAATGAAACTACGAAGATTGAGTTAAAATTTAAAGAATTATAGGGTGGATTGGATTAATTTATAATTTGATCCAACGGTACAAAATACCAAGGAACCAAATAGTCTTTTTTTTTGTGCTTGGTTGGGACTGTAGACTCGAGTCCATTAGGGAATCCTGGACTACAGGCCCGGAATTGATTCATCATTCTTGGAAGCAGATGTGCAGAGTTCAAATGTTGCTTTATATGGTGATACTACCTCTCTTAACAAAGATGAAACTAAAGGCAGGAAACTTCCGAATAGAGAAGCAACATCCAAACCTTATCTTTCAATATACGTACTATAAGGGTCGGATTAAAGTATCATTTAAACTTTATACATAACTTGAACGTCGGATTAACGTTGACCCTCCACCAGGATAATTAAAAGAAAGAGACCCCGTCGACATTATCTTATCTTTCAACATACGTACTATAAGGTTCGAATTTAAGAAAATAATTATTCAACCTCTCAAAGTCCCAAGTTTTTGTTTCTTAGTATAATATATGATATAGTCCTACATTAAATAATTATGCTAGGCACAGGATTTGGATCATCAAACCCGCCAAATTAAATCTGTAAGTTGGCTCCTTCACGGTTCAGATAATAGGGAGAATAAGTAAAGGTTAAAGAAACATCATAATCATGAATAATTAAGGAAGTTTATTTATACAAGAAACAGTCTTAATTTAATTATCGATCTGAGCAATTCCTAAAGGAGGTTACATTTTGAACAAACGATTAAAATATCTTAGTGCATAATGAATAACGTAATTTGGAAAATGTAAGAAGCTGATCTGTCGGATTCCATATTTAACCTTGTACTCGGAGAGAGCAGTTAGTCGTTGAAAACAGAGCCGTTATACCTCCAAAAGCATTGGAACACTAACCGGTAATAGCTCAGAGAAACTAAGCTGCCCGGAAAGCATTATTTCCGGAGCAGCTCAACAATTAAAAGGCCAGCTGCTCTCTCTGTTTCTTTGTTCTTCTCTAGCTCTGTGAGAAAGAGAAGTTCCATAGCCCCAATATATATTATATGCTCTCCTTTTTCTTCTTCTCTACCGTTGTCAGCAAGAACAATACATTAAAAAAAAAAAAAGAAATCTATTTAATGCACTGCACGTTGATGGTTTTTGCAGGAACCATTTGAAACTTTGAATTGTTCTTCTTTTTTTATATTTCTTCTCCCTTACACAACTCAAACTGACCCTCGTGGCTTTTTCTTTTTATTTCAATGAAGTTGTCTGGTTGTTCGTCGTCGCTGGCCTCCTTCTTGTTCCACTGTTTTATATGACTCGAGGTATGACCTCTGGTAGCCTCTGTGGTTTGAAGCCGTTACTGTTCGGTCGCAAACCTTCCAAGTTCGAGGTAATCGATCAACATGTTCATGATTAAAGAAATGGTTTGTTTTCAATCTTGGGGAAGTATCTTGTAATGCCATTAGCAAACCTTTTGAATTGTATATGTTTCATCCCGTTCCAGCATTTTGGCCTTGCTATGAAGATCCAGAGGTATTTGCATCATTATTTATTTCAATTTCAGGGAATTCCAATTCTTCATTATATTTTTCCAAAATAATTTGATGCCCTAGATTATTATGAGAACTATCATTTGTTTTGGACTGTTTGACGATCATCTGGATTTCCTACCAATAAATTGGGATGATCTCAGCATCTCAGAACCTGAATAAGTTTGGAACAGAAGAGAGACATATACCCATAATTTATAGCCAATAATTGCTTTCTTGTAAGTGGATAGAAATATTTATTTAGGTTTCACCAATTGAAGAAAAGGATTCAGATGTCTTCCAAACCATATTTGGTCCTCCAACCCAGAAACTTGCAATCAGGAACTAATTCTGATTGTATTTCTACAGATAATTCCGATTTAATCTTGTTAAGAAAAATTTGTAGTTATAGGAGAGGCTTTCATGAATGTACTTCTGCTACTCGAAGATTATGAATATCTTATCAACTGTAAAAGTTTTGTGATTATGCAATATTCATGGAAAAGTTGATGCAGATAGCAAAAAGCTTTCAATCAGTCAAGAATCAAAAGATGGAAATTAAAGGCCCAAAAACAGATCTTTCCCACGGATCTGCAGGGAATTTCATCTTGATGGTGGAGCTCAGGAAGAAGATCTTTAGCTTCAGGGACATTATTGACCTGCCACCTTGTAATGGCTCAGCTACCATAAATGAAGTAATACTCCAACCTCTTTCGTACAACATGGTCAAAAGTATTGCATAAATGACATTTGATGATCTTTTAACTCTTATTATTCATGTAGCTGGTGCTGGTAACAATGAAAGATCTACACAAGCTTTTCCCTGAAACCATACCCAGAAATCATATCTTAGAAACTAAGGGAGCATCTATTGATAAGGTTCGCCACTTAAGCACATCCGGAAGTTGATTTACTGAAGTTACTGAATTCTATTCTCAACCCCCTAGCTGACTATCTTCATACGGGAGCAGGTTCTGGTCTATTTTTGTGAGGTTTTGACATCTATTGGAGATTCATGGATGATTAATCAAGACTGGATGGACAGAAGTACAAATCAGATGAATGGCAATAGCGAACTCAATTCAGAACAACTTGGTAAGACTTGCGACTTCTTCTTAATTTAAACGTCTTCATGTTTTGGTCATAACGGACGAATTGCTATTATATGATCTTGGGAGTACTCTGAGGTCCTCTATTCATGTACTTTCTTATAACCAGTGGAAGCAAGCTCTGTGAGTTTCTTAGATATCTTTTCACTTTACCTCTTGGCAGTTGAACTTGCATTGAGAACACTAAATTGCCTGATGAAAATACCGAAAGAGAAGTTCGACGTAATTGATGAAGATGATCAGAGTAAAGGCAGTCCACGAACTAGTGTGTCTGGAAAATTCCTGACAGGGTCTTATTCAGATCTCAGCAGCACCTCATGCTGTGACTCTCCTGTCACCCCAACTTCGGTTCTTCCAGATTTCATGGAATCTCGCCATTCTGGAGAATTTGTTCGATTTTCTAGTTCGCCTCTTCTCCGGTCTCTGAGAGATCAGGCTATTGGGAAACTGAACCCCATCGATGTAAAACGCTTCTCGTTCCACATGCTTCCAAATGCAGGATTTCATAATTTCAGCTATTCAGACCAAAGGAATCCTGTGGATGATGAAATACTGAGAGACATGGTAGGAAAGACTACAATTTTGAATCAAAGGAGAAGGTTAGATGATGAAGTGATGATTGGAACAGAGGAAGGCACGGACTCTCGAGCTAACAAACCTGTAACATCTGAGGATGTAAGACGTCAACATAATGGAATGCATGAAATTGAAACGACCAAGACAACTTTGGTAGCAACTGAAGCAAGAGCAATTGTAGCACCACTATCACCATCAGAACCACCAGTGTTGTCATCAACAATGGAAGAGGTAGCACTACAGCCGCGTTCACCACCTACCCCTCCACCAACACCATCCATATCTAATATTTTCGTGGCACCAAGGATACCATCCCACTCACCACTTGTTCCATTGCAACCATCACACAAGTTGCAGCAAAATGGAGAAGCAGCAGGTCTGACATCACCACCCCCTATGGCATCTGAACGCACAGTAGCACCACCAACTCCCCCGCCGCCTCCGCCGCTGCCACCACCATCTTCAGAAAAGACAACAGCAGCAGTACTGCCTCCACCCCCTCCCCCACCTCCAGGAGCTGCAAGAGCAGTTCCACCCGCACCTCCTACACGCATGATCTCCTCAAATGGATCAATGCCATTGCCGCCACCTCCACCCACGCCACTTGGTAAAGAAGCTGCTCCACCGCCGCCTCCACCAGGGGCAGCAAGATCTTTACGCCCCAAGAAGACACAAACTAAATTGAAGAGATCAAGCCAAATGGGAAATTTGTATAGAGTTCTCAAGGGAAAGGTTGAAGGAGATAATCCAAATGTCAAATCATCCACTGGAAGAAAGACTGCGGCTAACAACAGTTCTGGAGGAAACCAAGGAATGGCTGATGCACTAGCAGAAATCACAAAGAGGTATAAAGATTGTTTCTTGAAGAACTTAACATTAGACTAGGACGCTAACAGTTATATTTTATTCCAAGGATATGGAACAATCTTTAAATCCTAAAATCACTCTTATGTTCCTCTCTTCGTGCATCACAGATCAGCATACTTCCAACAAATTGAAGAAGATGTTCAAAAGCATGCTAAGTCCATCTCCGAGCTGAAAACATCCATCAACAATTTCCAGACAAAGAACATGGAAGAGCTGATCAAGTTCCACAGCCAAGCGGAATCCGTTCTTGAACAGTTGACAGATGAAACACAGGTAAAATATCCTCCAAAACCGAAAACCACGGACCGCAAGACAAAGGACTATGAATCCCCGAAAAGTTAGAAATGTATAGTAATGTTCAAATTACTCTTGCAAATTCCAAAGTTTAACTCCATATGGTCCAGGTGCTTGCAAGATTCGACGGTTTCCCTCAAAAGAAGCTGGAAGCATTAAGAATGGCAACTGCATTATACTCAAAGTTGAACGGAATGGTCACCGAACTTCATAATTGGAAGATAGAGCCTCCCCTGGGCCAGCTTCTTGACAAGATCGAACGTTACTTCAATAAGGTATCTTCATATTTTCTTAGTGGAACATAATGAAATAGTTCATATTTTGGTTAAGTGGAAACTAGGGATATTATGTTATATGGTGAGAAAAGTTGGTTGTATGAATAGATAAAAGGAGAAATGGACAGCTTGGAGAGAACCAAAGATGAAGAAGCCAAGAAATTTCAGAGTCACAGCATCCACTTTGACTTCGATGTTCTTCTAAGAATCAAGGAAGCCATGGTAGATGTTTCCTCTAACTGCATGGAACTGGCACTTAAGGTACGTAATTGGATTTGCATTTCTACCACAATATATACGTAAAATGATCAATTACAAAGGATTAAAAACAAGATTGAAATCTCTTGTATACTGACTCAGGAGAGAAGAGAAGCAAAAGCAATGGAGATAAGTGTACCAGGAACCAAAACAGAACGAAAAAAAGCTTGTGTCAAAATGCTTTGGAGGGCTTTCCAATTCGCATTTCGGGTCTACTCCTTCGCTGGCGGTCAGGACGACCGTGCCGATAAGCTGACGAGAGAATTGGCTCATGAGATAGAGACTGATCGTCAATAAGAAAATTAGGCCAAAAAGAGCGAGAGAGAACGTCGTAGGTTCCTATCCCAGCAGAGTTACTTTGATTGATTAGGAAATCCACGGGAATTGACCTGAATTATGCTCTTTACACTGGATTCTCTGTATAATCTTTCTCACTTAAACATAAGACTCGTGAGTCTTTTTTATTTTTTATTTATTTTAATTTAATTATAATATTAATATTTTTAATAAAAATAAAAAATAAAAAAATTTGTGTCTTGACAATTAATTTTTTATTTTTTAAATAAAATAAAAATTAAAAAACCAAATTTTGTGTGATAAATTTTATCATTATTTTAATTTTAATTTTTTAAATAAAGATTTTAAGATAAAATTTTAAATTTTAAAAATTGATTAATTTATTAAAATTGTTTAATTAATTTATAAATTGTAGAAAAATATCGAATTAAATTTAAAAAATGATTAATTTTATTATTATTACACTAAAAAATCAAATTTTCTTTTTTATTATTTTAATTTTAAAAATTGTGTTAAGTTACGCCTGCGACACATTTTGTTTTTTATTTTTATTTTTATTTTTATTTTTAAATAAAATTTACAAGATAAAAATTTAACTTTTAAAAATTGATTAATTTATTAAAATTGTTTAATTAATTTATAAGTTATAGAAAGTATTAAATTAAATTTAAAAAATGATTAATTTTATTATTATTATTATATTAGCTTACATGCATATTAACGCAATATTAAACATCTTTTATATTTATGCTAAAGGCTTTTTTTTACAAAGAATACTTGTGAAATGCAAATAAATTATACAATATATTATATATATGGAATAATTTATTTTGATTTCAACAACTTATTTTAATTGATTAATTTACTAAAATTGTTTAATTAATTTATAAATATGATTAATTACGCTATATTCATCATTAACTTGTTTGTCGTATGACCTCCTAACCATTTCTTTAATTAATCTTAGCTTAAAAGAAATGTCTCTTCATTTACAGAATGCAATATTTTTAGTGGCAGAATCTGTGTGTTTGTGTTTGATAAAGGTCATATTTGGCAATCAGTTGATTGCATTAGCTGTTAGTTGATTCTATCAATAGTTAGCTGATAGTTGATTATAGCTAATTGCATTAGCTATTAGTTGATTCTATCAACGGTTAGCTGATAGCTGATTTGATCAGCATATAATATCAGCTGTTTATTAAAGATGTTTGGTAAAATTAGTTGTTTAGTATTAACTTTTTATGTATAAATCATTTTTTAAATTTAATTTAATATTTTATAATTTATAAATTAATTAAATAATTTTAATAAATTAATCAAATTTTAAAGTTTAAATTTTTATTTTAAAATTAAAATTAAAATAATAGAAAATGAAAATATGTGTCACGCCTATGACATAAATACAAACCAAAATAAATTTAATTATTTTTTATTTTTATCAATTTTATTTTAATTTTTATAGCATAATTAAAATTAAATTTTAATTTAATTTTTTATTAAACTAATAAGTATAATTATAAATAAAATGATAATAAATTAATTTAAAAAAAGGAATCACGCCTGTGACACTTATGTCACAGACACAAGTGCACAGTCGTACATATAAGTCACTATGTAAGTTAAGTCATAACTTAACTTGCACAACCTCCAATGACGACGTTTTTTTTAATTGAATAGAGTTATACAGAGTAACTTTAAATAGAAGATCTGGATTCCTTCTATAATGGTACTTGGAGCATGTAGGCAGAAAAACAGTATAGAAGATTTGAAGCCGTTGCATGGCTTCAAATCTTCTATGTCCTTTTCCCCTGTGCTCTCTGTTCCAACATCATCCCACCCATTTAAATTTTCTCTCTCTTAATTACTATATGGTTAGATGTTACTTGGAACATGTGGGCACAGGAAAAACGGTATGGAAGATTTGAAACCATGTTCCATCTTTCAATCTCGAGTATCTGTGTCTCCTTTTCATCTTTTTACATCTTCTGTTCCGTATGAAAATAGATGGGATTTGTACGTGTTTGCGTGCTAAAAGATTGAGGTTGTAATCAATTTGAAATGTATGTAGCGAATAAAACATGAACTCTAAAGGAAATGTTCTATACTATATTACTAAGACCTTGTTTGGCAATCAGCGGATTGCATTAGCTATTAACGGCTAGCTAATAGCAGATTATATCAGTTGATTTGATCAGCGAATAATATTAGCTGTTTATTAGGAATATTTGGTAAAATTAACTGTTTAGTATTAGTTTTTACATATAAAATGACCTATACGGGTATGAATTAAAAAAATTTATCATAATATGAATATCATATCTTATTATTTTATTGAATATTCTTGTATTAATTTAGATTTCAGTCTTGATAGTTAGTGATGCAATTAAATAAAAAAAGTGAATTTATTAATCACATAAATTTCTTATTTGTTAAGTAATTTATTTAAATTATATAATTTCCAATTATTGTGTACATCTAAAAAATATATAATAAGATACTCCAATATGTTTTAGAAATAATGAACATTGAATGTTGTGATATTTGTTAGTAAACTAATAGAAAATGAGAGAGTCTGAGAGTACAAGAACTAATACCTTCCTTTATACGTGAAAGAGTGGAATAGAATAGAATTAAACAACTAGGCACTAGATGTTCTTTTGTTGCTTTTTACTCATCCTACAAAATATTCAAAGTTTTTGTTATCAGACTCATACCTCTTCGTATTTTTAGAGCTTACTCACTCCATCTGATAGAGTCCCACTTCACAAAATATAGTCTTTGAGATGGGTTTTTAAGCTTTTAGTGATCTATTCAATTCTAGTGAGGGCACAATTGTCAAAGCTAACAAATTTTTGTTAGTTGGTTGGGTAAACGCTCCTTTTTGGAGCTTTTTCATTTTCAACTGGTTAAGTTTAATAAGCTAACTCATCAACTATTAACCAAACAAAGGGTATTAGCTTCAAAACCCTAATTTATGGCTTTTCAGCCATCAACCAAACGAGGCTAAATTTTATAAACATTATTCAATAAGAAATATTAAAAATAAAATATTCATTCTTCTTTCAGGTCGAAAACGCTCATGCAATCAAAATGAGATTGCAACAAATAAATAGAGGAGGGCGTATGGTTGCTGTCTCCCGTATGCAGAGACGGAATGGAAAAAATTTTTAGAAACAGAATAGAACAAAAATTGGAGACAGTGAGGTGTTTGATTGTGATGGACAAAACAGATAAAACTGTCTCCGTCTCAAGGACAGAAATGTGTTTGGTTGCAGTTGACAGAATATAAAAACAGTGTCAATGACTAAATTATCCCTACAGTATAATATGATTGGAAATATGTAATTCATTGATTATTTTAA
>JAOTAX010000002.1:24810239-24820861 GCA_025629825.1 Erythroxylum guanchezii | reverse complement strand
AAATCTGACAAGTGTTTGTTCGTAGGATATCCTAAAGAAACAATGGGATATCAATTCTACAATGCTAAGGAACAAAAGGTATTTGTTTCAAAACATGCTGTCTTTTTAGAGAAAGAGTTTCTTCTAAGAGAAGACAGTGGGAGCAAAATTGAACTTGTGGAAGCTCAAGATTCTCAAACAGATGCAAATCAACTGCCTGGACCTGAGACTATTGTCCATGAAGATGAAAAAATAGTTCAACCTTCTGACACACAAGAAGTTCGTAGGTCAGGTAGGGTACGTCATGTTCCCGAGAGATATGGATTTCTAATAAGTGAACTTAACGACGTATTGCTCATAGAAGATGATGAGCCAACTACCTATGAAGAGGTTCTAAAGAGTTCAAAATATGACAAATGGCTTCAAGCTATGAAATCCGAAATGGATTCTATATACGAAAACCAAGTATAGAATTTTGTTAACCACCTGAAGGGATAAAACTCATAGGGTTTAAATGGGTTTTCAAGAAGAAAACTGACATGGAGGGTAATGTAGTTACTCATAAAGCTAGGCTTGTAGCTAAAGGTTATCGTCAAAGGCAAGGTGTTGACTATGATGAAACATTTAGCCCAGTAGCTATGCTAAAATCCATTAGGATACTCCTAGTCATTACCACTCATTATGATCATGAGATATGGCAAATGGATGTGAAGATGACTTTCCCTAATAGAAACTTATCTGATGATGTGTATATGACATAACCTAATGGTTTCATATCCATGAATGGAGAAAAGGTATGTAAGCTTCAAAAATCCATTTATGGATTGAAGCAAGCATCCAGGAGTTAGAATATCTGATTTTATGAGACAATCAAAGAGTTTGGTTTCTCACAAAATCCGGATGAACCGTGTGTGTATAAGAAGGTTAGTGGGAGTGCAATCATATTCCTTGTACTATATGTAGATGACATATTGCTAATAGGAAACATCAACGATGTCTCTGCTTTATAATCAGTCAAAATTTGGTTAGCTAAGAACTTCTCTATGAAAGATCTTAGAGAAGTAACTTATATTTTGGGGATAAGGATCTATAGAGATAGATCAAAGAGGTTGCTTCATCTTTCTCAGTCTACATACATAGACAAGATGTTAAAGAGGTTTAGCATGGAGCAGTCCAAGAGAGGTTATCTTCCTATGATACATAAGATTACACTCTTTAAATCTATGTGTCCAAAGACACAAGATGAGAGGAATCGCATGAGTTTGATTCCTTATACTTTGGCTATAAGATCAATCATGTACGTTATGTTATGTACTAGACCTCGTGTATCGTATGCTCTAAGTGTTACGAGCAAATATCAGTCAGACCCTGTTGAGGTTCATTAGGTGGCTATCAAGAATATCCTTAAGCACTTAAGAAGAACTAAGGATGTATTCTTGGTATATGGAGAAGGTGATCTTGTCGTAAGCGGGTATACTGATCCCAGTTTCCAATCCGATAGGGATGACTCCAGATCCCAATTTGGATATGTATTCACATTGAATGGTGGTGCAGTTACTTAGAAAAGTTCCAAACAAGAGATAACTACAGATTCGACGACAGAGGCGAAGTACAATGTAGCTTCAGAAGCAACAAAGGAAGCGGTTTAGATCAAGAAGTTCATCATAGAACTTGGTGTGGTTATGAGCATTGCTAATCCAGTGCAGTTGTATTATGACAACAACGGGGCTATAGTGCAGGTGAAGGAACCGAGGTCTCATCAGAAGTCCAAACATGTACTCAGGCGCTTCCATTTGATTAGAGAGATCATTGGCAAAAAAGATGTCAGGATAGAGAGAGTTCCTACTGATCAGAATATAGTCAATCTGTTGACTAAGCCTATTTCTCAGAAGAGTTTTGTGTCACATGTACAAACCTATGGTATTAGATAACAAGGCGATTGGCTTTAGTGCAAGTGGGAGTTTGTTAGAGAAGTGCTCTAAAAGCAATCCCCTTTACCATTTATTGTACAAATCATTTTATGATTAATAAAGACATTTTTCATTATTTCGATGTTCGCACATTTATGGATTTGATGTTGATCTTAAATTGATTTAATGAAGTCCTTAATACAAAACATAGCATGGAGAAATCATAATGAGATTATGATAATAAGATTCCTATCATGTGTAATTATGTTACTATCTAAACTTTCCCTAGTCATAGGATTAATGAGATAGGATATCATTAATCCAGATAGAATAGCACATGTTATACTCCTTGATTGGATCAAGCAGTAGATCTCATAAGTTGTTGACATAAGTTGTTTAGAGTTAACATGTAGATGGTTACTAAGGGTATTAAGTACATTGGATTGACCTATTATAAGAAATCATGTGGATATTCTATTCCAGTGTCAATGATAGTCTCATCATAGCAATGGTGCAAATATCCTTTGACTTGAAGTGCTCAAGGATATCTTGGATACTGATCATATGCTTTGATTCCATTCATCGGTGCCTTTCAGGGGTTACTCATAAGGTGGTGATTGGGTACAGCTTAAGGCATTCGGAGGTAATTTAGTAGCCAAGAAAGTATTCACCACTCCTGATAGAAGGAGATGATACCCACGACTTTTTGTTGGGGTCATTACTTAGTAGTCTCTATCTAGACTAGATATGTGTCATGAAGAGAGTCTTCAATGATACATATAGTAATGAGATCTGATGTAGTCAATCTAGTAGGAGTTGGCACTTTGAATCGAGTGGGGTATAGATGGTGAAAGAACGAATTGCATGACAACATTGCGTAGGAATGATTTTTCCAATCAATTGGGGGTTATGACGTGTTGCTAGATACCGCTCTTGACTTACTTGAATTAAGTGTTAATTCAAGTGGACAATATAGTCAGGAACCTAATGGGTCACACACATAGGAAATCCGAAGGATGAGTAAAATGATCTTGAATGGTGATTCAAGATATATAAGGGTGTATCGCGATGTGATCATGATAGAAAACGTTGCATGGAATGGATTAGAAACAAGTGTTGTTGGCTGCCAATTTGGTCATTAACTTCCCAAAACTTCCATTAATGCATTGTATTCATGGTTATTAACTTCCTAAAACTTCTATTAATGCATGATATTCATGGTCATTAACTTCTCATAACTTCCATTAATGTATGCTATTTATGACTATTAACTTCCCATAACTATCCATTAGTGATGGGGTTATGGGAGGCCAAAGAGGGAGAAAAATAATCATCATTTTCATGCATCTTGTGTAAGTCACAAGTGAAAAAAAGAAAGGTTCTTTCCAACCAAAATCAATTTCTTAGGTACAACAAGAATTTGTATTCTCAAATGATATCAGATGGTTTTGTTGTCGTTGGGAAAATTGATTCTTTGAATCAAATGACTACCGTAACGGATGTCTGACACAAGTGAAAAAAAGAAAGATTCTTTCCTACACACACACTTTTTCTCTCTAACTCTCACAAAAGTTCTTATCTTTGCTAGCATAAAGAAAGAATTCTACCCATCTCATAGTAATGTTTCATTCTTCTATCTTTATGTAGACTTTCATTAGAGACGGTCTACAGTGATCGTTGTGGTTTATGACAACCTAACACAGAGAAGATTACAAAATGAAGGAGATCGTTAGAAAGGTATGTAATCATCTTACATCTCATGTTTTTGTTTTCTATATCTATATGCATGAGTAAATTTAGTTTTTGAGGTTCCGTTTTATTTTTCATTGCATATATTTGATATATATTATAAATGAGATCCATGATCGAAGCCTTACAGTATGCTCTTCAATGGTTATTAACTAGCAGCATGTAGATACTATATATGTGGCCCAATGGTTGTTCAATGGCAGCATGAATGTTGTACATAGTTCAATGGTTCAATGCAAAGAAGACATCATGTATACACTATGTGCGATATTTAAATGAAAAGAAGACAACATGTATAAATTATAGACATTGTTTAATGGTTGTTCATTGATTGAATGAAAAGAAAACATAATTTTATTCATACTAAATACTAGGATTTTGGCTAAGTCCTTTTTCATAAAATTTGTAGAATAAGGTGGTAAGTTATAGATGTACTTGGCAGGTTTTAGGAATCCTTCAGGGGTCTCCCTTATAGCTGAGGAAGAAAATAAAGTTTTCTCATCACCGTAAACTCATGACTAGTAAGAGAAAATCATCGAACACGTGAGGGTGGTTAACGATAAATGACAAACTGTGAGTATATCTTTAAATTGATTTTGTCAAGATGGTTTTTGCCTTACTTTGAAAATTATGTTTATGAATACTTTCACTAGTGCTACTACATGAATTTAAAAGTCAATCTTCATGAGGTTTACATATGCTTTGATTTGGCATTGAATTAAGAATTGGATGCACTTGGAAGCCAACGAGATGTACACATGCCTTAAGTTAGCATTGAATTGAAATTTGCATATGCTTTAAATTAGCATGGAAATGGATTTTGAATATGAATTGAATTGGTATTGAAATGAGGTGTGCGTATGTATTAATTCTGGTTTAGCCTATAGTACGTTGTTAGGTCTTTATACATACGATTATATCGATCATAGTACGTCCTAACGTGTATGGAAGTGGTTTGGGGGCGTCTGTCACTAACATGGCCCTCTGGCTGTATGGAGTATGTATTATGCTAGCATTGTTACGGGTAAGCGATGCAGAACTAGCTCCATAACCACTGATTTATATGTAGTGCTAGCATCATTATGGATAAGCAATGCAAAACCAGCTTCATAGCAATCGGTATATAGGGATTAAGCAAGCATGGGCAAGTGATGCAGAACCAACTCTGTGGCCTTACACCTAAGGGTACCAGATGAAAAAAAAATATAGTGATGGGCTATGTTTAAAAAAGAAGGTTCATGAAAGTATTGATTGCCATCGTTGTTTACTTTACAAGAAAAAATGAACTTGATCTCATAAAAATATGTTTGTGTTTGTTTTACATGTGCATTGATCTTATGAAAAGAAAAGAATATGTTTTGTAAGAGCATTGGTTATTACTTGAAAAGAAAAGAAAATGTTTTTTTATGGAGGTTAATATTTGTATAAATGTTTTGAATGGAAACCAATAACACTCACTGAGCTCGTTTAGCTCATCATTTATTTTTTGTCTTTTAATTATAACCTCCCAGGTGTACACTCAGGGACTTCAGTAACCGAAACTCCAACATTTGAGTAACTGTCTTCGTCACATGCTGCTATGTAGGCTTTTTTTTGTCTTTCACTTGTATTTCATCTTCATGAACCTGTTATGTATATAGTTTTATGGAAACGTGCTTGTGCGTAAATGCTTTTTAAGTTAATGCATGAACATGGTTGAACCTTTTGAAATTGCTTCTGAGTGGACTTGAAGTCCAGAAATTGTAGTGGAGACTTTCATTTATGTATAAAAGTGTTTTGAATATGCTTTACAGGGATTTTGAAAATTTTAATTTTATCAAAATTTAGCTGTTATGCTGCCAAAAGTTTTTAAAAACGGTCCAAAATTTCTACTAAGATTTCCTTTGAAAATCTCCACTGCTTACACTTCCAATATTGAGTCAAAGTGTATTGAAGAAAAAGAGAAAAGGGTTAGCTCCGTGGGAACTTTCCAATTTGATCAGATATCGACTGAAGGGTTTTCGTGGGGTGCCGAGTGGGTCACCTAGTCATCAGGATAAGGGTCTGTCATCAGGAGGCAATTGACTAAAATGAATTTAGAAGTGAAGCTAGTACAAGTTAAAGTGGAGTTTTCACAACTTTAATGACTTTCATCCTATCATGGATGACTTTTGCATTATTATGGAAATAGATAAAGTTATGGAATTAAAGGTTGGTCTAACTGATAAAGTTTTTTAGATCAATCCATTTTTTGTAAATTAGCATCAAAAGTTGCTAGTAGATTTTTTGGGAGGTTGTTGAATTTATGTAAGGGGCTAAGGGCTAGGAAAATAAAAACAGTGAGGGCATTCTCACCAATAAAAAACCATATGTAAGTTATAAAAAGTTCATCATTGATTCCTATAAAGCAAGATATGATCCTAAGGTTTTAACTGGTGGGGAGTTCCATATTAAAGATAATTTGCTGCTCGAAACATGGAATGAAGAGGTTGATGGAGAGCAAAAGAGCTTGTGATTATTCTAAATAAAGTTAACTATTTCTCAATATAGAAGTATGAGGAAGAAATTTTTAGAAAATAAGGCGAAGTTGTAGTACGGGGTAGAAAAAGAAAGGCTCAAAATAAAGGTTCACTACTGATGGAATTATCAAACTTGAGAGATTATGGGATAAACAACTTAATTGATCTCTTTATTATAGCTAAGACTACTTCTAGCAAAAAAAAAAGAGTTTAGCTCAATACTTTACAAGTTTTTTTTATAAAAGTTTATTTGTAGATTTAAATAGTGAAACTGTGATAAGTTTAGATGTTTGATAGGAGGAATCTCTAATCTAAGAATAACGAAGAGAAATTTTAATGATATTTTAGTTCTACAAAAAGAAAAGAAAGAGGGGAACCTAAATAATATTTAAAAAAAGTTCAAAATATTCCAAATTGGGAAAATGCAACTAACTATTATAGTTTGATTAATATAAGTTTATCAGGCTACCCATTTAATTTGAGTAACAAATGTGATGGTAAGGGATTCTTATGTAAAGATGAAATTTCATAAATTTTTCTACTCCTTAAATCAGTTACAAAACTTTCTTAACTCCAAAGTTATACACGTAGAGGTTGTGGCAAACAACCATCTACTGTTGAAGCTCAAATGGATAAGGAAAAAAAAAATTTATTTTTATTAATGGGTTCTGATTGGAAACTATGTGATTTTATTACCCAAATTTCAAGTGATTTTTTTATAGGTAGAATGTTATTATAAAGGTGTTATTCTTTCTTACTATAAAAAAATTTGATGAAATTGGAGGAAAGATCTTATGGGTGGAATAAAAATGCTTCTGTACATATGTAGATAGAAATAACTCACATACTAAGTAAAATGAAAAGTTTAAAAATACAGGAGAGGAACCATAACATATCATTTTGATTTAAAGGCTTGAGGAAGAGGTAAATATTTTATTTAACAAAGACTTCATGTAATATCCTAGTTCGATTATTGCATTGTGTAATGTGTTGTACATGCATTTTATAGATTATGCTCTATTTATGGTGTACTAGAGTAATTTAAACGTCTAAATGTATTATTGAGGTTATAAAGGATATCATGGATAGATCAGAGATGGTTTTGGACTCGACCAAAAATTTCTCGAAAAATTTCTGAAAACTCTGAAAAGCTATAGAATAAGTCCAAACAAGCTTTAGAAGCCCCGAAATGTGCTTTGGAGATTTAGGTGACACTTTTGAATGAAATTCGGACGATTTTGATGACATTCAATGATTTCTAGATTCAATATGAAAATTCTTCCAAGCAACCAAAAAAGTTACCAAACAATTTTGAAATATGATTAAAAGCTCCGAAATTAGGATTGGAATTCATAGGAACTGAAACAGGTCAAAACGAAGATTGTTTGAATAGAATTTAGGTAATCCAAAATTATTGGACTAAAATGCCCTTTTTGGAAAATACTGGGTGTTGAGGATCTAAACTCATCTGAAACTCTTTTGAAGCATCCAATCAATAAGTATTAACCCTAATTCGAGTATTTTATGGTCAATTTGATGATAAGACGGATATGAAATATTTTCTGAATTTAATTCGGTTAGTTTGTGAATTAAATGCATAAAGGGCAATTTGGTTGTTTTATATTCATTAAAGGGCAATTTGGTACTTTGACAAGAAGTTAGTGGGTTGATGAGTCATTAGAAGAGAACTAAGTAAATGGTGTCAAGTGGCATAGGTAAAAGTGTAAATATGAGACATTTTTTATAAAGTTGTAATTATAAGAAGTTATTAAGGATAAAGGTGTAATTATAATGAAAATGGTGGGCAAACCTGTAATTAAGAAAAATGCTCGTCTTTTTTAAACGTTGGTGGCTGGCTAATTAATAGAAAAATGTAGTGAAAGTGAGAGACCAAAAAATAAAAGAGAAAGAAGAGAAGCAAGGGTGACTCACGGCCAAGAAGAAGAAGAAGAAGGAAGTTGCAATTTTGATGGGTTTTGGAGTATGATTTGAAAAGAGCTTCATCAAGACTGAGTGTTCTTCAATTGTCCAAAAGATTGAAAGAAAGTGGTAAGTTTTCCTAACCTAAATTTCTAGTTTTAGGGGTTTTGCATGGAATGGATTTGTGAAAGATCAATGGTAATTTTGACTTTCCATGGAGTAGATAATAAGTTTGAAAGCATTTATGGGCTACAAGAAAATCAATAAAGAAATTAAGCTTGAGAGAATCTAACATGGCTAGGGTTTTTAGTGTGGTATGATCCAAAAAGTCAATTTTGGTTGAATATGATAAGAGAGATAGCCACGTTTAGTGAAATTCTATTATAGGTTCTCGGTTCACTTAAACCAGTCCTATTGTTTTGGCCATAACTCGGCCTACAAACCTTTAAATTGGGTGATTCCAACTAGATATGAAACCTAAGACATAGTAATAAAAATCTCTAGAAGAGACCTTGACCTAAATCTAGCTGAAAACATTGAACTTTGAGATTGAAAATGGTAACCTAATAATGCCTTTGTGTTGAAGCAACATGTGATATTTGGTGCATATTTCATGATTTAGAAGCCCAAATGGCCAAAGTTTTGATTTTATGGAAACTAGAGACATAGGAGAACAAATGACTAAAGACCTCAAAACCTAACTTGAATGTTTGCTATATGAAAAATAAGGAACAAGTAGAGGTATGGATTCTGGATATGGGTCATAACCTTGACTTATCATACATGATTATGATATGGTGAATTAAATTGGGTAAGATTGTATTTTGAAGAAATTGGTAAGTTAGAATGGGTAAAATATGGTATTTAAGTGACTTTTGATGTTAGATTTGGAAACGGAGAACAATAGGTTAGCTTACAGATGCAAAAAGAAATACGATTAGCGTACTTGTTATGCGATTAAATACTAATATTGAATTTGGTTAAACCGAATTATAGTTTTAATTTCTTATTTCCAAATTTGGAAATAAATGCCTAAGTGAAATGCGTTTTATGTAGGTAAAAGAGAGGCACCGAATGCATAAGTGTGCTTGGTGATTAGTTTGTGAAGTTTCGAGTGTATTTTAATTCTTTTATATGACTAAATTCTTTGCAAAAGAATTCGTGACATGTAAGTGTTTTTTAAATTGATTTTATGCAAATGGTTTTTGTTTAAGGAAACTAGTAAGTTGTGAGTGTTCTTTAAATAGATTTTATGCAAATGGTTTCTATTTATGGAGACTAGCAAGTTGTGAGTGTACTTTAAATTGAGTTTATGCAAATGGTTTTCACTTGATCATGAGATGAATAATTATGCTGAGTTTTATGCAAATGATATTTTACAAGTAAATATTGCTAGCATAAGTGTATGTTTTGGCAATATATAAATTTTAATTTGAAAGATAAATTTTATATCATTGGGAGTTACATTGAAATAATTCAATTATGAATCCTTCCATACTTGATTTAGAAAATAAGATGAGTCGTAAATGTAAGAGTTACTTTTGCCTATTGTTGGGACCCAATCCTGGGAACCGGATCCCAACCGGAAAAGCGGAAAGCGGAAACAAAAATCAAAAGCGGAAGCAAACGAATCTAATACGGAAACGAATTGAATACGAATCTAATCGGATCAAAGGCGTACGAATCGAATCAAAGCAAATAAACGGTTTGATCGAGCTGCAAACAAATTCCGACATCTGATTACAAACACTTATGGAAAAACTATCGGGTTGGAAACCTTAAGACTATCTATCTAAACAAATCCAAATCCGTGTACATTTTTTTCTTCTTACTTGCTCATTTTTTTCTCATTTCATACCGAATGGACATTTAAGACGCATATCTACATATCCACAATTCATACACGATAAACACTTCAATATTTTCAGCTCAATCAACACAATCATCAGTATCATCGGACCTCCCGTCCGGAATCCACATACAATCAAACACATTCATCTTACCTCATCCATATACCATTCACATACATAATTCATAATTCATATCCATCATACTCAATTATATACACAATTTCATAATTTATTTACATCACTAAGTAAATGCTTAGAAACATTAGTAGCTTTCCAAGCCATATATAAATCAATACCGAAAACCTAATTACAAATCCAAAAATCCAAAATTACATAAAATACTAACTGAGCAAAAGTGAACACAATCTTTGACTTTCTTTCATCCGATCTCCTGCTCGAATACCTGGAGATGGGGATGAAAGGGGGGGTGAGCTAGACAACTCGTGGATAACATGTTTATATATTGAAACATAAGTGAAAATCATTTTCTAAACTTTTGCCATTTTATAAAAATCTCACGGTAGGAAATTCATCGAAAGCTTATTATTTTCTTTTACAAACTTCTCAAATCATTTAAATCATTTCATAAACAATTTTCAAAATTTCGTGGTTCAAAACTCACTTTCTGAAATTTTTCAAAAGGTTTCACAAATCATAACTGATGTTACAAACAAGAATGCATCACATTACAAATGCATCACACTATAAACAAAATC
>JAOTAX010000002.1:24788961-24806662 GCA_025629825.1 Erythroxylum guanchezii | reverse complement strand
ACTCGGTGTCTAAAGAAAGCTGAAAGGAAGCTCTACAACTTCCATGAAGAACTTAAAACCAGATTCAATCTCTAAATAGGTCAAAAACTCCACACAAAGTGGCTGGTCGATCAGCCCACCTAAACAGCAACAGAAATTCTAAACCTCGTAACTTTTCACTCCATTTTCCAAAAATTCCATACTTTGTATAATTGGAAAGATAAAAACAATTTCGACAATTTTCATGAAGAACTTCAAAGCAATTTTAAACTCTAACTAAGTCAATTCTTCAGTCAAAGTTTCTGCCAGAATAGTGTGGCCTCCTAATACCACGTTCAAACTTCAAATTTTCATATCTTCCAATTCTCACATCCAAAATAAACAAATAATACCTCATTGAAAAGCTAGGAAAATCTTCTATGACTTTCATGAATACTACTTAACTCAATTTAAAACATATCAATCCAAAATTTTTCTCAAAACACTGCATATAAAATCCTACACTTATGTGCATTTTCAAAAACAAAGTAACATACCCTTAACTTCGAAAAATCATAACTTTCACTTCCAATATCGAAAAATATCATACTTTATGGCAACAAAAGCTTTCAATATAAGCTACAAGTTTTATAAAGATCATTTTCTCAAATTTGGCCTAAATCAAAAAGTCAACTCTGTACTCCAAAAAGTCAAACTTTCATAATTCATCAAATTCTCACACTTTTACTCTTTATTTCTTAATTTTCAACTTCCATTTTAATCAACTCATTCACTTTACTCTCATAACCCATACAAAGCTACTCAAATATCAAAGTCATCAAAACAAATCAATTCTTTTCTCATTAATTTTCTTAAAGCACAAAAACATCTATAACACAATTTATATACAAAAACACTTATTCAATTTCATTTTAATATTTCTAATTTCCACTAAAAATTCGGGGTTCAACACCTATGGTACACCACTAGGCTTTCTATATATTATTATACCAGTATGTTTATGGTCGTTAACCTATTACGGCTAAGCGATGTAGAACCGACTCCGTAAATAGTGGTTAACTAGTCACGGGTAAGCGATGTAGAAACAATTATGTGACTAGTTACGAGTAAACGATGCAAAACCAGCTCTGTAACTACCGGTCTATAGCGGTTAACTTGTTGCGGGCCAGCGATATAGAACCAGCTTCGTAACAAGTCGTTAACTAATCGTGGGTAAGTGGTGCAGAACCAGCTTCATGACTTTAGGCCTAGTATACCGTATGGTAAAGAAACTAGTGGTGGGCGACGTTGAGTAAGAAAAGTCATGAAATTAATAATTCCACCACTATTTGTTTTTAAAAGTAATTAAAGAGGCATCGTATGGTACCAATTCTAGTAGTTGACTTATTTTCAGTATAAAAGTTTTCATAAAACTTATTGCCACCATTGTTTATTGGTTAAGGAAAAAGGGAAATGGAAAATGGAAACTTTTACATGATGAGCTTCATTGCGAAAAAGCCTTTCGAAATAGTATTCAAGAAAATTTAAAATTGTGTTTTACGAAATGTTATTTGAATACCAATTGCTATGATGCACGAATGAATTGTTATGACTAGTATTTTACCATGAGCTTTACTACTGTATAGGAATATTTCAATTATGTTGTTATGAAAAGTTTAAATTTTTAGTAAACTAATTAACACTCATTTAGCTCACCTTTATTTTTATGTTTTTAAAAAAACCACCCCAAGTATGTGTACAGGTGTTGCAGTAATTGAGACTCCACTGCAAGATTAGTTGTATCGTTAGGTGCTGTTGTGTTTTTCTTATCTTTCTTATGTATGTGTTTGCTTGAAATTGACTTAACTGCTTGTATTTATGTTGTAAAGCATTTTTGGAAAGGGTTTAAAAGTGTGATCTTATAAACATCTTTGGTATTGTTAATCTCTTTTTGTTAATGAACTATGAGGGCTTTAGTCCTCAATGAAGTTTTTAAAATGTTAAGAATTGTATGTTTGTGATTGCTTATGATGTGGACTTGAGGTCCCATTCCAGAAGTTAAAATGGTATATGAAATATTAGAAGTGTTTTAAAATGTGTTATGCAAGTTTTTGAAAATTTTGGGAAGGACAAAATACAACCGTTTTGCTGCCGAAATTTTTAGTAAAATGATTGAAAAAAAGGGTTTCCCACTATTTTTCGCGCTTTTAAGTTTTAGAGTAGAAAAGGTTTTTAAAAATTGAATGGCTTAGCTTTGTGGGAACCCTTCGATTGAGATAGATATCAATTGGAGGGTTACTGTGGGTCACCGAGAGGGCTCCACTTGGGTTCTAGAAGGGGAACTTCGGGATAACTCCTTTCACTTGATGCAGAAGTAGATCGAGGGTGTTATGACTACAATGTAGGGACATGAATACTAAATTTTTGTGTGAATAAACCAACTATAGAGTGTAACAAATTTTCATTTTTAGGGTGCAAAAAATATTAAGGTTAACATTTGAAGCAACATTAGAGGTTTTATTAAAGATGTTTATATTTCTAGAAGATCTTTAAGAATGAACATTTTGTGGACATAATCTAGTCAACAATTTTTACTGAATTAAGTTAAGAACTTCTTAAAGCTTTTTATCCAAGGAGATTAAAAAAAGTTATATTTAACATGCACCTAAAAAATGCTCCCTGCTGGAATGGATTTTCTCCCTTGTTTTTTATATAATTTTTGACATCTTATTGAAGGAGAGGTTTCAATTCTAAATAGCAAAAAGACTCATTTAAGGGACTAATCATACTTTTATTTGCCTAATTCCTATGGCTTTACTATATCCTTACTTTTTGAATTTCAATTAGTCTATTTAATAATTTTTATTATAAATTAATGTCCAAAATAATTGTCAATATACTTAAAGGTATCTTGGATTGGGTGGTTAGTGAATTTCAATGAGCTTGTATTATAGGATAATTTATTATCAACAGTTTTTTAATTACATCATTAAGCACCATCATTTTTTAGCTTTATAGATGAGGAAAGTTAAAACTTGAAAGATATAACTTCAAAACTTGATAAAGCCAAAACCTATAATAAAATTGAGTAGAATTTTGTATGAACACTCTCTCTTTAATATAATATTTGCAATATGATTTATGAAAGTTAATATGAGATGCATCTTTCATTTCCTATTCAATTTTATGACTTGACCAATTCAAATAGGTTATCTCTATAATCATTTATTCTATGAATAGGATCTTTCTTTTGAAAGATAGAGACTGAAGATGAGGAATGACAAATTAGTCTCAATTTAGTCTATCTTAATTTGAAGTCAATAGGTTTAACTCAATTTGACTAAGATTAAACTTCATAATTTTTTTCAAACTCGATCAATCATGATAAATTAGTTGGCTCTAAGCTAGTTAAATTTAGACAATATTTAATCAGCTAATGTTCAAACACTTTGTATGTTTGTGGCTTGTGGAGATGAGGTGAAGGACCAAATCACATGAAAGTTAATGTTTGACGACAACTTTTCGGTTTGTTCTCCTTATCATTTTGTTAAATATTTCTCTCAGGATTATAAAAATTAAGATTCTACTGTTAGGCTATTTAATGTCTCATGTAATTTATAGATTTGAGTCCAATGAAAAACATTCAAGATGATAATTATTGGGTATTAATTAAAGGGTTCTCAAATAGGTCAAAGACCTTTTTCCCCTCTCTTCCAATTATCAAACGACTTATCGGTTGGTGGTGTTATACAAGTTTTAGAAATTTATTGAAAGGTGATCTGAATCAATACGGACTCTCTCAGGGACATAGTTTAAACCAATTGTTAGGCTTAGGCACCTAAGATTTTTAGGGTTTGATTTAATTTAATTTTTAAACCATTTTGGGCATTCAACTTTTAGAGAGACGTGCAACACAAAAAATGATATTTTAGGTTGAAGGATTGAATTTGAATCCCATGCCAAAGTGGGCCCAGTATCTGGTCAAAATCTTGCCATGTGAGAGAATAACCAAGTAGGAAAATAGTCAATTACGTTGTTGACCCAAACAAAAGGAAAAGATATGGTAACTTGAAATATATGTTTTGAGAAAATTAAAAAAAGGAAAAGAAATATATGTTTTGATGGCAATAGAGCCAACAGTTAATTATGTCCATATGATTCTTAACCTTAATTACCAATTAGTCAAGATAGTTAGGTGAGGAATGGAAGGCGAACATTTAGTTTGAAGGCCAAGTATTCATTTCATAGTATGCAATATCTACATTTAGTTTAATTAATACGAGTACTGTCACCGAATGATTGTTTAATAGTCTTCTATCAGTGCTTTTGGTTAGAAAGGGTTTTCTTTGCAGACCAATTACGCGTCTCCAAACACTCTTTGACTAATCTAAACCTAATCTCTGGATACATATCGCTTCACATATAATTAACACGGAAGCTTTCAGTACTCTATTCGTCAGTATACCTTTTCCATTTGTCTCTTTGTCGAAAGAAAGATAAAATTTATACCTGAAAGAACAATTAACTATCAACGAAAGGGACACTTAACCACATAACTTAGTAACGAAGTACTTGATGTGCAAATTTGGATATTAAACACATGTAGCATTTGCTTTGTTACAAATTAAGGATTAGTATTAAATAGCTTATGTTAGTTATTGAAAACAGGCAATGCATCCAATCATTCCTGTAAGGCATGTTAAGCTTAATTTTAGAAAAGTTAGTTTGGACTTTGGATGGCCGAAATTTATACCCCAGAAGTTTAAATACATACCTTCTCAATCTGTTCACCAAAATATAATATTATTATATTATTCTAAATTTAACCTCATTTCTATTGATTAAAAATCTATATAGTGGACTAAATTAAAGGAAGATTTTTCCATTAAATTGATTAGGTCGAGAAACGAATTTCTCCTAAATTGAAATTCCCACAATAACTTCTCTTTATTCAGAAAATGATGATACAGAAAATAGACGCTTAAACGGCAGAAGCGAAGCTCTAAGAAATGATAAAAACTGGTTTGATAAGGCTCCTGAAGCTCATGATCAATCTTGATCAAGCTCAATTTTGAGGCCACCAATGGTAACTAAACCCTGACCATACCTAGGCACCAAGGTCACAATCACACTATCATCATCTTCAACATCCAAATCCTCCAACAAGTCAGTAATCCCAAGTCTCAAGCATGTGTTCATTTTCTTCTTATGCTTATGTTTGTGAGGAACACTCACAAAGCTCCCTGCAAACTCTGTCTTGTCCGGAGTACTTGGTGCATCATCCTCGTCGTTGATGTACACATCAAACTTCACTATTGTATCTCTCTCGAGCTCGATCCCTTCTATCACTAAGACCTCCTCTTCATCTTCCTTCTCCTTCTTACTCCTTCCTTTCTTTGGCCTCGCAACCATAGTACTTATCACCTTGTCCAGGACCAAAGGAAATGATCTGATTGGTGTCAGAGCAGTCTTTGATTTTTCAGCTGCCAGTGCAACATTGTGGATGTGAAGAGCCTTTGCAAGTTTCTTGAGTGTCCTTCTTGGGGTCGGCTTGGATTGTAGCCAAGGAATGTCGACACCTTGATAATCATATCCGAGGTTTTTATTGTCGAGACAGTCTCTAACTTTGACACGAACAGGGTTAGCGTTCTCGTCATAGAAGAGAAAAGTCGCGTCAAGCCAATCAGGGTCAGTGAAATCAGTTCGTTTGCCACCCAGTGACTTCCATACGGTCCACATCCGATCAACATTGGAATGGTGAGCGAAGAAAATTGGATCTCTCGCAGCTGAGTAGAAATTGCCCATGTCTTCAAGATTAGGTTGGGTGTTGTCTCCTGTCCATAAGTGGATTGGACCGTGTGGAATGTTTTCGATGGAACCGGCTCCAGGGTCTGCTTCATCACCTGCACGGTAGGGACTTCCAAGAAAAAGTCTAGCAGTCTTGCCGTTAGACACCATCTGCCTATACATGATTGTAAGATTGCTAGACAATTGATCCTGGTTCGAAGTTGGGGTTTCTCTGCCATTGTAATCGAGATCAATCAATGTTGGTGGTTGATGATTCTTGCTGCGGAGCTGGTCATACAGTGGGGAAGAAGGGTTGGCATATATGGCTGGCAATTGCATGCCATTAGGCGAGTCCCAATTCCAAAAGGGCATAGCAAAAGTCGGATCATCAATCAGTTTGCCCAAGATCTTCTCAAAGAAGTAAAGATAATATCTATGGAAGGGAAAGAAGAGCCATGAGTTGTGAACTTGAAGATCTAAGTCTGAGAACGCTACTTGGTGATAAGCACCATCACAATAAGCACAATGAACATTGGCTTGTTGCGTGAAGCTACGTGGGTCACTATCAGGAAGGGCCTTCATGAGGTCCATGGCCTTGGAAAATTTAGCAATGTAAGCATCGTCAACTAAATGAGCTGCGGGTCTGATTCTCAATGGAGAGTTTGAAGGAGGAAGCTGGAAATCCAGGATCTTAGTTGATGGTGGAGGACAGCAGTTGGTTGGTTTTGCACCGGCTGGCAAGTCTGCCTTGCCACATTTGGTTAGGTCTGGGGCTGAGATTGGCTTAGCAAATGCAAAGGGGTCGCCGATACTCGTTGCACTGTAGAGTCCTCCCAAGCCAAGCAGCATATCTCTTCTTGTAGTAGCATTTTGGTGATGAACACCATTATCATCATCATCTGTGGCTTTGCATAAAACTCTAGGGATATAGTGAGGTCTTAGTTTAATCCTCTTGATTACGTGATCTTGTGATGTTTTTGGGAGTGAGGGGCGGCAAAAGGAAGCGTAAGCAGTGGAGGTGGTGGTAGGAGGAGAGGACAAAGCCATACTTGGTCCGGATTAGGAGGAGTTGAGGTTCTAGGATTTGTGTGGTTTTATAATGAAATGTTTCAATTAAAAAAATTTCCTAGTTGACAATTAACAACGACTAGCACCACATGGCTAAAAAGAGATCCAAGTTTGCAATTAACTAATGGAATATGCACACATGATCATCAGCCTTCAGTACTTTACATGTCAAACAGGCAGCTCTTGGGAGGCTACCTAACAATGGTTGAAAGTTTATAATTAGATGTGCAATGCTGCTTCGGGGATTCAACTCCGCAAGTGACAAAAATCTTAATGTTGACGCGCAATGGGCCGGGCTTTCAAGTATCATTTCACACCAACCGAGGTTGCTTATTTGGCTGAACGAGGACGAAAAGATTGTGAAATTTTGAAAATGAGGTAGTTTTAGTTTTACCAAATAAAGAATTTGAGATTAGCTGTCATGCTCATCCAAGGCTTAATTAAAAACTAATTTTCGTGCAAGAAACCAACATGCAGACTACTAGCTACTAACATGGAGGGGGGCGGCAGCGAACCTTTTAATATTTCAGTTTTTACGGGCACCAGATCTTCTTTGTTTTTTTTATGGTATTCCATTTATTTTTAACCACAGATTTACGTAAACTACATCTAACTTAAATTTCTTTATATTTATGTGTAGAAATTTGAAGCGTTAACTCTTTCAATAGCATGTCATGTGCATTTAAGGTTCTTGGAATACGGCTTTGTTTCTGTATAAACAATGCGTGGTTGACGTTGGATTCACTAGCTTAGGCACGTGTTGCCGAATTCTTTTCAAGCGTAAACCTTCTTTTTTGGATCAGTGTCGATCAACTCCACTGGAGTTTGACAAGGATATAATTAAGACAACTTGCACGAATATTTTGTTGATATAATCTGTTTAATTATTCTTGGCTATGGAAGTATATATAAACTAATTATACACTAAGCGGCTGTCATCAACTTATGATTGAACCTAAACGAGTTAAGTCTCAAATTGAAACACATCCTGTTGGCAGTGTTCAAATTTTTGAGATCTTATAATCTCGTACGCACTGAAAACCTCACAGCTTTAGGATAGATATTCTTGTTCTTTTGTTGTCCAGTGGAGAAGGGCTGATAAACATGTACTAATCTTCTACAATCTCAACAATATTATTATGAATTTATTTTCTATATCTTATATGTTATTATCTCAACAATTAAGATATCATAAGACATATAAATACGGTGTAAAGTTATTCATCAATATACAAGAAAACAATATATTTACATATCAATTATGTTCTTCTCTATTATCATGATATCAGAGCCAACACAGTAATCATCTCACCAAATACACGCAATTTGCATTCACAAACTGCAGTCAGTATTTTCATTAAACATCTATCCTTCCTATTAACTTACCACAACCCAAAACACACGACAACATTGTCTCCATTATACACCTAGCCCAAAATTTGCAAAACTCGACATACATCTCAAATGGCAGCCTTAATTTTCCTACTTTACTATTCAATCAGATCACAAATTTCCTCACTATACAGTTGAATTTAACAAATTACCTCATTTGGCAAAATCAAGTTCATGTCGTCCTCACTACGTCTAATCTTGTTGGATATATTGATGGTTCCATAACACCACCGGATGATGATTCTTTAGATTTCCCCAAATGGCAAAAGTTCGACAGGCTGGTATACTGCTTCTCTGACTAGCTCTATTACAAGGCTTGCAATCGGTTGTACCACAGCACAGGATCTATAGGTTGGTCTAGAAAGCCACTTCATGCAACAATCAACAGCGATCTTTACTTCGATGTCAACTCTACACACTGAAGAAAGGATCGAATTCAATCACTGACTTCCTTGCCTCAATCTTTGCCACCGCTAACGAGCTTGCTGCTATTGGTGACAAAATTTCTGATGAAGATCTAGTGCTTCTCACTCTGAATGGACTACTGTCAGAATATGAGTCCTTTATCACATCCATTGAATGTCGAGAATCTCCATTTTCCTTCCGTGAACTCAGAGCGAAACTCCTCATTCACGAACAAAGATTACTCTCCTTTCACTCCTCTTCCCTCCAACTCAGCGTTTCTTGTCTCCTATACAGGTCACATGTCTTCCTTCTCTAATGGACACAGCAGCACTCGAGGGCGTCGTGGCAGGAGACACTCAAGCTTCAACCCTAATTTTCACAGGTCTTCTTCATCCAGTCTGCAGGGATCCGCTAATGTCATTGAAGATGGGCTCCACCCGACAGCTACTTACTCCTCTCCTCATTTCCAAGCCCACCAACCTCAAGACCCAGCTCAGCAACATCACAATTATATTTTTCATCAATACCCAACCCAATCTCATTATTTCCAGCAGTCCACGATCCACAATAAGTCAACTCGTTGCCAAATTTGCTGGAAATGAGGTCACATTGCCGCTTAATGTCGATTCTGTTACTCTGTATCTCGAAATTGCCCCACAAATTCCTCACTTCATCCAAACAACTTTTCCCCTGCTTTTACTGCCTTAAACATCCACAATCCTTCAGACCCTCCTACACTTACTTCCAATCCTACTACTAAATGGCTTCCGGACACTAGAGCAACCAATTACATGACACTCGATCCTCACCTTGTCAAATTTGAAACTCCTTACAATGGTCCAAATTAAGTGATTGCCGGTAATAGACAAACTCTTCCTATATCCTCCACTGGTAATGTTACCTTATCTATTACAACTCGTCCTCTTCACCTCAATAATATTTTAATTGTCCCTAATCTTACTGTCAATTTACTTTCTATAGCTAAGTTTGTTAAAGATAACTCTTGTCTTATTGAGTTTAACCCATTTGGTTATATTGTGAAGGACCTTAGTACCAAGAAACCTCTATTCGTGGGATCCATCCACTATAATCTCTATCCTATGAAGGTCCCACTCCACTTCACAGATCTGTTTGTCATCCATGCTACTTCCACTCAACTCAACCTATGGCATCAATGTTTGGGTCATCCTTGCTCAGCCATGCTCTTTAGATTATCTCTTCCCTTTAAATTGTCAGCACATGTACTGAATAATTGCACTTCATGTTTATTAGGCAAAAGTATACGTCTTCCCTTCACTTTATCATCTCGTGTTTTTACTATGCCATTATAAATTATTCACTATGATATTTGGGGTTCGTCACCATCTCCTTCTTTTTTCTAGCTATCGTTATTTTATTATTTTCATTGATGACTTTAGATACTATAACTAGATTTTTCCTTTAACCCACAAAAATCAAGCACTTTATCAATTTCAACTCTTCAAAACTAATGTTGAAAATATCTTCTCCACCACAATTAAAACTTTGCAATGCGATGGAGCTCCTGAACTCATCAAAGGTCCTTTCGCCGCTTACCTTGCCTCCCATGGCATGTCTTACAACATTTCGTTCCCTCATACCCCTCAACAAAATGGACTTGATGAGCGTAAAATTCGCCATATTACCGAAACTGGGCTTACTCTTCTCCTTGATGCCTCTCTAACGAAATCTTTTTGATTCGAAGCCTTCTCTACAGCCACCTACCTTATTAATCTATTCCCCACACTTGTCCTCAATCGCAAGTCACCTCATGAAACCCTGTTTCTAGATTCACCTAATCTTTCACACCTTCGTGTTTTTGAGTGCACTTGTTTTCCTTTTCTTGGGGCAATTCATACAGGCAAACTAACTCCAAAGTCCACCAAATATGTCTTTATAGGGCACTCATTACAATACAAAGGTTATCATTGTTTTGACCCTATCACCTCCAACTTTACATCTCACGGCATGTCCGATTTCTTGAAAATATTTTCCTTTATGCCAATTCCACCCCTAATATGTCTCCCATATCCTCTCCCTCTACCATCTTGCTCCTATTACCTGCTCTAACCTCTTCCTCTTCACCAAACACCACATCAAACCCATTGCCTCCTTCACCTCAACATTATATGATCACTCGTACACATGATAACACCCGTGTTCTCTGGATCCTTTCCGACTATGTCAACTATTCCACAAACACACAAACCTCACATACCCCTAATCCTACCTCCTTCACCCAAGCAAACAAATATCCACATTGGCGTTAAGCCATGCTTGATGAGTTTACAGCTCTACATCGCAATCACACATGGACTCTTATCCCTCCTCCTCCTAATGCTAATATTGTTGGATGTAAATGGATTTTCCGCAGCAAAAGAAATTCTGATGGGTCCCTAGATCGCTATAAAGCTCGGTTAGTTGCCAAAGGCTACCATCAGGCTCCTGGCAGTGACTACACTGATACCTTTACCCCATTAGTCAAACCCACCACTATTTGCCTCATCCTTACCATTGCTCTATCTAAAAATTGGCTTGTTCATCAGCTTAATGTTCACAATGCCTTTCTTAACGACAATTTAAGTGAACTGATTTTCATGCCTCAACCTCCTGGCTTCATTGACCTTTACAGACCATCTTATGTCTGTCATCTTCATAAAGCTATCTATGGCCTCAAACAAGCTCCAAGGGCCTGGTTTCATCGCCTGAATCAAAAGCTACTTGATCTCAAATTCACCCTCACCAAATCTGACACGTCCTTACTTGTTCATTCCACTACTTCTAATACCACATATCTCCTCGTATATGTTGATGATATCCTAATTACCGGCTCTTCACCCTCTTTTATCACCATTCTCATTCATGATCTTAACACTACATGCTCTATCAAAGATCTTGGTCTCCTTCATTACTTTCTTAGGATAGAAGCAACTACCACACCCACTAGACTCCTTCTTACCCAACCTAAGTGCATTAAAGATCTTCTTCTTTGCACAGGCCTTGCCCAATCTAAACCTGCCATCACACCAATCACACCAACTCTTCCTCTCTCTAAAAATCATGGTAATCCTCTCCCTGATCCTTCTGAATATCAAAGCACTGTTAGTGCTCTCCAATATCTTTGTCTTACTCATCCTGACATTTAATTTGCAGTAAATAAAGTCTCTCAATTTTTTCATTGCCCTACCGAACCGCTGTTAAAAGGATCCTTCGTTATCTTCGCTCCACATTAACTTTTGGTATCCATTTAACCCGACAAACCTTTCTCTCTATTCAAGCCTACTGTGACATTGATTGAGTTGGGTATCCTGATAACTATCGATCTATATTTGGCTATTGTATTTTTCTAGGATCAAACCTTATCCCTTGGAATGCAAAGAAACAACCCACTGTTGTCAAATCTAGCACTGAAGCTGAATATCGTAGTATAGCTAATGCTGCTACTGAAATATGTTAGATTACGTCTCTTCTTGGTGAAATTGGTTTCTCTCACATCACACCCACTCTTTGGTGTGATAATCTAGGTGCAATTGCTATTAATCCCATCACTCACACTTGTACCAAACACATTGAGATAGATATTCACTTTGTAAGAGATTTGATTACCAACAGGGTGCTTACTATTTAGTATCTATCTTCATGTGATCAAATTATAGACATCATAACCAAGGCTTTATCTTCCTCTGCCTTTCACAGTTTTCGAAACAAGCTCATTGTGACAATTCACCGTGCCCTTGAGGGGGCCTGATAAACATGTGCTGATCTTCTACAATCTCAATAGCATTATTATGATTTGCATTATCTTATATTCCATTTTATCTCCTATATCTTATTTGAATTTATTTTCTGTTATCGTATCTATTATTATCTCAACAATTGAGATATCACAAGACTAGTATATATATGGTGTAAAACTATTCATCAATATACAAGAAAACAATACATATACGTATCAATTATGTTCTTCTCTATTATCAAGGGCCATCCCGACCAAGACAACATTTGCCAACCTAGTTCTATGGCTATTTTACTGTTATTAGCTCGAACGTGTTGAAAAGGGGGATCGGAGAGCTTGTTTTGGTCAATGACGCAATCTTGCACGCATTAAATTTCACGATTTACTTAAGTTTTATAATGATAACAACGGAGATAAAGATCATAAAACTTTATTGAAATCTTAATCGTCAATCCATCTCATCCCTACGACCAGGAAGGTTCAGCCACTTGACCCGTTAATTTATTGTCGGGCGGTAGTTTCCAGGATCCATCAGGGCGATGAAATTCTTTGGTAAGTGACTAATAAATTTGATTTTTATAAGAAAGATAGGGCGTTAGAAGTTTCACTTCGTAGTAGTAATTACATCGAAATGACTAACTATACGACAAGACCAAAAGTAACTATCTAATACTAGTAGAGATTAGGGTTAAAATCCTTTGGAGTTGGATTAACTAGTTTTTGGATCAGAAAACTTCATTTCTTATAAAATATAAAGTTGAGCACGGAACTCTATTATTCTTATCATGTATGTAAAAGTATGAAGATCAAAGATATGAGAAGGTTCTTGTCAAATCCACGTGCCTATGTTTTGAAATGTCAAAGATTGAAAATATAGATTCAAGGAAAGCGTGTGACGAAGAAATTTGATCCTACGTTATCTCTTTCTCCATAAATTACGTCAAGCAACATCTTAAGTCAATGTTTGGTTTGATTTAAAGGAAGCGAAAACAATTCAGGTTCAGCTATTTACTTTTATTTTCAAATTTAGTATATATAATTTTATTTTAGATTTTTCATTTCTTTTTTTAATTTTTATATAAAAACCACAACAAATAGTTTTTTTTTGGTTTCTTTATTGTTACAATCTGATTTATTATCAAATAAATATATATTATTTAATTATTTAAAATGATGTATAATTTAATTTTTGTAAATAAATTAAAATATTAATTATTAATAAATTTAAAATATCTTTATAATATATAAATTTCAAGTAAATTTTTAATCTTTAAATTATTTATTTTAATAAAATAAAATAATTTTTATAGATAATTTATTAATAAATATTATATGATAAACTTAATTAATTAAAAAAATTTGCTTTAAGTTTTTATCTAATATATAACTATCTTAAATAATAAAAATATAGCATTAACAATTAAATATGCTTTTGTTTTGTTCGAAAGCAAATAGAAAACTTAAAAAATAAAAATAAAAAAAGGAGTGGAACTTAACCATCCCTAAGAAAATGATAATTGTTAATATGCAGGCCCTGCGTCTTAAGCAACAAATGCATGCTTATGGATTATATTGCCCCGCCATATGTTATTACGTGGTGTGATTATAAAGAAACAACAATACACTAATTGTTGAGGATAAGAAGAAGCCCAATCCAGCAAAAATGTCAATTGCTTCAACTAGCCCGTTAACTTTTTCTCTGTATATATAGCAATGGGTTTCAACGTGCATAAGCTTGATCTGATGTTGCATCACAACCTTCTTGAGCTTGTGATCCACAACCTTATTACCCTTCGTTCAGTAGTCGTCTAGTTGTTGTTTGTAACTGCTTGACCCATGAAATTGAAGAATAAGTGGAGCAGTTTCTTTGTGGAAGTTGAAATAAGAAAAACCCGCTACCTCCTTTTTCGAATCGTTTAAAGGTAAGTTGCTCACCTCCGTGTATTGCATAAATTTACATTGTTACTGGAATTTGGAGTACGCAGAATCTTCTCTGTCCGATGTTACATGTCCAACCATGTTCATTTCTCTACTTGGATGGACAAAAGCTTCCAAGTGGTATGACTTGCATCTCAACTAAATTGTTGATAAATTTGAACAAGGCCGTCAATGTTTAAGAATCTTCATAAACTTTGCAGCATGAAACTTGTCAAGCTTCTCCGGTCCCGCCTCAAATTGCTTAAGAGCAAGAGATACTCAACGGTAAGACAATCACGACATGACATTGCTCAACTTCTCAAGAAGGGACAAAACAACAGCGCTTTTGGCCGGGTACCTTCACTCCTTCATGCTGTAACTAGATGTAGTAGACTACTTGTAACATATTTTGTATCGTGCTGTGCTAACATTTTTTCAATTTCTAAGCAGATTGAACAGTTGTTTAAGGACCAGAGCTTGCTCGATGCATATGATCTGTTGGACCACTTCTGTGAACTTATCATCATCCAGTTCTCCTACATTCGTAAACACAAGTACATTGTCACATTCAAATAACATATATGAACAATTACGTTGTATTTGATGGAGTAGTAGTTAAACTCCTGTGGCTCCTGGTCCTATTGTTCCACTGGATGATGTTCAAATCACTTGATAGATTTCCTTTCTTCCCCATGACAGGGACTGTCCTCGAGACGTTAATGAAGCAGTCTCAACTTTAATATTTGCTAGTTCCTGGTGTGGAGATCTGCCCGAACTGCAAATGATCAAGAAGCTGTTTCGTGATTATTATGGTCATAAATTCACAGACATAGCAGCTGGCCTACTTTCTGGAAACCTAGTTAACAGTGAGGTAGTCCAGTTGGAAATTTCCTTTTGAGATTTTTGCCTTCTCTAGCTCTTTTAAATTTTTAATCAGTAGGACATTACTTCTTACGACCCTTACATTCACGTTTCAGATAAAGGAGAAACTTTGCACAAAGTCCATTTCCACTGACTTGAAATTAAAATTGATAAATGAAATATCAAGGGATTATTGCCTTAAACTCTGGTACATAGGTTGCCGATATGCGGAGCCTGAGCATAACATCGATGTTGTGCCTTTTATTTTTGAACCTCTTCGCTTGGTGCCACTGGAGTTGAAGAATCGGTCTCAGGTTGAAACTATACATAACCCAGAAGTGACGTGTCCTTCAGATACAGACAGGTCTATCTCAAAAGCTGTTACAACCTCGTACCAAGAAAAGATAGGTATTCCTTTACAGTTTTGCAACTTAAATGTCTGTCTTGAGGAAATACAGGAGCTGCAATTTAACGTAGTAGAAGAAGATAAGTGTGCCGAGGAGAAAAGAATGTTTCTGTTCAGAGCATGTGAAACCTGTCGTCAACACCAAACGACCATAACCTAGTCACAGAATGAAAAAGCTTCAGGAGGAAACTCTGTTACAAGGTTTTCGTGTTAATACGAAACCTTATGATTGTTATAATCAGATTTCTAAATACTCGTTAACCATCCAGAATCACATGCGGATCGAATAAATAATGATATATATACAAATAAAAACATTGGCCTTGATTCAATTGCACAACGGAAACGTAAACAGTAAAACTTGATGGCTTTGTGTTCTTCCAAGCTAAGATCCAGAATCGAATGTATTCTCCTTATGAAACAGAGGAAATTGACAGAACCTATTTGAAGAGGGATGTCAAGAGAAAAATCTGGCTTGGGGACCACAACCCTTTTATAGTCAGTTTTGACTTATGGTCCATTATGGGTCCATTAATCATAATGACTCGTAATAGGCTTGTACACATCAGGCTCATACTATTACTTAATTAATATTTTTGTGGCCCAATGAATTTACCAAATTAGATCACATTTTATTAGGCTTATAATTGAGATAGAAATCTATGTATATATATTTACACACGTTGTCCATAAAATTCCAACAATCTCCCACTTAGGTCACATGTGTTTCTGAATAATGTACATAGAGGAAACTTTAGTGCGCGTAAACTCGCTATCTCATTCCAGAAATATACCAAAACAATTTGGTCCATCAATTTTACTAGTTCAGGATCAAAGCGGCTTTTGTCATCTAATTTTGTGACTAAATCGAACAATTGTCACAATACCAGCAGAATCAATGACATAGATTAAGTATGGATGCGTAGCATGGAAATTACATGTGATGTGATCATAATCACGATGTCTATTTTCAACTGGTCCAAAATTTGTGACCCAAAAAGTCTCAAAACACTTTCTAGCCTTATGCAATACTGCAACTGAAAGCAATTCCATATGTTCAAAATTTTCAGATAAAAATGAAATTCATTAGATTTCATAAACCAAAGTCTGTACAGAAAAATAACTTTAGATCTTAGAAACTTAAACCTTAAAACATAAAATTTATACGTCAAAGAACATACATAGAAGTAAAAGATTAACTCCCACTAAAGTAACATGTTTGACAGACCTACTACACCCATATTGGCCACATGTACATGAAACACTGAAGGTGGTAACCCTTTGGTGAGTGGGTCTGCGATATTGGAGTTTGTACTAATATGTTCTATAGACACTTGAAGATTCTGAACCCTTTCTTTCACAGCCAAATATTTGATGTCGATATGCTTTGATTTCGACGAACTTCAGCTGTTATTTGAATACAACACAATGGTTTCATTATCACAATAAATCTTTAGTGGTCGTTTTATATCATCAACCATTTGCAGCCCAGTGATAAAGTTTCGCAACCATATTTCATGACATGATGCTTCATAGCAGGCTATATATTCTGCCTATATGGTAGAAGAAGCTATAAGTTTCTGTTTTTCACTTTTTTATGAAACAACTCCTCCACCCATCATGAAGACATAACCTGAGGTGGATCTTCTGCTATCTAAGCGTCCAACGTGATCAGAGTTGGTGTATCCAATGATTTCCAATCGCTCTGACTGTCTGCATGTGAGCATATAGTCCTTTGTTCTCTGTAAATACCTTATAACCCATTTTGCTGCTTTCCAGTGAGCCATTCCCAGGTTACTCAAATATCTTATTGAACCCCATTTCCGGAGCCCAAATATTCGGAGACAAAACAGAGCCCGTCGTCTCATAAGGGAGGCGTGCCTATAACAATCGAGCATCAAACAATTAAAATTTGAGAATCACAAACAAAAACCCACCATATTTCATTAATAAGTCTGAACAAAGTTTATACAAGCACATTACAAAATACCAAATACAAAAGTGCAAAACACAAAATATACATGATAAAATTGAATGCTTATATATATACATATATATATGTATATGTATACATGTACATGTATATGTATACATGTATATGTATACATATACATATATATGTATAATATACATCATAACATTGAATGCTTATA
>JAOTAX010000002.1:24775653-24788861 GCA_025629825.1 Erythroxylum guanchezii | reverse complement strand
ATTGAAACCTTAGCTTGTTTCTCTTCTTTCTCTCCTTCTCTTCTTCTCTTCATATTTCTCTTTCTTCTTCATGACACACTCTCTTTTTCTTTCTTTCCTCAATTTTCGTTCTACTCTCTTATTAAAATGCAAGACAATACTTCTTCTTCCAATTATGTCCTTAATGAATCCAAAAAGTCCATTTTATCCTTCTTTATAGGCTTATATTCTTTTAAACTTAAGTGTCTTGACAAAAATACCCTTGAACATTCTGACATAACACTTTCTTCTAGAAAATGTTCCCTGTTGTCTTAAGTTTCTAATAACACCAAAATCATTAAATTTAGTTCAGTACTCTGAAAGTTGGGGCTCAAACATTTCAGACTATTGTTAGACTTAAACAGTACATTATACGTAACTTTCATCTAGAATTTGAAAGTCTTATGGATTGGATTAAATTTCCATTTCTTCATACAATGTGTAGCTCCATGTCTCCAGTTTATTTTGAAACGAGAACCTACTCATTTGGAGCTCTACAAATCGAGAAATCATCAAAATACTGAAGCATGTTTAGTAAAATCTCCAATTCATACTCTTCTAATTGATACCCTTACTTTGATCCAAAGAATCTTTTCTGAATAAATACCATATGCTATCAATTTTTGTGGAGGGACATAGAAATGTGTTAAGGAACTATTGATCTAAGAATCACTTCAATTTAAGGTCGGATAACAAGGTTATGGCCAAAAGAATCAAACATGGTTTTCGTCCTCAATCATACAGAACCTATCTCGGGACAAATAGCATAACTCTCTCTATAGATATCTGATTAAGATCATCTTAAGACAGTTTCAAAGAGGGATTTGAGATCTACAACTTTGATGAAGACCTCAAAGACAAATTCTATCATCTAAAGATGGAACAGACAATAGGATCAGACAAAACCAAACGAAAAAGCAGACGAATTGAAAAAGCAGATGAATGGGGAAAATTGCCATAACTTTCCCTATAGATATTGGATTTAGACTTTCCTTGGATGGATTGAAAGATAACTTTAAGATATACAAATTTTATAAAGACCTCAAAGACAGATTCTATCTTCGGAAGGGTCAAAAATGGAACAGAAGATAGGTACAGACGAAGCCAAATGAAAAAGCAGACGAATAGAAAAAGACAGACGAATGGAGAAAACTGCTATAACTTTCCTTATAGATATTGGATTAAGGTTTTCTTTATAGGGTTAGAAAGAGGACTTTAAGAACTACAACTTTCATGAAGACCTCGAAGACAAATTCTATTTTCTGAAGGGTCAAAAATGGAACAGAAAATAGGCCAGGCAAACAAATAGAAGAAGCAAAAAGCAGAAGAAGTAAAACATAGAAGAAGAAAAAAATAGAATAAGCAAAACATAGAAGATATGACGTCATCACGGATCATGTGACGTCATCACAGAAGAAGCAAAATATAGAAGATAGTCATCACGGACCATGTGATGTCATCACAGAAGAAACAAAAAGCAAAAGAATCAAAACATAGAAGAAGCAAAACATAGAAGATATGACGTTATCACAGAAGAAACGAAAAGCAAAAGGAGCAAAAAGTAGAAGAAGCAAAACATAGAAGAAGCAAAAAGCAGAATAAGCAAAACATAGAAGATATGACGTCATCACAGACCATATGACGTCATCACAGAAGAAACGAAAAACAGAAGGAGCAAAAAGCAAAAAAAAGCAAAACATAGAAGAAGCAAAAAGCAGAAGAAGCAAAACATAGAAGATATGATATCATCACAGACCATGTGATGTCATCACAGAAGAAGCAAAAAGTAGAATAAGCAAAACATAGAAGATATGACGTCATTACAGACCATGTGACATCATCACAAAAGAAACGAAAAGCAGAAGGAGTAAAAAGCAGAAGAAGCAAAACATAGAAGAAGCAAAAAGCAGAAGAAGCAAAACATAGAAGATATGATGTCATCAAAGACCATGTGACGTCATCACAGAAGAAGCGAAAAGCAAAAGAAGCAAAAAGCAGAAGAAGCAAAACATAGAAGAAACAACTTCACTTTTGAACATCTTCCCTCATAAGGATCATAACTTTCAGCTTAGATGTCCAAAAATTTCATACTATATATCGTTGAAAAGATAAACAAAAAATCTACAACTTTCTAGAAGACACATTTGCCTAAATCAGCCTAGATTAATACAGATTTTCCCCCAAAGTCAGAACACAAATTTTTACATTCATCCACCAATGTACTGCACCCGATTCTGAACTTCATGACAAATTTTTGAGATTCTTAAAGATAGAAGTTAAATTCAATGTCTTCATAAGAAATGCAACCATATGTTTCTAGTTTAATCCAAATCAAGAATAATCCCGTTTGGATAACTAGATAAAAAATTGTGGCTAAAGGACTGAAACATACTCCGTGAGCAATTTTCTAGATCAACCACCCATTTTGTTTCACAATCTTTCTTTAGCACAACTCATACCAAGATCATGTTTTCTACTTCATTTACTCCTCATTCTCATCTCCATTTCAAATCAATATCATTCATAAGGAAATTTTAATCTGTGATTAATCATGAACACCAATAACAGAACATACACATATGTACATATTCTTAATCAACTTACTACACCAATTCAACTTCATTTTTGCTTTCATTTTACTTCTAACTTTCATCTTAATTCTTTTCATTTCGAAATCTCTTATCCACTAAAAGCACCAAAGCAAAATATGAACCTATCCACATTTCTCATTTATTAGTTCTAGTCTTCTAAGAAAAGTTTGAGAACCAACATATCTACCCAACATCCCTATTATGAACCCTATATCAGGACGCGTACATATTTGTGCATACATGAGACTCCCTAAAACCGAAGCATAAGGGATTTTATCCATCTCATCTTTTTGTGTGTCTAATTTAAGACATTGGAGCAAACTAAACTTATCACCCTTGAAAACAGGAGTGTCTCCCGATGCACAATTCTGCATGCCATATCGGCTAAGCACCTTATCAATATAGGACTTTTGAGATAAACCAAGTATACATTCTTTACGATCCCGATGGATCTGTATACCCAAGGCAAAAGATGCAGCACCAAGATCTTTCATTTTAAAATTCTTTGACAGAAATTTCTTGGTTTCATGCAATAGACCCATATCGCTGCTTGCCAGTAAAATATCATCTACATATAGCACCAGGATTATAAATTTGCTCCCACAGAACTTGATATATATGCACTGATCAATGATGTTTTCTTTAAAACCAAACGGAGTTATCATTTGATCAAATTTTCGGTACCATTGACGGGATGCCTGCTTTAAACCATAAATGGACTTCTTAAGTTTACAAACAAGATGCTTTGAATCATTGGATTCAAAGTTCTCTGGTTGCACCATATATATTGTTTCATCAATTTCTCCATTGAGAAAAGTTGTCTTTACGTCTATTTGATATAGCTCGAGATCACAATAAGCTACAAGTGCCATAATGATTCTAAAAGAGTCCTTTGTTGAAAATGGAGAAAAAGTCTCTTTATAATCAATGCTTTCCTTCTGAATGAAGCCTTTGGCGACTAAGCATGCTTTATATCTTTCAATGTTACCATGCAAGTCCCTTTTGGTTTTAAATATCCATTTGCAACCAATCGATTTCGCTCCTTTAAGCAACTCGACAAGATCCCAAACGCCATTGTCTGCCATTGAATTCATCTCCTCCTTCATGGCTTCAATCTATTTAGCAGAATTTGAACATGATTTGGCTTGACTTACAGATGTCGGATCATCCCCCACCCCAATGTCAAATTCATGTTCATTAAGATATATAATGTAGTCATCTGATATTGCACTTCTCCGTTCTCTAGTGGATCTCCTAATAGGCACTTCTAATTGAGGTTGTTGATTTTCATTGCCTTGAACAGGCAATGTTTCCTAATCAACAGAAGGAGGTATGGCAGATAAAATTGTGTTTTCAATATTATCCTGATTTATAATTTGAATAGTGTCAGGTATGGTTATCCCATCACTTTCAATTGTAACTGTAGTAGGAATGTTAACACACTCCTCTTTAAACATAATATCTATATTTTGATTACTCCCATTATAATCAACATCCTTAATAAATTTGGCATTCCCTGTTTCGAAAAAGGATATGGTTGAGGGATTATAGAACTTGAAGCCCCTCGGCCTTTCTGGGTAACCTACAAAGTAATAACTAATAGTTCTTGAGTCCAGTTTCTTTTTATTCGACCTATAAGGCTTTGCCTCAGCTGGATAACCCCAGATATGTAAGTGCCTAATACTAGGCTTCTTATCTGTCCACAGCTCGTATGGGGTTTTATCTACTGCTTTGTTAGGAACTCGGTTTAGGATGTAAACTGTAGTTTTAAATGCTTCGCCCCAAAGAGATTCTGGTAAAGAAGAATGACTAATCATACTTCTCACCATGTCCTTAATAGTTCTGTTTCGTCTTTCAGCTACACCATTTTAACTAGGAGTCCCAGGTATGGTGTACTGAGTAACTATACTACACTCAGTCAAATATTTAGCGAAGGGTCCTTGACATTCACCTAATCAATTATATCTGCCATAGTATTCATCACCACGGTTTGACCTGACAGCCTTTATTTTCTTGCTTAGTTGATTTTCAACTTCAGCTTTGAAATTCTTGAACACATCTAAGGACTGTGACTTTTCATGAATTAAGTACAAATAACCATAGCGAGAGTAATCGTCTATGAAAATAATAATGTATTGTTGTCCATTTCATGAAGCCGTAAGAAACAGACCACATATATTTGTATGAATCAGTCCATAGTTCATTACTCCTGTTTGCACTTGTTTTATTTATGTTTGTTTGTTTTCCCTTTACACATTCTATGTAAACCTTAAGATCTGATAAATCAAGGAAATTGAGAATTGCTTCAGACACAAGTCTTTGTATTCTCTGTTTAGAGATGTGACCTAATCGCTTGTGCCATAACATTGATGAATTCTCATTAGTTAAGTTTCTTTTAATACCAATGTTACTTGAGCACAGGTTTTCATAATGAGTAATTGTCTTAGTATCCAGTTTGTATAGTTTGTCAACACAAGTACTGGTTGCTACAACTTGAGAATTTAGAGAAACAACACATTTACCATTTCCAAATAGACAAAAGTAACAAGAGTTGTCCAAACTAGAAACAGAAATTAAGTTCCGTCTAAACGACGGTACAACAAAAGTTTCATTTAAATCCAAATAAAAACCAGACTCTAATTGAATTCTAAAATAACCAAGAGCTTGAACAGTAGCCATGTTGCCATTTTTCATATAGATGTATCTTTCACCATCAATTGGCTTTTCGCTCATGAGGCAATCCTATATAGTGACACTTATATGAGTAGTAGCACTAGTGTCCATCCACCACGTGTCAATTGGTACTAAAGCAAAATTAACTTCAGAATAAACAAAGTTGAGAAATATACCTTTCTTAACACGCTAGTTGGCGTACTTGGTACACTCTTTCTTCACGTGACCAGGTTTCTTACAAAAGAAACAGAGAACAACCATATTCTATTTCTTTTGTGCACCTTACATTGTTCCAGAGTTTGCAGTTTCTTTACCTTTCTTCCTTTTCCTCTTATTGGAATGTCCCTGAGAAGTTGTTGCTAAATGAGTGCTTTCAGTCTTCTCTTACTTCAGCCTCTCCTCTTCTTGCACACATTGAGCTATAAGCTCATTTAGGGTCTACTTCTCCTTTTGAGTATTGTAGGAGACTTTGAACTGACTGAATTGTGCAGGAAGGGAAATCAAAATCAAGTGCATGAGTATGTCATCAAACAACTCTAATTTAAGTGCCCTTAGCTTTATGACAAGATTAGACATTTCCATTATGTACTCCCTGATGTTTCCTTTTCCCTTATAGTGCATTGAAACAAGCTTGGTCAGCACAGTGCTTATTTCGACCTTTTCGTTTGCAGCAAATCCGTCAGAAATTTGCTTAAGGAAACTTTTAGCATCAACCTCATCGGGAATTCCACCTCTTATAGAGTCCTAAATGGAATGCTTCATGATCATCAGACTCATGTGATTTGAACGTTCCCACTTCTTGTATGCAGCTATCTAATCAGTGATACTGGTGATGGTCAAAGCTGCAGGACGTTCAAATCTAAATGCAAAGTCTAGATCCGTGCAACCAAGCACAATCATTACATGCTCATGCCATTTCTTAAAGTTTGTGTCGTTAAGCACGGGAATATTGTTCATGTTGGCAGAAATTGATGATACTTTACGAAAAGAAACAAAACAAAATACTCAATATTAGTTAAGAAGTTAAGAAGCCAAAATAAAAAATTTATAAAAGGGACAATTACAAGATACCTAGCACAACATTATTATTCAGTCTTTGGACAGAAATAATAATTTATGAGTGGTACTCTTGGTCGTAGTAAAAATATTGAAACTAAAATGGCTTAACAATGTGCCTTTCTTTGGACCAACGCATTGTCAACATGTTATACAAAATTCTTCACATAATTTAATACCACCCATCATGCCAAAATAACCTTCCTTTGGGTCGATTATTTCGCATAGATATGAAATGAAATTACCAGTCATCTAACCAAAATAACCTTCCTTTGGGCTGATTAGTGCGCATGGATGAAGCATGTATTGTCATTCTAAATTAATAAATTTTACCCAATAGAGGTTACTTTGGCAATATATTGGTTCAATCTATTTAATTCAAAATGATAAACATCCAAAGTTTAGATAAATTTAGGTAATTTAATTATTATTTAAAAATGGACAATCAACAAACCCCAAATTTTGACTTCAATTAATTATTACAAAATTATAACCTTAGTCTGTAATAATATTATATAACGGTGGAAGACTTTATATGTTATATGCGTGTATAAAATTATTTAAGTTAAACTTCAGGATATATATATATATATATATATATATATATATATATATATATGAGTCCACTATTAAATAAACTCCAAATGACTTAACTCTGGCCCATTTTTCGCTTAGCTCAGGTGGTAGAACGCATGGCTTGAAACCATGTGATGGTGGGTTCGATTGCCACATAGGCGTTTTATCATTGTTCATTAGATAAATGGGCTATTACCCAATACATGGTAAGGGAGTCTCCGTTGACAGGGAGACTTTGCATAATACTAATAAGAGACCATACACTGACTAGCGCGATAGAGACGGATAAGAGACTATAATGACCCGAATAATAAATAAAAAATTACCAAAATTATTAAAAACGGGTCTGCAAAAATTATATACCAGATTTTAAATGATTATCAGTGTGATTTCACCATTTTTATAGTCAAAATTTCATTTCTTGACCAGATGAAGCATTATTCCGACACCAACAACATTATTTACCAGTTTTCTAATCAATTTTAGACTAAGATAATCAAAACAAAATTTCTACCCAAAAGTTTTATCTCAGCCTTGAATAATCAAGAAAAACAGTAAGTAATAATTCAAAAAATGGTTTAATCACTTGGATTAAGTGTATCAAAGAAATAAAAAAAATTTGTTTACACTAAAATCTCAATTTATAAATCTGTAATTCATTTCCACTGTCATAAACATGCTAAACGGTTGAAAATGAAATTGAATATCATGTTTAAACAATCTGCGTAAAGTGGCTCTGATACCACTTGTTAATATTAAACCTTATGATTGTTATAATCAGATTTCTAAACACTCATTAACTATCTAAAATCACACACAGATCGAATAAATAATGATATATATATAAATAAAAACACTGACCTTGATCCATTGCACAGCAGAAACATAAACAGTAAAACTTAATAGATTTGTATTCTTTCAAGCCAAGATTTAGAATTGAATGTATTTTCCTTATGAAACAGAGAAAACTGACAGAACTAGTTTTCAGAGGAATGTCAAGAGAAAAATCTGGCTTGGGGACCACAATCCTTTTATAGTCAGTTTTGACTTACGGTCCATTATGAGTTTATTAACCATAATGACTCGTAACGAGCTTCTACACATCAGACCCATACTATTACTTAATTAATACTTCTGTGGCCTAACGAATTTACTAAATTAGATCACATTTTATTAGGCTTATAATCGAGATAGAACCGATGAGAAGCACTCCCTCGTGTTACGTTCATGTAAATCCGAATCTCCCAAACTTCGTTGAATGAGCTTCCAAGTTTATGGATCTTAAACAAGAACATTTTAGGAAAGCTGGTGATGTTAGTCAAGGTCTCGAAGTGTCGGAACCTTTTGTTAACCAGTAATTATGTGAAAATCTCATTTAAAAATAAACACTAAAGTTGTTGTGGTCCTAAATAGTTAAATTACAACTCATATTTGTGCTTAATTCATGTGTAAAATGTAATGTTAGTGCGTCCTTTTTATTAGTGATCGTGGTTTTACTAAGAGAACAGATGCTAACATACATACCTTTTATAGGCTTGACTACCTTAATAAAGTATCAGCTCAACTCGCTTCAAATATTACCTAATCAGTCTTGACCATAACAATCCCATACCCTCCAAAAATCCACTCAGACTTGAAATCCAAAAAGTGAAAAGACAAGTAAAAAAAAGAAGAAGCATAAAGCAGTTTCACTCTTGGATGGTAGAAATCAGTTATTGAAACGAGAAGTTGCTAAAACTACGTATCCGGGTCTTCAATAAGAAGAAAAACAAGTATCCTTTGGATCTTGTATCAGCTACATTCTTCGGATTAGAGATTCTTTTCTTCCTTTTGGTCTTCATGTCAACAACGTTTGTGGGAGCTGATCGAGGCTGGTGAAATCGAAGCCTGTAGTACTGTTGATTATGTTGATCGCATTATGTGAAGATCAAAGAAGCAACCATCACCTTGGCAGGGAGACGAGTTACTGTAGCTAAAAGTCAAGTTTGGCTTAGAAAATTGATACTTAACTGAAAATATTCTCAAACACTTTTACCACTTCTTTAAAGTATTATTTATAATATTTTGTGTATAAATACATACTGAAACATGAATACAGAGATTTAAATAACTTATTAGATTCTAAAATTTTCAACGAACAGTTTGTTTTCTCAACCATTTTATTAAAGCAGAAGATCCTGTAATAGAATTTTAAGGTACTGTTACCCAAATAGTAGATGTCAATATTAGCATTGTGTATATTGTATTTTTGAAAAAATTGTTATGAGCTGTATCCGGTTGTATTTAGATAGTTATCTTTTAGGAGTAGTATGAGGAAAGACATAATTAAGGAGAGGGCTAGGGTTACAATTAAAAAAAGCATGTATATATATATTTCATTTTTAAGCATGAATGAAAAGAGAGAACTTACCCTTCATGACATGGTATCAGAGTCGTGCCAAGCTTAACCGGTCAATCTAAATTACCTATCTACCATTGCCATGGCTGAAGAAGAAGGCAATGGCAAAGATGGTGGTAACAGGACAACACCAAGAAAGATGATTTCGCCATATGACATAACTAGGAATGACAACCCTAGAAGCTTGATAACGCAGGTTCAATTAAAGGGTGAAAATTATGATGAATGGGCTATTTTTCTCAGGACTCTGTTGAAAGCACGAAAGAAGTTTGGCTTTATAGACGGAACAATCAAGCAGCCAGATGAGAAATCACCAGATCTTGAAGATTGGTGGACTAATAATTCGTTGTTGTTTTCTTGGATATTGAATACCATTAAACTTTCATTACGTTCAACGATTTTACACATGGAAGTGGCACAAGATCATTGGGAGAACATAAGAGAATGGTTCTTGGTAGCCAATGGACTACGCATACAACAATTGAAAGTCGAACTTGTCGAGTGCAAACAAAGGGGATTGACTATTGTTACCTACTATGGAAGGTTGAAGAAATTGTGGGAAGAATTGGAAAATTATGAACAGATGCTAACATGTAAGTGTGGGTTATGCATACACTTGAAGCTGTATAGGAAAAGAGGCGTGAGGAGGAGTAGGTGCACCAGTTTCTTATGGGACTCAAAGAGACTCTCTATGGAAGTGTGAGATCTAATTTACTCATACAGGATCCTTTGCTCAGTTCAACTCTAGTGCAGGAGGAGAGTGTGAGAACCATTGCTCGTGGGAAGGAGGAGCATAATGAGCTTTGCTATGTATTCTGGGTCTAGATCCCATAGGCGTAGTGAGGAGAAAGACAAGAACACGGTATATAACAATTGCGACCATCTTGGACACGAGTCAACTACTTGCTTTCAATTGATTGGTTATCCTAATTGATGGGAGATCACCCTCGTGGAATTAGACGAGGAATTGGACGTAGTAAGGGAGGACAACAAGTTATGCCTTCTGGTGGTAGAGGAAGGGTAGAAGGAATTAAAGGAAATGCAACATAAAACCTCAAGATCAGGAATGGTGGCCAATATTGTGGTTTCAGACACTGATAAAATTGATGTTAGTGGACTTAATGGTGAGCAGTGGCAAACACTAATTAATCTCTTAAATGTTGCCACTATGAGAGCTAATGAAAAATTGACTGGTAAGTCTTCTTCCATACAATGGATTATTGATACAGGTGCTTAAAATCATATGACAGGAAGGTTGGACTATTTGACTAATGTTTGAGATGTGTTGTAGTATCTTGTGAGGTTCCCAGATGGAAAAATAGTCGCTGCGACAAAGGAGGGAACAACAGTCCTTAGTGATAAATTGAGATTGACTAATGTTCTTTATGTGCCAAAGTTGACTTGCAACATGATTTTCATGTCGCAATTGATCAACGAATCTAATTGCATTGTTCAGTTCATTGACAAATTCTGTGTCATGTAGGACCATACTTCGAGGATGCTGATTGGTGCGAGTGAACAACACTAGGGGCTCTACCCCTTTTGAGGGATCGTAACTGCAGCAACTGTGAAGAATCTTTTGATTTGTGGCACAAGCATCTGATATACTCAACATCTAAGGTTGTAGACCTGATTCCTAATGCTGGTGATAGTAGGAATAGTAGTCTATGGAATAAAGCATGTGATGTTTTCCTTACAGCAAAACAATCAAGAGATATTTTTCCTGTTAGTGATAATAAAACAACATAATTATTCCAGTTGATTCATTGTGATTTGTGAGGACCTTATCGAATTCCAGCTCTTTATGGTGTAAGATAGTTTTGGACTATTGTTGATTACTGTTCACGAGCAGTTTGGATTTATTTATTAATTTATAAAAAGGAGGTTTTCACTAGTTTGTGCAATTTTATTGCTTTGGTAGAGCGTCAATTTAACAAACAATTGGAAATTGTGCATAGCAATAATGGTACAAAATTTACTTAAATGGACAATTATTTTGGTGAACATGGTATTGTGCATGAGACATCATGTAAAGGGATTCCACAACAAAATGGATGGGTAGAGAGCAAGCATAAGCGTATACTCAATGTAGCTCGTGCTTCGTGATTTCAGGCTAATTTTCCTATTGAATTTTGTTGGAATGCATTTTAACTGCTAGAAGCAAATAACTCTCTCTGGTGGAACAAAATGGTAAACCACCCTTGCTTGGACATTTACGTGTATTTGGATGTCTGTGCTATGTGTATAATCAAGACCATATAGGAGACAAATTTGCTAGTCGTAATAAAAAATACATTTTTGTGGGTTATCCTCATGGAAAAAAGGGTTGGAGAATGTATGATCTAGAGCTGGGAATGTTCTTGGTGTCGCAAGATGTTGTGTTTTGTGAGCATGAGTTTCCTTATCTACCAAATGCTTCGAGATTTAGGTTGTATGCACACGATAACAATGCACAAAGTATTATGGATGATTGGGGAGGTGTGGATGAGGATGGTGACATGGTTGCTATGAGGCATACCTCATAACCCCAGGAGACTGAACGATCTACACATGTCAATGGAGATGGCGAGAATTGGGAATCACTTCAGATGGACGTCCACAATGTGTTTTTACATGGTGATCTTGCGGATGAAGTATATATGAAGTTGCCTCCTGGGTTTTGTTCTCCAGCTTCAGGCAAAGTTTGTCGACTTCAAAAATCATTATATGGATTGAAACAAGCTCCCAGATGTTAGTTTGCTAAGTTAGTTAGTGCTTTGCAACAGTATGGATTCCGACAATCACACACTGATTATTCTCTCTTCACATTGCACCTTGGTAACTTGTGGTTGAAAGTGTTGGTCTATGTTGATGATCTCGTTATTTTGGGAAACGATGGTATGACAATTTAGACTTTCAAAATTTATTTGAGTACATGTTTACATATGAAAGATCTTGGATATCTAAATTATTTTCTGGGGATTGAGGTGGCTCGAGGCCCTACCAGCATCTTCTTGTGCCAACACAAATATGCGCTAGACATTATTTCCAATGTCAGTTTTTTGGGAACCAAGCCTATTGGCTTTCCATTAGACCAAAATCATCACCTTCCTTTGGCAAATGGGAAGCCACTTGAAGATCCAGGGTGTTATCACTGGTTGGTAGGGCATTTGATTTATCTTACTGTGATGAAACCTAATCTCTCCTATTGTGTGCACATATTTGCACAATTTATGCAAAGGTCAACGTATGAGTGTTGGGATGTCGCACTTAGTGTAGTGCACTATTTGAAAGAAAATCCTGGTCAAGGAATTCTATTGCCTACTGACCGTGATTTGCAGCTATATGCTTGGCATGATTCGAATTAGGTAAGTTGTCCCTTAACTCAACTTTCTCTTTCTGATTGGATTATTTTGCTGGGTAATTCTCCCATCTCTTAGAAAACTAAGAAGTAGCATATAATATCTCGTTCTTTCCCTGAGGCAGAATATTGATCTATGGCCACTATGACCTTAGAGCTGAAATGGTTGAAAGAACTGTTATAGTGTCTTGGTGTTGTGCATCCCCGACCTATGAAACTTTATTGCGATAGTCAGGTTGTGTTATACATTGCAGCTAACCCTATTTTTCATGAGCGCACGAAGCACAATGAAGTGGAGTGTCATTTTTTGCACGATGAACTTTTTACAGGGAAACATCACTACCACATATGTACCCACTCATGTTCAACTAACTGATATTTTCACCAAATCCTTGGGCAAGAAACAATTTGACTCTTTTCTTCGCAAGTTGGGAATTCAAAATCCGCATGCTCCAACTTGGGTTGGGGGGGGGGGGGGTATTAGCATAAATTGTGTTTTTGGAAAATATTGTAATGAGTTGTACCCAGTTGTATTTAGATAACTATCTTTTAGGAG
>JAOTAX010000002.1:24715525-24729425 GCA_025629825.1 Erythroxylum guanchezii | reverse complement strand
GATTTGGATATGTTGCTTCCGCTGCAAAATGATTTCTTAAAAAGTTTTGAAATCTACCGTTTCTCCAAATAGAGCATATTTTCTTTTTTCGATCCAACATTTGGAATACTACAAATCTTTGTGTAGAGGTAGAAAAATGTCTTATGAATCCAAAGGTTGAAGAATCAGTTCATTTTGAGGTCGGATAACAAAGTTATGGCTGAAAGAATCAAACAAAGTTTTGTCCTTAATCATGTTGAACCTGTCCCGGGAAAAATGGCATAACTTTCTCTACAGATGTCTGCTTAAGGTTTGCTTAAGATAGTTTCAAATAAAACGTCTAGATCTACAACTTTTATGAGACCTAAAAAACAAATTCTATCATCTTGAGGGTCAAAAATTGGACCAGACGATAGGCTAGACGAAAGGTCAGATGAAACCAGACGAAGGGCTTGATGATTTGTGACAATTAGCATAACTTTCTTAGATTAAGGTTTTCTTTGGACAATTAGAAATAGAACTTGAAGATCTACAACTTTCATGAAGGCTGGAAGACAAATTCTATCATCTGCAGGGTCAAACGTGGACAAGATTATAGGGTCAGACAAAACCAGATGAAGGGTTAGACGAATCAGAAAAATTGCCATGACTTTCTATATGGTTATTGGATTAAGTTTTTCTTTGGATGGTTTGAAAGAGGACTTGAAGATCTACAACTTTTATGAAGATCTAGAAGACAGATTCTATCATCTAGAGGGTCAAAACTGGACCATATGATAGGGTAGATGATTCAGTCTACAGTGGATCAGACGATAGGATTAGATGAACAGTGCACCAGATGATATAACGTCATCAGACGATACTTCATCACAGATGATATGATGTCATCACTAGATGATATGACATCATCAGATGATACGACATCATCAGATGATACGACATCATCAGATGATACTTCATCACCAGACAATATGACATCATCACCAGACGATATGACGTCATCAGACGATCGAATCTATACGCCTGAGCATCTCCACTTATAAGGATCATAACTTTCGACTCCAGTGTCCAAAATTCTCATCCTATATACCGTTGGAAAGATAAAAGAAAGATCTACAACTCTATAGAAGGCAACTTTGTCAAAATCTATCTAGATCAATCTTGACTTTCTCCTGAATTCCTAACACAAATTTTACATTCATCCGCCAATGTTCTGCACCCAGTTCTTAACTTCATGCAAATTTTGAGACTCTTAAAGACAGAATTTAAATTCAATGTCTTCATAAAAAATGTAGCTATATATCTCTAGTTTAATCCAAATGAAGAATCATCTCATTTAGATAACTAGAGAAAAAGTTATTTCTAACAGACCGAAGCACACTCAGTGAACATTTTCCAGATCAACTACCAATTTTGTTTCCAAATCTTTCCTTATCACAACTCATACCAAGATACCCCTTTCTACTTCCTCTACTTCTCATTTTCAATAAAATCACATTTAAAATCAATCATACCCAGAAGTTGTCAATGAATGCATGTACAATTATTTTTATGTGGAAAGATTCAATATTTATGTGCATATATGCTAACATTATGCATGAGCAAGAAAATGCAATTCCTTAATCTCTCTTTCCACTCACATGCACCAAATTTTCGGGTCCTAACCCTTAGTATGGGAATGGGATGTTACAAAAATTTCTTGTCACAACAATTAAGAATAGTAGTAAACATAATGATAGTTTCATTTTTGTGACAATATTAAGTAGGCACTAGCTAATTGAATTCTTATTGACAAAAGTTTTCGTTACAAAAAGTAAAATATTACGTGAGGTTTCATCACAACAAGAGAAAAATATTAGTGACCAAATTATGTTTTGTCACAATAAATAGAAAATATTAGTGACCAACATATGTTTTGTCCCAATTACAATTCATTCCTATTAAAATTACTTTGACGCCAAGTTGCATATGCTTTTTAGTGACAGAACTTAGTGATAAAAGAAATTTTGACACTATTAATATATTAATAGTGACAATTTAATTGTGAAAGATACTAAATTGTCATAATTACCATTGTATTAGTGACAAAAAACAAATCATCACAGTTAATCCAAAAAATAGTGTCAATCAATTGTTTTGTCACAAAAAACCTCATATCTGTGACGAAATGATAGTTAGTCACAAAAAAATTGTCACTAAATTTCCTAACTCTTGTAGTGTTTGTTTTCCTTATTCTTCATCAAACTTTGAACTTATCAAATACTTTTTTAATGACATTTCAATTAAATAATGAATTTGGTTCTTGATTCATAATTTTCAACAAGATAGTTCTTTATATTTCTGGTCTTGATGTGGTTCAAACTTATATTCTTTAGGGTTTATTACTTGGTGGATTTGAGTAAATTGGTATTAGGGTTTAACATTAAATTAGGTATGGTTATTCTTTCATTGTTGTATCTTTTAAATTTTATTATACTTCTTTTTTTAGAATTTCATTTTCGATGTTACTCCTTGTTAGTCCTATTGCGCCTTATTCCTGTTGTTTCTAAAGTTTTCATAAAAAAATCAAATTCTATCACTGCCTTCTTTAATGTTTGCCAATATTTTGTTTATTTTGTTAGGGATTTTTTAAATCCTTATTTTATGGTTTTCGTATTACATTATGCAAAATCCTAATTCAACACCCCATTATCTGATCAAGTTTGTGTAGTTACAATAAAGAAAAAGAAAGGAAAGGAAAGGAAAGTTGTTTACGTGTAGTTGCATCAAAATATGGTTTGGCATTCTTACTATCCTTTCCTTATTTTATTTAAAATCTTTATTTCTTTTTTAACCCATGATTTTTTGACCATCAATTCATTAATGATAAGTACTAATTAGGTTATGATTTTAATCATAAATTTGAGATCACTTTAATTGTATTTTAATAATTTTTATATGATTTGGTACGTAATGTGGCTTATATTATGTTTGTAAGCCTTATTTTAGCTCCTAATTAAAAAAGGAATGAATTTAGGCAAGTTGGAGAAGTTTTAGAGTGATTATTGATGTACATAGGTTGAACACAATCCCATATTCACTAATAATACACCAATGTGTGTTCTTAGGGCATTTATATTCTTTAATGATGATAAGTCAAATTATTTGTATATAATTTTTGGATGAATTGGAACTCATTTGACTTATCTCGATGTGAATTTTGAGCTTTCTTTGGTTATTGCTAACACATTTCAATTTTACTGCTTAATAGGTGCAAATGGATAGATTTTGGGCATAAGGCATAAATTTTATTGTGGATGTTGGATTAAGGTCATTCAAGTAAACTTTTGAAGAGGACTCCGAGTTCTACAACTTCAGTGAAGATTCCGAGTATAGATTCTGTCATCTAAAGGGTCAATATTGCACATTTTTATAAAGACCCAAGGTATGTTCGCTAAATGGACATAATGTCCGTTGAACGGACATTACTTGGCCAATTCCACTATAAAGACCCCAGAAGGTCTGCTAAACGGACATAATGCTTGCTTAACAGACATTGCCTGACCAAATTCACTCCAGAGACCCGAAAAGGTCCACTCAACGGACATAAAGTCTGCTTGATGGACTTTGTCGGCCCAAGGATGATCTGCTTTCCCTTGTTTAGAAAAAACTAGGTTTATTTAAGCTAAAGACACTATAAATACTCATTTTAAGACCTAACAGAGGGGGTTGAACACTAAAAACAAGGCTGGAACATAATGAAGCACCTAAAAAGAAACAAAGGAGGAGTTTTTGAGGATTCCATTAAGCATTCGGAGCAATCTTGTTTTGTGTTCTCTGTACCTTCTCCTTTTACTCTTTCTTGGATGTTAATTGTCCTTATTTGTATGGATTCTGTTGTCATGTTTTGGAACTAAAGCCCATTTAGGGTGAGGGATGTAGTCTATTTGGGGGATGGATTTGCATTTTATGGATTGATTGGTGTTGAATGAAAGTTCTTGGGTTCCATTTATCTTTCTTTCATTTCACTGTTATCTCTATGCTTGATTAGGAATCATATGATGAACTGAGAGGTGAAGTATGATTTATGCACTAGGAAGATAAACACATTAGATTTAGAGATAGAGATATCCTAAACTAGTGTGATAACTTGGTTGCTTTTTCTTAATGAATTTGACTAGTTAGGTTGCACATTGAGAGAAGGTAATCAACTAGTTAGGTATTCTTATATATCTTGAGAGAGAATATGAGTAAATTTGTGCAATTGTTATTATAACCTATCATTCGATCAATTTTATAATTTATTGATCAATCTCTTAAATTGGTGAACCCCAAGGCCCTAATTCTAAATCATCAAGTTAACCTTCTTTGTTATTTCTAGTATTTACAATTTATTGTCCACCTAAATCCAATCATCTTTTAAGTTTATTGTCACTTTCGTTCAAGTAATTAGGATTAATTCAGCAGTGAGTATCTTATTCCTTGTGGGAGATGACTTTGGAATACTCAATTTGTAGGTACTAAGAATGACTCTGTGCACTTGCAGATTGTTTTGGCCAAGTTTTTGGCGTTGTTACTGGGGACTTAATTTATATTCGCTACCATTAATTCTAGCTATATTTTTTTATTGAATACCTTAAGTTTTCTTCCACTAATTAATTTTAAACCCTTTTTCTTTGTTTGATTTTAGAAGCTACATGCACTTAAGGCATTCAAGAAATTTAAATAACCATCAGCTGATTAAATTAAATCCTGAAAATGAATGCAATTGTAGAAGGAACAATGTGCAAAGTAGAAGAGAGATGGTCAACAATAATCAAAATCTGATTTTGCATGAGGTTCAAGATATGGGGAACGAACAATTCCATGAACAAAATCAAGCTGAACCGGTTGTTGTTAATCCTACGATAAGAAGAACTCGAGATTATCAAATGCCATTTATTGCTGGCAACCCCTCCTGCATTAGATTTATTACAGCAGCAAGGAATTACAAGCTGAAGCAGATTCATCTATCCATGTTGCCATAATTTAATGGGATGCCGAGTGAAGATGCTCTAGCCTTCATGAGAGATTTCTATATGACAATTCAAACTCTTCCATTGCATGGATTGTTTGAAGATGAGTTAAGGATAAGGTTTTTTCCTTATTGCATGAAGGGATTAGAAAGAAATTGGTTATTAAGTTTGGAGGTAGACTCTATTGATACTTGGGGCAAGGTAATGGAGACTTTCATAATGAAGTGGTACCCAGCCCACAAAACTCTCGAACTCAGGAAGATGATACATTGGTTCTCCTAGAAAGAAGGAGAAAAATTTCATGAAGCATGGGAGCAATTTAATGATCTCCTTAACCAATGCCCCCACCATGGATTCGATACATACTCGTTGACCTAGTTCTTCTGTTATGGTCTCACTAATCACAATCAAACTTTGGTGGATTTGAACGCAGGTGTGAATATTAGTAACCTGAGTTCCCAAGAATTATGGAATATTTTCAAAAAGGTTGCGGAGAATTCACATTGTAAGGTGACTAGGAACAAAGCTACAGCTCTTAATGAAGTGGGTTCTAAACTCAACATAGCCTAACAAGTTGTCGAGATCAATAAGAATTTGAATATGTTGATGAATGACAACAAGTCTAGTAGGGATCCTTATACTCTTTGTGGTAGATGTAGGCATACTGTAGCTGGTTGTATGAAAATTGAGGCAACTATGACAGAGGAAGAGGTGAACTATGTAAACAATGGTAGACAAAGACCCCCCCAATTTGGATAAAGTAATAAGGAGTTTTCTTGGGCATGTAGGGTTTTATCACATATTTATTAAAGATTTTTCCAAGATTTCTAAACCCTTATGTCCTTTGTTGCAAAAGGAAGTCCCTTATGAATTTAATGATGAATGTCTTGATGCTTTCAATAGCTTGAAAAAGGAACTTACCTCAGCTCTTATAATGGCCACACTGAATTGGAATCTCCCTTTTGAGCTGATGTGTAATGCTAGTGATTATGCACTTGGGTCTTTCTTAAGACAAAAATAGAATAAGAAATTACATGTCATTTATTACACTAGCAAAGTTCTTAATGATGCTCAAATTAATTATGCTACTATAGAGAAAGAATTGCTAGCAGTAGTTTTTGCATTTGATAAATTTAGATCTTATCTTGTTGTCAAAAGTTGTTGTTTACACTGACCATTCTGCTTTGAAATATTTGTTTACAAAAAAATGCCAAACCAAGGTTGATCAGATGAATTTTACTCTTATAGGAATTTGATTTGGAAATTAGAGACTAGAAAGGATTCGAAAATTCGGCGGCTGACCACCTTTCAATACTTGAACAAGGTGACAAGATGGGAGAGGAACCAATCAATGATGCCTTCCCTAATGAGAATCTGTGGTCTGTTAAGGAAAGTGTTCCTTGGTTTGCTGATCGTGTTAACTTTCTGGTGTCTAACATCATTCCTAGTGATTATTCATACCATAAGAGAAGTTAATTCTTATCTGAAGTGAGGAATTACTTTTGGGAAGACCCGTTGCTCTTTAGAAGGTGTGCTAATGGGGTAATTAGAAGATGTATACCTGATGAGGAGATGCGGTCAGTACTACATCATTACCATGTTTCTCTTTATGGCGGACACCATGGGGCTAACAAAATGACGGCAAAGGTTTTACAGTCTGGGTTTTATTCCCCTATTCTTTTTAAGGACGCTAGAACTTTTTTCATGAGATGTGATAGGTGTCAAAGAACAGGGAACATCGGTAGGAAACATGACATGCCTTAGTCAGGGATTTTAGAGGTTGAACTCTTTGATGTATGGGGTCTGGAATTTATAGGACTGTTTCCAATATCCTTCGGTAATGAATACATCCTTATAGCGGTTGATTATGTATCCAAGTGGTTAGAAGCCACAGCTTTGTCAAACAACACTAGAGCTAGTACTGTCAAATTTTTTAAGAAGCACATATTTTCAAGATTTGGTGTTCCAAAAGCTAATCAGTGACAATGGGGTACATTTTTAGAATCATTAATTCAAATCTCTATTGGCAAAATATAGGTGTCATTTTAAGTTTGGAACCACCTACCACCCTTAAACCAGTGGGCAAGTTAAGTTATCTTGCAACATCCTATTATCCCATGTTAGGGGTTAGGACTTAGAATAGTGTATATCAGAGTTTATTAAGAAGTTAGAAAGGACATTTCATGCTCATGCATAATATAGCTTACACGCACACGCGAATATTGATTTTTGCACATTAAAATGATTGTACATGTATTCAATTACATTTTTTCGAGTTTCTTTGATTCTATAAATGTGATTATATTGAGAATTGTGACTTTTGTGTGTTGAAAATTGATTCGGAGAGTATATGTACTGATTTAGAAGATTTGGTGAAATTTAGGAAATTTCTAAAATTTAGGGTATTTTGGGACTAGGAAAAATGTCAAGTGGCAAGACAATTGGTAAATGGTAGTAGAATTAATTGTCCAATGACAATGGAATTTTTGATAAATGACTTTGGGATTTATTGATAAGTGTCAAGGAAATTTAGAGACAAATGGCGTAGGAATTTAAATTGATTGGACTAGTTAAATAAGCTAGTTTAAATCTATAGAAATTGGAGCCATGTCTTTAAACTCACGATGCTTTTAATTTAAAAGACCATTAAGTGTTCTGTTCTTGTTTTCTTCTTCTTCTTCTTCTTCATAGCTTTCTCCATTTTCTTGAAGCTTCTTCACTTTGTTCATGAATTTTGTTGCTAACCTCCACCAACATTGAACCTGGCTCTCTCATCTTTCCCTTGCTACTCTCACTTTGTTGTCTCTTCCATTTGCCACAAGAAAACCTAACCTAATCCACCTTCAAGATGATGATCGTGCGACATGGGAAGTTAGGGCTTCTTGTTGTGTTTGAAGACATTGAAGCTAAATCAAGTAGCTTATTAATCTTCATAGGTAGTGTTAAATGAAGTATGTATGATGATAGTTAGACGTTAAATGGACATAAAATGATGTCGTACGTATGCTGAACGTGAGTGATGAAATGTGTATGTAAATGTCTTGTTTTTGTATATATGTATGATGGTTAATGACCCATAAATTGTTATAGAGATGAATTTGAGGTAGAATGATCATTATAATGGTGTTTGATGAGTGCAGAAAATTGACGATGAATAGGTACGTGTATATATTCTGTTTTTGGGTTAATGATCAAATATAGATCATGATTTGTATGTGAATGAAATGGAGTTAAAATGGAGTTGAGAATGAAGAGGAAATGAAGTAGCAAAGATGATCTAGGTACGAGATGTGTTATATATAAAATGTAGGAAGTTATAAAAATATGGAAAATTGGAAGAGAGTGCACTAGAAAATGTTAGCTACAACATTTCCATTAATTAAACATCTATATTTTAGCCATAACTTATTTTCTAGTTATCCAAATGAGATGATTTTTTTGATTTGGATTAAATTATGGCTACATTTTTCATGTAGACATTGAATTCAAATTTTGCATCTAAGAGTTTCAAAATTAGACTAGAAGTTGATTACTAAGTGCAATAGAAAAATGAAAAAATGCAACAGAAAAATGAAAAAATGTAGTAGAAAAATGAAGAAGTGCAGAAATGATGAACATGCGTGAATGATGTTCTCTTTTTGATGTCTGTGTTTATACATGAATTTTGATTTGTGTGTGGATGATATTGAGATGAAATTGGAATATACATGAAGAAGTTATCGAATTGAAGTGATGAACTTTGAATATGAATTGTTTGATACTTATGAATGAGTTATGTTATAGAAAAAGGGATAGGATTTCATGAATGATGAGTTTTAGTGAAAATGATGAATAAAATGAGTTGAGGTTTGAGAGTTTAATGAAATCAATTTGGTAGTTGAATTAGTGTAAAATGATGTTGCATTAGATGAGGTGAATTTGGAAAATTTTATAGTGAAAGTGATGTTAGAATGTATGTAGAAACCATTAAAAGTGCGCTTGAGTGAGTTGTGTTTCTCCCATGTCCGTTGGATGGACTTTAGGTCCGTTGAACGGACCTTCTCGGGTCTGCAAAATTTCCCAGCCTCATCTATGTTTGTTAAACAGATTTTAGGTCCGCTTAATGAACCTTTGTGGGTCTGAAAAATGTCTCAGCCCCGTTCATGTCCGTTTTGGTGGGATGTATGTCCGCTGAGCGGAAATTCACGGTACACTTAAACAAATTTGTGATTTTGACCTCTAGATGGTAAAATCTGTCTTTGGGGTCTTCATAAAAGTTGTAGATATTGAAGTCCTCTTCGAAAGTATCCTAAAATGACGTTAATCAGACATCTACAGAAAAAAAGTTATGCCTTTTGTCCCAAGATATGTTTGTTTATACATGATTGACTTATTAAAGTTTTTCCCATGAGATATTTAGGCTTGGTTGTGATCTTGAATGAGCCTAGTTGATGTTGGATTGAGCTATTAAAGTAAGGAAACTGTATTAGGTGTTAATTAATGATTCAAAGATCATGTTAATTTGTTATGAGATGAGTATTAAGGAAATGTACCCCGGATTGTCATTGAATATGCATTATACATATTCCATATATACATATGTGTATAAATGAATAATTATGACTATGAAAAGTTGTGATGTGTATAAATGTGTATGTATTGCATGATTTAGAAGAGCATATTGAGCGACAATATCCAGACATTATTGAGACTTCGAGGTTATAGATTTCTGGAGCAAACTGTGAGTAATATTGAACTGTTTTATGGAATTGATTACGTTGATTTCGGACATTGAATGTTCGACGTGTTTGATGCATGAATGACATATTGAAAGTGTTCCTTGTATGTGAATTTAATGAAATATGTGATTTCTCAATATTTTGTTGAATGTCGGACTAGAGTTCGAAGATAAATATGAACATGAATGTGATGCATTTCATTACATGAATGCATGAACATATAATGACAGTTGTGACCGAGTAGCCACTGCAAATAAGCTTAAAGCCCAAAATGTGATCAAGAGCCAAACGCTCGCTATGTATAATGAGTCCTGTATCCCTAACGGGTAAGGGATAGTTAACAATGATCCCGGTACTCATAATAGATACGGAACAGGTTTAGGCACCTGGTCATAATAACATAATAATCAAAAATAAGTCTCATAAGCATTGTATGTGCATCTAATTTGTATGTTCGAGTGATTGAAATGAAATGTTGACTTGTATTTGAATGAGAACGTGAATATTTGAGAACAAAATGTTATGTAATGCTATGTGATGGTAAATAAAATGATGTGAATTATGTGGTTATATATGTTAATGTTTTATATGAATTGAGTGAACCATCGAGGATGGTTACGTCACTGAGTTCACAAAACTCACTAAAATTGCAATGTTGATATTTCAAGACCGAGAGAGGACACGAGTCACAGAGAGACTCTATAAGAACTATGCTTCTTATACTTTTGGAAAGAAGAAATGGCTCAAAGGTCGGTCAACTGAGATTGAAGGATTAGATAGAATTTTTGTATAATTTCTCATATGTGTAGCATGTTGTGTATTTGATTTTGATAATGTATATATTTGGATGATTATGTAAAGCTACAATGTACATATTGTTTAAGAAATGAAATGAGGAATTTGGTTGTCTTTCTTTATGATGCCTTATACGAGAATATCACTGCTCTAGCATGCCATTACTATAGGTTACATACTGAAATGTCCCCAGGGCATTTTGGTATATACTCTATGTTAGTGGGGTGCTAAATATCTAATAGGGAAATTAAGCAGATTTTGAAGAAGACTGTTAATACCTTAAGGAAGGATTGGGCATTGAAACTTGATGACGCTCTTTGGGCGTATAGGACATCATACAAGACTCGCTTGGGTATATCTCCATATAGATTAGTCTTTGGAAAATCTTGCCATCTTCCGGTTGAAATTGAGCACAAGGCATTATGGGTAATCTGGAAGTTGAATTATGATCTCAAATAAACTAGAAAAAGGAGACTGATGGAGTTGAATGAGTTAGATGAATTTCGCCTAGATGCTTTTGAGAATGCTCGAATATACAAGGAGAGAACTAAGGCCTTCCACGATAAGCATATCCTTTGGTGAGAATTTAAACTTGGTCAAAAAGTTTTGTTATTTAACTCTCGTTTGAAATTGTTTCTAGGGAAATTGCCATCAAGGTGGTCTGGATCTTTTGTGGTGACAAAATTATACGCACATAGAGCTGAGGAGATTAGAATGGGTGATCAACAACCTTTTATGGTCAATGGACAACGAATCAAGCACTATTTTGAGGGAGAAATGGTTGGGTGTATTTCCACCATCATATTCCAAATTTGATGTCATGATGGCCGAGTCTAGTTGGGGACATTAAATTTAGCGCTTGTTGGGAGGCAACCCAATGTTTCTAACTCTCTTTGTTATTTTATTAATTTCATATTTGTCATATCTTCTTATTCTAGTTTGTTGTGTGTTGCATTGGGCTAGTGTAACGAGACATCCCAATGACACCTACTATTAGCATAAGGAATAGTGGGATCACGACTCTTCAATCCTAGAGGTAAGACCCATGTTAAGTGTAGGGGAGGTAAGTAACAATGTCTCTTTGTTTTCTTTAATCTCTTCATTTGGCACTCATACATCATGCATATGGTCCTATGATATCATTGAGTGGGTAAAAGGGACAAAAGAAGAGTGAACAAGCTGAGAAAACCTTAGATTCACCAAGAAAGTCTATTTTAACAGACTCACAGACTCAACATAATACAGAAAAACCCGATAAGGTCCATTTAACGGACATTGCATGTACTCAGAATTAAAATACCCTATTCTCTTCCCTTTTGCTGTACTTTCTCTCTAACCTATCACCGTCACCCCTGCATTCACTCCTTCCTTCGTCCATGCCAACCATCTTCTAGCCCAAGATTCTCCATTCTTTTGCTTCATTCTTTTCCCCTTCTCTTCCTTCACATACCCCATCCCCGTAACATTCCATCCCAACCAAACCCTTATTTCTCAAGTTGTTCCTCTCTCTTCTGCGAAGATAATGCCCTCATACTTCATGTTTTGATGATTTCGAGTAATCTTCCTAAGGTTGTGAGCGAAGTATACGCAATTTATACTTCGATTTGGTATGGGTAAGTGTTCTCTCACTATGGCACTACAATGTGTGTGCATTATACTGATGATTTTGTTCTACACATTGTCACATTGTGAATTGATGCTTGAAAGTTATACGAATGTGGTTGTTATTGATTTTGGGTTGGGTTTTGTTGGAATTGTGGGATTGAGATTGAAGTGAGATACTAGGTTATGTTTGAATTTGAAAAGGTTGGGTTGTGTTAGAGTTGTGGGATTGAGATTGAAGTGAGATACTAGGTTATGTTTGAATTTGAAAAGGTTGGGTTGTGTTGGAGTTGTGGGATTGAGATTGAAGTGAGATACTAGGTTGTGTTTGAATTTGACAAGAGTTGGTTTGTGTTGAAGTTGTTGGATTGAGGTTTGCTGCTTGGTTTGTGGGATTGAGCTCAGTTTGGTTGAAATTGTAGCGGGTTGTGAGGCTATCACTCAGTGTCGCGCCTTAAGCGAGTGGCGAGGAAGAATACAGATCAATCCTTTTGATCTGTTAAGGGTAAAAATTTGGTCGAAGAAGTAGAGGAACCTGTTTCTGAGCAAGCCATATTCATCAATGAACAATGTGAAGCTTGGTTTAACAAGAAAAAGAATCATAAATTTGTACTCGAAGTCTCAATAGAGGAGTGTATTGATGCAACATACAATGTGAGGGCACACTAAGAAAAATTTCATTGGGGCAAACTATTGACCTTAAGGTTGCATACTACCCAGTTGTGGTCAAAACAGTTTATGCTAACCTCAGTACGGAAGCTGATCAACAACCACATATGCTTACTTCACAAGTCAATAGGAGAGTAGTGGTTATAACAGAAGAGTTGATTAATGGACATTTAGAGCTATCAGGGGGAGGCAACGTCCTATCCTTCAATAAACAAGCAAAATGTTCAAGTGATAGTCAATGGGATAAAGACGACGCTATATATCGACTTAGGATTATAGCCACTCAACAATTTACAAATCAGTGCTTTTTTATGCACTGCAAATACCTTGACATCGAACCTAGGTTGGTAGCTTTCCTATTGGCACACAATGTGATGCCCAAAGCCAGTGATTCAGGATACCTCCACAACGAAGAATTATTCATTCTAGATAAAATGTTTTTCCAAGATGATCAATTTCAGGGTATTGCTGCTGCCATGATGATAATGATCTCTATATGGCAAGTGGTGCACCACAAGACAGAGACGAAGATATTTACATTCCTAGCATTATTAAGCCAGTTGTTTAGGCATCTCAAGGTCCTTAAAAGAGATGAAAAAGTGGCTTATACTACTGAGGTGGACGTCATCAATGCCGATAAAATGAGGGAATTTGAATGCAAAGAAAATGGTCCTAATTGGTGGGTTAATCCACATCAAGAAAGGGACAATCCAAATGCCCTTGCTGCATGGCAATCAAGAGCTAATCCAGCTCCAGGGGATAATCAGATTCTGGCTTAGATGCAAGAAGTCCGAGAAAAAATTAGAGATCTTCGAGCAGAAGTGGGAAATCTCGCGACTTCACAAGCTAGAATAGTAGATATATTGAGGACCTTCATGGAGCAACAACCACCTCCCCAGGGACAATGATATCATAGGGTCATAGGATTGCATTTGCATTTAAAATCTCATGCATGTAGTGGTGCAATTTTGTAACACCCCACTCCCGCGTGACCCGAACCCGACATCATTGGTGATATATGAGTCCGTGTCCCGCGAGGGTGGCATGCTACATCAGTCAGTCGAACCTCAGTATAAAATTTTCTTTTTCATTACACTCATGTGCGCGGAATAGGCAGTAAACAATCTGAGCTCACGTTCATAA
>JAOTAX010000002.1:24653574-24673741 GCA_025629825.1 Erythroxylum guanchezii | reverse complement strand
GGTAGTATTGTATTTGTAGTAACTGACTTGCCATGTCAAACTTTATTAAATTCACTCTGATACGGTGCATACTAATTTACAATTACCATAAAGGAATTCATTGTTAAACCAATAGAGCATTATAAGAAATTAATAGTCAATGTGATGTGTGAAATTTTGAATGAAAAAAAAATAATGCTCATCAAAAGCATCCTAAATAAATATCACTACTTGTTCAAGGGATACCGATAATTACTAGGAATAGATACCACCTATTATTAGGCAGTGTGTTGCATTTGACAAGCCTGTGCCATGTAGACCTTTCACTTCAAGGAGAAATTGGTATGCATGGTAAACTTCGGAAGAACAATTTGGAAATCAAAGTGAATGTAAGCACAAATATTCGCTGGTTATGATCATCACCAAATTTCATCAACTCCCCTCGTCTTCTTCTTTGTGAATCTCTTTAACACCTCTTCTATTATAGTTTGGGGGACTGAACAGGACAGGAGGAGACAAGAAAGGTGAATTAACAGGGAGGATCTTATCCTGGTGCCCAGTCCTAGGAAGACAGATAGTGCCTATTAGTAGCAGCAATGACATTTCTCTGCATCAATCATCTCATCCGCAATTTTACATCTTCCCAAGTCAAAACTTCAAATATTAAAACAAAGTACGTATTAATAACACCATAGTTTTTAACATAAATTCCACTCCTCAGCACCCCCTCTCTTAGTCCTATCAGATTCCATTGGAGAGATCCCATATGCAGTATAGATAATATTAAATCTCAGAGAAGGCCCCTTCTTCTTTTATAGTCACTAACTGTTAAGGTCAAAGCATGTCTTCGCCCATCGTTCTCTGGGACGCGACATCCAACAGTTGCTTCAATCCTCTGTTTTCTTGCCATGAACCCTGCCTGAGCTCCTTGTGGTCCACCAAATTTTTGAAGTGAAGTCAAGGAGATTGGAAGGTCAAAATTGTGAAGCATGTTTGATTCGGTGCCTTGATCCACTGGAGCACTTGTATCAACTAACTTCCCAGCACCAGCTGCAGCTTCCAACGCTGCTGCTGTCGCATCCACGCCCATCTCTCGCCTAGCACCTGTTGTTGCTCCATCAGTATTTGCAATTTTGCCATTTGCCTCCGCAGCCACATCTCCTCCAGCAGGCTTTGATGCATAGTAATTCCTTGACCTAGTCCATCTCCTTGAAAAGGGATCGTAACCAGCCTCCCCAGCTTTCAGACTTGTATTAACTGGTTTCAGTTCTGAAGCATTTTTAAAATTCTCAACTCGGTTCTTTCTGTTCATCTCAGCCAACCTAATAGCCTTAGCATCCACCTCCTTAGCTTGCCTAGAAGCATCCAGTTGCTGAATTCTTGCCTTAATTCTCCCCACTTCTGCCTCATCATGCTTGAACTGTGCAATTTCCAACTCCCTCCTCAACCGATCCTTCTCTGCAGCAACGTTTAATGGCCTTGAAGAAGCTGACTTTTTCTCCTGCAACATCTGCTTCACGGTGGCTGCCGAATAGACAAATGTATTTGTCTTCTTTATTGCTTCCTTCTTTTCCAAGATATCCTGTTTGCTTGGCATTCGGCCACAACTACGCTCAACCTCCCTAACCCACTGTTTGTACTCTTCCTCAGTTGGGCCTGAGTCTGACACCATAGCCATCTGCCACCTGGCAGCAGAGCTTTCATTGCCCCAAATCACATTCAGATACTTGAAAGTTGACTTGTTCTCCAGTTTGTATGGTCGGTCAGGGTCAGCTGCATCAACATTTCGGACCAAGCAGAGTCTGTAGATAGGACCAGCCTTCGACCTCCCAATACCAACCCTCACAAAGCAACCTACAATCAACTCCTCAAACCATGGCTCCATCAACCATTTAGCAAGTTTTGACCTACGGATTGTAATCTCTCTTATCTCCTCATATGTTGGCCTCTCCGACTCAGGGCCCCTGTCATCATCACTGTCCCCCATTCCACCATCACCTGTAGACCCTTCATCGTCACTATGAGACCTACTCTCACTCTCACTCTGACTTGAGCTACTAAGACTTGTGGAAGTAACATGTTTTCTTTTCATAGATGAGAAACCCCGTGCGCTTGAAGATAGTCCAGATGCATCCCTCAACTTACGGTGAGCCTCTGGATCTTGTTGCTTTAGCCTTTTAGCTCTCAATTCATTCAAAGCATCATCTTTAGCAGCAGCTCTGTCAGCAGATCTAGTAGATGAGCGCATTCCACGAGATGGTGGAACAAGTGCAGCCTCTTTTCTGGACCTGGTGATCCTCTCACTATCACGTTTTAATCGAATCCTCTCTGTTAAACTTTTATCACCTTTCCTATCTGCCCGTTCCGACAATATCATCTCCCTTTCAAGTTCAGTCATCTCTAAAAGCTTCTGCCGATCATCTTCATCCTTGTAAAGATCATCACCTACATCAGATTCATCACTTGTGTCATGTTCACGATCAGAACGACCATCATCATAGTCACCTCCTTCCTGGTTACCCTGATCATCTTCTCTTTCACTAGGATCCAGCCTCTTCTTCAAAGGAACTTGTGATCCAGATGGCTTCCTGCTAGCATAGCCATGAGCATCATCTGAATCATCATCCCTGGAGTCACTACCAGCATCAGAATATGAATCGTCATGTGGCTTTTTAGATGCTGAAAGTGAATTTCGATTTCTTCCTCTGTTGGTCCTTCCTGCTGCCTCCAGAAGCAAATTCTCTAAATCCGCCATGCTCTGTTACACACTACGGTAATTTCCAGTACCTCCTGGACAAGCATCCAAACATCAGTTAAAACTATTTCATTAACTGCAAACAGCTTGAAGTACTTCCAACTTTTAAAAACAATAGAAAGAAATCGCTTAACAAATTCAAATATCAAACAATTATATTATTGGCCTAATATTAAGAAGAGGGTAAAATCATAAGCTTTTGGTTGAACTTTGGCCATGGAAAACTTTCTCCCAGCTATCGACCTACATTTTCAAAGCTCCAAAAGAGCAAAAAAATTCATACTTTGAATAAAATGTACATCTAATACAGTTAAAATCTTTCAGAATCTATAACCTTCAGCCACCACAAGGAGGTGGGTCTTTCTTTTGATCCCCAATCCCACGACCCTTTTTGTCCCTTTATCCTATAATCCCCTCTCGCTGTCTTTGCTGGATTTGGTTTTTGATTATCAGAAACTTTAAACCTTTTGAGTGTCAAAGCTTAATCTTTCCAACCAAGTCACGTTATACGCATAACTTTTTAACATTACAAAGCCTAATTTTGGCCACCAAACGCACGCACGTTAAGACCAAAACCCATTAGCATAAGAAAAAGTCAGTACCCAGAAGATCTAATTCACCGCGAAAGCCAAACGAATAAAAAAACTTACACTAAAGATAAGAACTTCTCCGTTTCAAACTCCTTCCTGTGTACTAAACGCTTCAATGCTTAGAAATCGGGGAGTAATTGAGCTTGGATGAAGTAAAATTAGGGTTTGGATCTGAAATCAAACTGCAAATTGGGGGAGAGAGATAGTTGCAGTGGACTAACGGCGTCAAAAGCAATCTGCTTTGGTAACGACAGATGCGACTTCTAAACAAATAACCGGTGAGCTATGATAAGAAATCATGTCAGAGGCGACTAATAAATCAGAAAAATCAAAACTTTTATCTTTTCTTATAATTCATATTTTTATAAATAATTAATTTAAAAGTAATATATTAAAAATTATTAATAAATGTTAATCCATTTATTAATAAATAATTCAATCAATTAATTTATATATTTTTTAAAAAAATACAAGAAATTAATTCTCTTACGTATTAGCAAACTTAATGGCATATGTAGTTTACTATTATATAATCAAATCAAATTATAATTAATTCAAATTATTAATTATTAACAAATATAAAATTTAATCATATTTTTATTAATGTTATTACATAATAAATAAAATTATTATAAATGACTTAATTTATTATTATGTTAAGTATATTCATTGGTAAAATATTTTAAAATTAATATTATTAATAATTAATAGAAAAATAAATATTATTATATTTAATGGCGTATAAATATGATAAAGTAATAAATTATATATGAATAATAAAAATTAATCAATTAGTTACTTATAGGAAATAAGTAATATGAATTTTAATATTTAAAAAACAATATGAATTTTATAATTTTATATTTGGTTGGCAGAAGAGGCTTAGGAGAATATAATGATAGTAAGGGTAGAGTTAAAACTAACAAGCTTTGTATTAAGATTTCCTATCTTCTTTTTTTTTCCTATTATTCATCCATTCCTCCATTGTATTCCTTTTACTTCATCCCTGTCCTATTTTTATTCAGTTTCTTTACTCTTCAAGCTATCTGCTAGTTTCTATTTCTTCATGCTTCCAGTGTTCCTTCCTGTTCTCTACCTTATCTTGCTTCTTACGTTTAAGGGCTCCTAAACCTTGGTGCAATCTGCTGCCCCCTTCCCTAACTGGCTTTCCCTTTTAACCCTTTACTCCTTCTTGCCCCTTAGAAAATTCCCTCAACTCTCCTTCCCTCCCCTTCTCCTACTCAAGTCTCTAGAAATAAGTGCTTGAAGACTCTTCAGGTACTCTTCTCCAATACATTTCCCTAAAAATTAGAGATGGTTTTCCACCTTGCCCCACACCCCTCCCTGCCCCCCAATCGAGTTCCTAAAGAAAGAATCAACTTCTTGGGAGTCTTCTCTAGTTAGCTTCTTTGTAAGAAGGAGACCATCCTTCCCGATTATGAAACTTTAGGCATTGAAGCATTGGAAACTCAAAAGGCTCTAGGAGGTAATGTTAAGTGAGCATCAACTTTTCCCTTTTAGGTTTAGCTCAAATGAACAGGCACTCAAATTCATTAAAGAGGGACCATCGCATCTGAATGGATTGCCAATCTTTCCCTAGATGTGGAAGCGTGGTACTAAACTTGAAGAGATCAAGCACAAATAGGTTCCAATGTGGGTAATTTCCATCAAATCCCACTAAAATACTACTCTAATAAAGGGTTAAGTCTCCTAGCAAGCTCCATAAGCAACCCTTTATGCATATAAGAACCAGTCATTAAGAAAATGTATAGAATATGCAAGAATTGTGGATTTAACAATTATGCAATTGCTGGAATTTCGAGATTTGTTGGACAATTTTTGGTTGTTGTTTGTGTTGTTTGTGGTTAATGTGTTTTTGATGCTTTAGTTGAGCTGGATCAATTCTAAAGAGTGAAAAGGGATAGGTAGGAATTAACTAGTTGGCTTTCTACATTTAATTTGTTAAACGTCTAAGATTTTTTAGATATATTGAAATTGCATAACTAAACTAAGTTTAAAATATGCTTTTTCATTTATAAATATTATGTTATATTTATTAGATTTCTAGATTTAATTGATTCATATTAAATATCAAACACCCCCTAACTAGCTTTGTATATATGTATTAGCTCAGCTAAATTTATAGGTTTGTTATTACAATTGTTATGGTTTTCGAATTTTTCCTAATTTTAGCTCATTAATAAAGTTAAAATTATATGTGAGGATTTATATAACTAGGTATTATCGCTACAAAAATTCCAACATTATATATATTTATTTATTTATGATCATGACTTTTTGACTTAGAAACTAATTTTTAGCTTTTGAATATTGATTGTGATAAAAATGTATTATAAGTTTATTTTACATTTTGATATTGTATCTTATTTAAGTGGATTAAAGAGAATATTTTGGGTTTATATTTTATTTCGAAATTCTTTTCGTATAAGTAAAATTATTAGAATGTAATTGTTTCTTTTAAAATATTTATAATTAATAAATTAAATTAATAAAACTCTTATTTGTTTTATCTAAATTGATTAATAAAATCAAAATTAAAATAAGGATTTAATTTATATATGGCTGACGACACGTATCAAAATTTAGGTCTTTCCCCATTTAGGTTTTTTTAACAACCTTAATGAAGTGGTTAGGTTCCAAGATACAATAACCAAGGGTTAAAATCTACAAGTGTATGGTTATGCCTCTAGCTAATTTCATAACAAGATGATGGGAATAAAACAGTAACTTAAAGCCCTTCAACTAAGCCTACATAAGGACACTCATAAAGGTATTGATCGAGCTAAAGAAGCATTAAAGCAATGTCAGGATAATCTCTGTGATTGTTCTAATGATATTACACTTAAGATCAAGGAGAAACAAGCCTTGGTCAATTACGTGAGGGAACTAAAAGCTCTCTCCTTCCTTCTTATACAAAAATCAAGAGTGTTACAGTTGAAAGAAGGTATTCAAACTCCAAGTTCTTTCATAGACATTGTTTGCTACGAGGAATCGTAACATAATCTCTAAAGTTATACAATGAAGAGGGGAGCCTTGTCACTAGTAAGAATGAGCTTAAATTCCTAGGCAAAGAATAGTTTAATAAGGGATCATTTGGTTCGCTTCTGTTTTTCTATTATTATTATTATTGTTTTAGTTTTAGTTTTAATTTTAATTTTATTTTTCTGTTTTTAGTTTATATGTTTTAAATAAAAACAACATTTTGTTTAATTGTTAATGTAAATTTAGTTATAATTTTATTACTGATAATAATTATATAATAGATAAAATTTAAAGAAAAATTATGTTTTATAAGTAAAACTTAAATATTTTATTAAAATAAATAATTTAATAAAATTTTATTTATAAATTAAATTTTATCTTTAATTATTAAAACAAATTTTAGATACTATTTTTATATATTTTGAATATATTTTAAATTTTAAATTATATTTTTTAATAATTATAAATTAAAATTACTTTATTTTATATTTAAATGAATTATAAAAATAAATTAAATTATTCATAATTTTAAATAATTAAATGTATAATTCATAAATTCTTATTAATAATTAATTTTAAATAATTAAATAATGGATTATAAAAATAAAAATAGAAAACAAAGACTACTTTTTATGGTTTTCATAAATTATGAAAATAGGAAGAAATCAAAAGTAAAAATAGAAACAAAAAATTTAAACAAACAGTTTTTTTTTACTGAATTTGAAAACAAAAATTAAAAACTAAAAACTAAAAACTAAAAACATAATAGAAACAAACAGCCCAAAGTCTTGGAAATTTTAGGTGTTGGAAATTCAACTTATCTCCCTCATAACCTTCCTAACCCAAGTTACTAACTCCTGAGCAATATGAACTTCTTACTAGAAACTTCATTGATGAGGATATTAGGGCAATGGTATTCTCATTTAGTCCCAATAAAGCCCTATACCCTAATGGATTCGATGCTTTTTTCTACCAACAAACATGGAATTCCATCAACTTTTATGTATGTAAAGCTATTCATGAGTTCTTTGACAATGCTAAGATTTTGAAGGTATGGAATTGCCCTCATTTATGTTAATTATTTCTAAGTTGCTAACTAACAAGATCAAACATGTGCTATCTCCATTCGTTAGTCAATTTCAAGCTACATTTACTCAGGGAAGAAGTATTAGTGATAATGTATGCTTGCTAAGGAATTATTGAAGAACTATCCCATCAGGGGCTTTGGTTCTAATTGTGCCCTCAAAATTGATATTCACAAGGCCTTGGACTCAACAAATTGGGACTTTATGCTTCATTCTCTATAATATTTTGGGTTCCCTAACAAATTTATTACATGGATCTCCTAGTGCATAACCATTACTTCATTTAGTGTGCTGATTAATACGGAAGCTACTTAAACTTATCAAGGGCGCTCGAAGGCTAAGGCAAGGTAACCCACTTTTTCCTTACATCTTCACTGTATATATTGAGATTTAAAATTGTATCATTAAAAAAAATGTGCTTGCTAATAGTGACATTAAGTATCATAAGAAGGGTATGAGGTTATCCATCACCCACCATGCTTTTACTGATGGCTTGTTATTATTCTGTAAAGTTGATGAAGCTTTAGTTGCTTTTCGAATAAGATAATTAGAAGAATTCAGCGCTTTACAACAACAGGGATAAGGGCCTCATAATCATTTATGTGGATGCCTCATATTTAGCTTATTTGCTAGCTATCTACTATCTTAGATTTATCTCTCAAATCTCCTCCATTCACTTACCTTGACATTCGTATCTCTTGAAGGAAGCTCTCATATACAGATTGTCAAGGGTTATTAGATATGCTCCAAAAAAGAATTAAGGCATGGACTACCAAGTGTTTATCCTTTACTAGTAGGTTATAATTATTTTCTTAATAACACGTTTATCTATTTGTCATCTCCTTGCTTTTCCTATAAAGTTGTGTAAGTAGACTGAAAAACTTGAGAATTTTCTTTAGACTGGCAATGAATCCTCTAAGCCTTTTGTAAAGGTAAGCCAGAAAGAAAGTTGTATACCTAAGAAGGAAGCAGGTTTTGGGAATCAAATATGCAAAGATGGTAAACAAGGTAACGTTGATTAAGAGTCTATGGTAAACAAGGTAATGTTGATTAAGAGTCTATGGAAAGTAACCTTTGACAAGGAGTCTCTTTGGGTGAAATGGCTATATGAGTACTATATATAGGGATCTAACTTATGGACAGTTAAAGCAAGAATTGATGTATCATGGTAATGGTAGCAAGTACTGAAACTCAAGGATCTCATCCATCCTCTCTTCAAATACAAGGTGGGGAATGGAAGGAAAATATGGATATGGTATGACAATTGGAGTGCTTTGGGTTCAATTTGTCTTCTCCTAACTTTGCTTGCCTTATATTTTTTTAACTACAAATGCAAGGTTAGTTGTTAAATTGAAAATGAAAGTTGGCATATGCAGTAGAAGTTCGCAATTCTTTCAAGGTTATTTCCTTCAAGCCCCCTAACTTAAAAAAGGACAAGGTTATCTGGCTCAAGCATTTCTTGAGCTCATTTACAAATAAATCTTGTAAAAATGTGATCAAGAACTAGGTGATGACAGTGAAATGGTATTTTTTGAAAGAGAGACATCAATTTTACGCAACATTCTCTTTGTATTTTTATAAAAAAAATTGTTTCTATAACTCGAACTTGTGACCTTCTGGTTACAAAGAAATAACTTTACTAATGACGCCAAAGCATAAAGATGATAAACTTCTATATAAAACCTTAGAAGCTTGGTTTATAATCCTGGTGAGAAAAGAATCAAAAAGTTACCAAGGATAAGTTCAACTCTTTAAAACAAATAAGTGAACGCAATACTAGAGAATTCAAAAAATTGCCAATGGCTAGAAAACAAAGCTCGACACTTTTTCCACTTTTAAACTCAGATTGATCCTTCTAATAAGCTACCATGATCTTGACATGTTACATATATAGTGCGGCTCTAATAGTGTTATTTTTTTTTAAAATAATTTTACGCGTTCCATATAAGCTCTGATTAGCTACTAATACAACTTATTTTCTTTCCAAAAAAAAAAAAAGAAACATATTATTTAATTGACACAGGATATTGACAAGCTAAAGGAAAAGAAGTACACTATGATTCTGCTAAAATTTCTTAATTGACACAGGATGTTGAAAAGCTAAAGGAAAAGAAGTACACTATGATTCTGCTAAAATTTCTGTATACAAGAACCTCTACTTGATCCGTACAGAAAGAATAATATATTGAAAAGAAGGGGAAAAAAGGAAAATAAAACAAAAAATTGAATGCCAACCCGACTATGTTGTAAGCATGCTTCGACACACCAATGCGGTGCAGCAAGTTAAAGTCGTCGTGTGCAACGGAGGATGATCCGAATGGAGAACAAGGACTATACAAAACTTGAGTTCTTCAATCATTCATGGCATCCTACATGATTCAATAACTTCGTTCACCATTTTATGAGTCTCTGGTGTTATCATGTTTAAGTTCAAATGAAATGCCTGCACAAAACAAACAATGTATCAGTTTTCGAAGTTGGTTGATATTGCTGATGTAGGCTGAGCATGAAACCCAAAGACCTGCTGATATCAGATCAAACTCATTTCATGAGGAGGTATTTTAATTCAAAAGGCTTAAAAGCAACAAGCATTGGATCCTTGCATATGAATGCAAATGCTTTTTAAGAATAATACAAGCAAGACAAACAACCTACAACAAACACTTACCACAAATCTCTCTAACACAGGCACAAGAATCGACAGGTTGTGATTTGGGAGGTAACCAGCGATTGAACTGCGAATGCTCCCACTGTCATTCGATAGGGAAAAAAAACAAGTGAAAACTGCAAAAGATTACTATGGTTAACAGGACAGAAAAGGTCAAAGAAGGGGGGAAGTTACGAAACCTTTCAGTAGAAAGAAATGCAAGCAGCAACGCTGCATAAGCTTCTACAATCATCTTCTCTGCTTCCTTCTCGCCTTGTAGAACAGCTGCCTCATCATTCTGCACAAAGCAATAACATTATCTTTAGTCAGCATAGCTTCACTTGCTCCAGCTGAATTTCTAATGCTCTTGAAGACCATTATAACTAATCTTTAAGCAACCAAAGATGCACAAGTATGGATATGCATAGATTTGTAGAAACATTAAATTCAAAATTGAGAAAAGGAAAGCAACTCACCCATGGCAGCGAATTCTCCTCAGCAGAGGCATCACCCGCTCCTTGGTTGGCCAAAAAGATACAACACAGCAGTGGAATCACATCCCTGTGACTCTCATTTTCTGACCCTTCTGAGTTAGGTATCGAAACACTTGATGTAGCAAGCCTAGATCTACCGGCCACCATTCATTAAGTTTCAAATAGTAATTGCATTAGAAAATGCATGAAATATCCAGGTAAATATCAGGAAAAGGAAATGCTTCCAGGCAGACTCAAACTGTTAAATCCAAAAAAAAGAGTCCCAAATAGGGATGAACAGGAAGCCTGATCACAAGTCAATGAGACAGGCACAGTTTGACCAAGCTATGGGCTGGGCTTCCACGAATACTACCCTATTGCCATCCCCAGTCCCAATTACCATGAAGAAAGACTAAGACAAATCATCACAGATGAGGTTTCTAAATGGAGAATTTGCATACATGGGATGATAGGATCTTTCATTGTCTTTTAAGCAAGCAAATAGGAGAGACAGAACATTGCACAAGGAATAACATCTTTCTAACACATAATAATAAGGAAATGGGGCACAAACAAACAACAAAACTACAAAAACCAAAATGTTAAAAAATCAAATAACATGCTGTATGTTTGTAATGACCAATTTCAGAAATTAATAAGGTATGAGAGTGATAAATTATTAAAAGTGAAACTAACCTGTTATCCCCATCCTTCTCCACCAAGTTCACTAGCAAGCCCAATAAAGCAACAAGGAAATCTAATTCTTGATCATTGAGATGAATTTCGGTCTGATTCTCTGGCAAAATAGTTGAAGTTTCATCTTTCATCACATTTGAGAAAGATAAAGGTGAGCCGAATGAAGGGAAGTGGCCAGCAATCAGTGAAGACATAGTCTCCAGTCCGCCACAGGCAGCAATTTGTTGACACCCAATTGGGTTGTCATTTGTCAAGTTCATGAGAACCTGCAAAAACACCCTGTCAATTACAGAGGAAAAGTGAAGTATGATGAAACTAATGCTGGCAAGAAAAATACTTTAACGGCAGTAAGAAGACAGTCTTCCACTAGGCTCGAACATTCTTCATCAGTGGCACTGCAGCCTGAGTTTTGTGGAAATTGCTGATTTTTCAACTTATTTGATGTTAGTTTGCAATGGTGACCGTTACTTGTTTCTTCTTGGCTCATTAATTGATATTGGCTTTTTTTTCCAAGCTCTCTAGACACTTTCAGACTATTTCGGTTCCTAGATTTCTTTGGTCTTCCATGAAGCAGTTCCCACTTTGAGGGTAGAAATTCATCTTCGTCAAATGCGAAAGGATCTTGGCTGTCTTCCAACGGTTCACATGTAGAATCTTTTCTAAGAGTAGACCTCTCAACAAGTCCAAATCTTTTCTTGAAGTCGGTACTAATTAAAGATGATCCATTACTATAATTCCTTGGTGTGTCACTACATGAGCTAGACATTGAAGATCGAATTCTCACTTTTAGTGGACAAGCATCATCCATTAATGTGGTACTTTCAGACATGCCAGCAGGAAGACGTAATCGCGTGGTTGACCTCTCAGACACACTGACACCACATGCAGAGATGCTCTCTTCGCCACAAAAATGTGGGGAGGAACTTATAGGCACAAGCTCATTGCTTTCTACTGCAAATTGAAAAGAATTGATCCAGAGTGAGAAGAGTGAGGGAGGCAACAAGAGTACGAGGAAATTATAGATATGTTCAGGAAAATAAGCACCATTGTAGTCCACAGAAGAAAGCATATCAGATGCAAGATCACTCCCATCAGAGACACTTCTAGGCTTTCCATCAAAGGAGGTCAAAGAAGACGTTTTAAGAATATACAGACCTAAAAATCAATGCCAGCAGTCCTCAGAATGCAAGTCAGGTTTAATCTTTCTTAAAGGAAAACTGGAAATGGAAAAAACTAGAAAGAAATATAGTCACCCGATAGGATCTTGATAATGCTTATAGTCAGTTTCGTAAAAGAAAATTGGGGGCAATGGAAATCCACTTCTCCTTTCAGTTCAAGCAAATGACTCTACATAACAAAGAGAAAACAAAACATAAATAACTCAATAATTCAGCATTTAGTGACAGCTCCAGTTCTAGCAGCTAACCTTAAAGACATTGTAAGGAGAACAAAAACAACAAGCGACATTAATCTAAAAGTACCTGGTTCTCTTTACTTAGAAATGTGGCATTTTCCATGATTTTCAAACATTTCAAAAGAAGCATCAAGCATTCCAGACCTAACTTCTGATCTTTATTCAAAGGCAACCCATGTTTGGACCAGCTCTGCAGGTAAAAGTTTGGTGGTTTTTTAGTTGCCTTTTCAATGCAAAATGTCCTAACTACGATTTCGAGACCAGAACAATAATTTTAAATAAAATATGGCATTATAGTCATTTTCAGCACAATCTAAGAATCAGAAAATTGTTATACACAAAAGAGTTACAGAATAATGAATGAATAAACATTAGCACTCTACATATTAACAAGTCAACGTAGCATTAGATTAGATAATATAGAGCTAAAGTAAAAAAACATCTATGCATGCACAGAGTCTGTTCCAAAAAATAATACTATGAGACTGCAATAAGTACTATATAAGAATAAAATCCAAGAGGCAGGGACAACAATTATATAAGGGTTCCATTAATTATTAGAGAATTTAAGTAATGGATACACTACATTTTCTTACATAAAATCACTACAAGTGGTAACCCAAAGCAGAAACTCCCAGGTAACCTGCCAGTGTTACTAACATATGTGAATGTACATAAACTTTTAGTTAAGACACAATTCTAATTTTTCATAAGTTAACTGGAGACACAAACTAGGGTAAGAAAACTTCTTAGCATTCAGCAACTACAAGTAAAGGTGCTTCAGCAGACACAATGGACCATAATTAACCACTGGTGACATAGATCAAACATACTCTACACTGAAAAAAAAAAGCTCACACCTCTATAACACAGTGACAATTCATGGCAACTTCAAAAACAGCATCAAGTCCTCCTTGCTCTCGGAGCTTCTCCTTAAAATTTCCCCCCATCTTCCTTGCTGTGCCAGATGTGTCTGGAGAAGCAAAACCAGGATAAACAAATTGTTTTGCAAACAATAAAACATAAAGCAGAGTTATAATATCACGTCATAAGTATGTGCCTCTTAGTCTATGTATAGCAATGTATCACAGAGCACATAATTACACGCACAAAGGCACAAAAAATCTTGTGTGTGGGTAGTTCGGTCAACAACTAACAGTGCGATGAAAATTAGAAACCCAAAACCCTTACCTACTATTGATCAGTTGGTCATAGAACACTTTTTGAACATAGTGATAATCAACAGGTTTAAGTTCACCATAAGTTGTAGGACAATTGTGAAGGTCAAGTCATGGCTAAAGTTTGTAAGAAAAAGCCAACTGAAAAGTGCAAGCAAATTATGTCAAGTAAATAATTGATATTTACAATTAAAAATAGTCAGACCATCATAAAATTTCAAGCTGAAGGTGGCCAAATGATAAAAATCAATGATACATCAAGATAGAAGAGAAGTAATGCTGGAAGTCAAAATCCTGAAAAGCTTAAAAGCATATAAAGAACAGCAGAGACCACAAACTTTTTAAAATATGAAATTCATCTTCAGTATAAACATGAAAAGACTCTTTCTTGACTCTAGCATTCCAATACTTCTGAGTCAAAGTCCACGATTCTAACTAATTTCATCACATCTTGATCGCATTAAAATCGAATACTATCGTTAGGTCTCATGCAAAATCACAAGAGATATGGAAGACTCGTTGTCTATTCATACAGTAGAAACCACTAATTGTCAGGAATTACCTTCAAAAGATATCTTAGACAAACAAGCTTTCTCCATAATCAACAAAGATATCCATTTAGCACTTAGTTCTGGCCGGTCCAGTCCACTATCAGCCCCATTTAACTTCATATCCTTGCAGCTAACAAGAATTTCCTGAACTTTGGCAACAATTGCAGTAGAACTTGGGTCTACCAATTTACTTGAATCTCGTAGGATATCAGAATCCTTGCGAAATCCCAAAAGCTTATTGCCTATACTTCGAGCTTTATTTTCAGCAGTTGCAGAAATGACAGGCTTCAGCAATTTTATCAGAAATTGGATGCAGCTGGGAGATTCTAATAGGTGATCTTCTTGACCCTTAAACAGTAAAATTAAATTTCTTTAGTAATTACAGTTTTAAAGGAACAAATAAATTCAGAGATTGGAAGTCAATCCTTAAAACAAATGAGATATACACTATGAAGCAAATCTTAGACCAGAATTTGATTTCAATCTTAGAAACCATGTATTGGACAATTTAAGGCATATTACATAGAAGTAGTAAAGGTTTTTACATACTGGCTGATTCATGTTGAGAAAGTTGAACTTATGAAGGGGCCAAATTAACATTTTGACTTGTTTCAGTCAACCAAGGGGCCAGATTACATTATTGAGCTCATCCGCACACATATCACAAAACAGAGCAACTCTATCATACTCTTTGCCCACAAGATGATTTCTTAACTCTGTTTTCTTGTTAACCAGTACAAGGATGAAGACAAATAGCCAAGAATGTTACTTACATCACCCGTTAGAACATAGAAAAGAGCTGCAGCTGCAACGTTACTAGAGAAGTCATCAACGCTGAGACCCATGATAGCATCAATTATTGTCTTTGCCATCCTGAAAAGAAAAACTCAAAATGTTTACCACAGGCGCAAGAAGATATGAACATATTGATTTTTGCAAAATAATTTCTGTCTAAAATCAGCATACTACAAGGATAAGATAAAAGAGCCATCTCATCTATGATCACTCTGTCTAAATTTGCTTTTCCTTCAATAGAATCCTTCGAAGGACAAAAACTATTTAGTAGTCCAAAAATAAGCAGCAATGTCAACTGAAAACCAGTGATTTTCCAGGCAGCAGTGGTGGAGTAGGCAAAATTTATTAGTTAGTAATCCAATAATTTCTATTTCGTGACGGGGTACAAGGCAACACCTTTTTGAATTCCAAAAATGTTGATTAAGCCAAACAGGAGGTTCAATTGAGAACACTAAAAGCCAGACGCTTTGAATTTAACTACGGAATGACTAAAAGAAGTTCTTTCGTTTCCCATTATTATGCACCAAAATTTCAAACTTGCAAAGAAAAACGAACTCCCAATCAAATATTTAAACACAAAACCCAAGAAGTCATACCCTTGAGCCCTGAAAAGGCGTCGCTGTTGCGGAGTTCCGCATATGGACAATAACGACAACAAGCTCCCTCTCCTGATCCTCAAAGGCTGGCCCTTTCTCAACCCGTCAAGAGCAAAATTAACCTCGTCAACATGCTCCATCATTTCCCCAAACTCCTGGGTCTCCATCAATGTCCTGGAATAACTTGGCCTCTCCAATTTGGGTTTCTTGGACTCTTTTGAAACAACGCCGTTTGAGAAGCTGTAGGGATCGGGATCGAAGGTGGAAGAAGGCCACAGAGAGGACGACTCCTGAGAGGCTAAAGAGAAATTGTGAAAATCTTGAGATTGGGTCTCTTGGTCCGATACGACGTCGTCCTCCAACGAATCGGAGTAGGTTCCTCCGGCTACGTCACCTCGACTCCGGCGACCGTATGTTCTAACCATCATCTTTGATACCAAGACTCGAATAGAAAGAAGTAGAACCAAAGTTAACGACTTTATCTGTATTTGACAGAAGAAGAAAGGGCAAAATTGGCACAAAAGGAAAAGAGGAGGGGCGTTTTGGGAAGAAAGAAAATATTCAAATTCACCTCCGATCGGAGCTGGCAAGGTAAGAGCGAGAGCAGTGAGAGTGGCGGGGGTGGGGTTTGGTTTTACAAGGAAAGAGAGAGGCGTTCTCGTTCGTTTGATGGTTAAATGCATATGGGTATCGGGTCGGGCATGGATTTTTATTTTGCTGTTTCTTTCTTGTTCCGGGGTTCCGAAATTCAGCGCCATCTTATGATGTGTGTGAGAGAGAAAAAAAAAAAAGAAGTAAGTTTTGGTACTCTCTTTTGTCATTAATTAATAACACATGTTTTTAGTAACTTTCCATGCGAATTGATATCTATACTTTATGATGCGAAGTGGAAAATGTTAACAATAATTAAACATAATATTGTTTTAAAAGAACACACTTATATATATCTATATATCTATCCCAAAATCAGCACAAGTTTTAGGTTTTACCTCTAACCTTACACATTTAACATAGACTTTTCTAATTAACAACTAAACTTTAATTATGAGGATTGAATTATGTCTCGAGTCCACCAATTAATTAATCCAAGTTTGAAGACTTAATTCTCCACTTGTTGAGAAAAAAAAAGGTGAAATTTTGACACATATCTTTTTATAATGATAGTATTAAATTAAAGAAGGTTAAAATTTATATTTTAATGATAATAAAACATAAATATTATCAATGAATTTGTTTTTATAAAGGCAATATAAAATAATTAATAGTCATGCATTAAAAAAAAGGATACATCTTATAAAAATATTAGGTATAAGTTGAAGTTCAACTCATTCAAGAGAAGAACAAAATCAAGACTAAAGAACAACAAGCACGACAAAGTTATAAAGAAATATGTGATTTTTTTTAGAATCAAAAATATGTAATATTTATTATACTTTCTAGTTAGTTACTTTAATATTTTGGTTTTTTGTTTTTGTCTTTTAAATTTTTGTAAAATAAATGTGGGAACGAAAACGTCTTATACTAAAAGTTATGATTCGTATACTTGCAGGTATTGAAGGTTTTATTATTAGATATAACTCAACATTAAGTAAGCTTGTGTCCTCACGAACTCTTGGTCATACAGCCCCATACTGATGGAAGACTCCAAAGAGCTCTTGGACCATTTCCCTTAACAACTAGAACTAATTAATCCTAATTTCAAGCAAAAATATCACAATTTAACAATTAGAAAGCAAATTCGCATAAATTCTCAATTATGGGTAAAATTTCATCCAATATGCATGCAATTCATCAAATTGAATCAATATATCATATGAGTAAGGATAAAATTGAGCTATCAAACCACAATTAACCACAAAATCAAACAAATTTATACAAAGGCATCAAACCCTAAGTTGGTTTAAAATCCCTAAAAATTGCAAAACACCTATTTATTCATGCATAATCAAGTGAAATCGATAAGAATATTTACTTAGTTGTCGCAAATTGGTAAGAAAAACACAAGAAATAGGTTGGGGAGTGAGAGTGGTGACGCCTAGAAAGTTAAAGAGAGGAGAGAATGAGAAAAATGAAAGAGATGTGGCAATTTAAGGGTTGTCGCACACTTACACAGTCTGCTATATAGTCGTGTAGCTGATTGCGTAAGTGACAAAACTTGTAACTTATTACAGACTTACATAGGCGTGTATATAACAACGTAAGTCTACATGAGCATGTAGCTCTTTATGAACATGTGTACCATGAAAAATAGTTGGAAAATTTTAAAAATTTGCACTCAAAGTTATAAAACCTTAACGTGTATACCTTAGCCTAATCATTATGCACAATCTCTTCAGGATGCTTAATGTCGTAACATAAATTACATCAAAACTCAATAAATTCCTATACTAACATCAAATTAGAAATAAATGAAATAGAATTTTAAAACAAAACCTATTATAATTGTTGGGTTACCTCTTAAGTAGCGCTTGTTTAATGCCATAAGCTCAACATACCTTGCATGCTCAAGGCAACTTATATAGATGTCTTACCGTAAGTTCCATAACCTCTAAATAAACTACTTGTTTTTGCTTATTACCACATTTTTCCTTTGGTTTACGACCTTGAACTTGCACAAGCTTTGGTAGACCTTTACAGGTAAAGTCTTACAAAATATCTAGAGTCCTACAAAATATTTAATAATGAATAATTATAAGACTCATTAGATTCAATTACATAAGTAAGTTCAAGAGCAGGATTAATGAGATTAAACATTTTAAAAAACAACATCTTCAACCCCTACCCCTAATATTAACTTGCCTTCGTCAACATCTATTATTGATTTAGCAGTCGCCAAAAAGGGGTCAACTAAGGACTAGAGGTACTTCTACATCTTCCTCTTTATCAAGAATCACAAAATCAATTGTGAAGACAAACTTATCAACTGCTTATCTGCTACTATTGTCATTTTTACTTTTGTTGATGGCTTTTTGGTGCTTTTGTCCAACTACTGTTTTGTTCTTCTATTGGCTTGTTTTAGGTTTTCCTTTTGGGTCTATCAAACCTATAAAAATATTTAATACAAATTAGACATATCTATATTTTTAGTAATAACATATAAAATTAAATAACTTGAATAAATTAATAAAATGCAATAATTGAACCCAAAAGTGCTATGTGAATAATTTAAAACAATGTAAAATATGGGTGTAAAATATACTATAATTCTACTTATTAGGCCTTCCCCTTCAGCTTTTAATTGACTCTTAGTATTCTCATCCTTTTCTCCTTTTTTTGGAAGCTCTTTTCCACTCCTAAGGGTGATTGCCATTACACGTTGTTCAGGGTTTGTCTCCCAGGTACTAGGAAAACTACCCTATGGTCTTTCAAATACTAATTTTGTGATTTAACTATTTTGAACCTCCAAGTTACGTATAGAAGCCTCTATTCCTTGATGTCTTGGGTCAGAATCTTGAGCAATTTTTTTTATCATCATCTCCTATAAAGTAGGAATCTTTGCTTGAGTTAGTTATTGCTAAAATCTGGGTAAAGGTTTATTTCTTGCTTACCTTTGATTTCCCAAAGTGAAATTGGGGTGATTCCTATATCTTGGATTGTAAGTTTTATAGATTGTTTTGGGGCCTAGGAGCATTTCCTATATAATCCACATGTTCGAGCTGTAATGTTTGACAGTTTTGACTTGTATGCTCTAACTTGCATACTTCTCACTACATAACTTGGCATTGTGGATTCATCGTTAGTCTAATTTTTTTCAACACTTGCACTTGATTCGCCTACTGCGCCACTGTGTCTACTTTGTATACCCCCACTAGCTTATTAATTATTTCTCAAGAGAAGCACCATTGGTAGTTGTTCTTTTTTATGTCTTCAATAATGTCTTAGGCTTAAAGTGTCTTATTATTGATAGTACTTTAATAAAAAAAAATTCTCTACCACTTGATATCATATAGTGGTTGTTGATCTTTGCATTGAATTTAATCATTTCTTCGCCTTTAACTTTAATGAAAATGGGAATAACCACTGTTTTATTGCATCATCATTAACACCACTTATATTGAAAGTGTCATAAATCTCCATGAAATTTGAGATATGTGCATTCGCATCTTCATCTCGTAGTTTATCAAATTGGATAGACTATTGTACTATCTGTATAATACTCGGCTTGATCTCAAAATTACTAGCGTTCAACGTCGGTTTGACAATGCTGTGGACAATTTTGTATTAATTTTTGATATATAATTTGCTGAATTATTGTCCATTTAATATTTAAATTCCACTAATGAAAAGTCATTTGTTTTAATTTTAGGCACATTGTGGAATTTGTAAGTTCAAAAGCCTCAAGCACGAGAACCTCGAGAAAACGTTAAATTGCGCATGTTATTGCATTCAAAAATTTGATTCAATA
>JAOTAX010000002.1:24579791-24592485 GCA_025629825.1 Erythroxylum guanchezii | reverse complement strand
GATATTACTACCTGTTTATTTATTGATCATGTATTGATGCTCAGAATGCCACAAACCATTCTTGTGAAGCTAGCCTTATATACCTAGCCTCACAAGCATAGTAGTATGTTTATATCTCACTGAGTCGTGTTGTAGACTCACACCTCACTGTCATCATTTCAGGAGATTAGCAGATCGTACAAGAGAGAAATCCAAGCCTTTTGAGACTCACTTGGATAATAAGACAAGTAATGTTTTTGGCATGATGTTGTATATCACAGATGCTTATAGTTGCTCCATGGTTTGTCATAATCATATGTACATAAAACATGTATGGATATGTTATGTTATTAAGAACGATGTTGGATGATGATAAGTAGATGTTGTGTGTGAGAATTGCAGATTTGGATCCTTACTTCTTACAACCTATTAAGCAGGGATAAGGATTAAGCAAACGAATGAATGGGTCATGCTGGTTTTGTAGTAGAATATAGAAAAGTTAGGCTTACTACGGGTTTTGTTAGCATTAAGCCTATCCATTCCCTAGTGCCAACACGGCCCAAAAGGCGGGTCGTGTCACCAAAACAAGGAGTCTTGTAAATAGCTATAAATAACTTCTTTTGGGTGACATTTTGAATGTTTTTCGAGCTAATGAAAATTGATCATTAATATTATTGATGCACTCTTTGAATGGACTGATTTTGAATGATGTTCTTTTGTTTAATTTTATTAATGAAGTATCTATTAGAACATTGTTGATGGCACAAAATGCACTTTAGAAGTATTACTATGCTTAACATTCGGCTATATTCTGGTTAAAATGTAAGAGATACATATGGATACAGATGACTGAAGATTTATTTTGATGTATCGTTGATCTTATGCATGATGAGTGCATAAGCCATCTTATAACATTGCTTTAAGGTGAAAGGGAGGTGGAGAAGGAGGTAGGTGTTATGGTAGGCACCTATGATCAATACTTCATTTTCAAACATTGGATCATCTATGACCGTGGATCATCCATTTTCTTTCATCAAATTGAGTATAGTTTTTATTGACCATTTTAACATGCATGCAATTGAACTTTTCTTTCTCGGCTAATGTTGTTTGCTTGAAGTTGCCAATTAAATTTTGCCTCTTTTTTGAATTGATGAGTCTATGACATTGTTTTTGGCTCTTTAATCCTGACAACAACTCTATCACAGGTGATCAAGATCTCAGTCCTGCCCATTCTATCTTGACAGTTTTAAAAGAGTGAACTTTGGAGATCTTTGGTTATTTGTGGACAGCAGGGATATAGTTGATATGGTAACTGTGGTAAAGGAGGACCTTATAAGGCTTTTGATGTACATAAACAAGTTGCCTGTCATTGTTTCGGACAAAATTTTTAACACATTTGATTCCATTCTAAGATAATGTAAATCAACAAAACAAATCCCCAGTTCTCTAGAGGATTAATTATTTTTACTAGTTAACTGAGATCTCTTCGACCAAAAGGTTGGTCCGCCTCCTTATTTAACCTGGGTTATTATGGGTTGGTTTGGTTAGGGAAGTGTGATATAGCTAACGAGAGTTTTTTGTTCATAAACACATTTGTAAATATTTTTTTGATAGCCTGGGAGTGGCCCATTGTCTCTATTTCTCCTTTGTACCTTTCCTCCCAGAAATGGGAATTTGTTAGCCACGATGCAAACATTGCACTCACTGTAACTTTATTCAACTGTACATTTACCCTCTTACAAATGAGAATTAAGAGAGACAACAAATTTTAACCTACTTTTTAGATTTTTTAATTTTAATTTTCAATTAATACTATAAAACTCATATAACTTATCTTTTGATTAGTTTTTAATTAATGAGTATCTATCCATTAATATATCAATAAAAAATTAGTATAAATAACCTTTTGAATTAGATCATACAAATTAAAATAAAAACTTGTATAATCTAAAAAAATTCAAAAGGTTAGATATTTTTAAATTTATCATCTCAAATTATTATTATTATTATTATTATTATTATTATTATTATTATTATTATTATTATTATTATTATTATTATTATTATTATCATCATCATCATCATCATTGTCATTATTAGGGTTTGATAGAAAAACATTTCAAACTTTACTTAATTTTATAATACTAGCTTAAACTTTAAAAAGTGACGCTAAAATATTCAAACTTTCAATTTGTTGCAAATATAATCCGACATTAAGTTCTTTGATAATGTCACTGACATGGCACTCCACATCAGATTAAAAGTATTGACACGTTTTCAATTATTTTTCAAATAATTATTCTATAAATTTAATAAACTTGGGGAAAAAACCTTGACGATTCTTCATCCATCTATTCTCCTTCTCCTCGTCAATTTTGTGTTTCTTTTTACTTTTCCTACTAGTTTTCTGGGTAGCTCTAACATTTCTCCAGCATGCTTACTTTATCTTGGATTTACCTAATTGTAAGGATGTGTTTCCCCTTGTTATTGTCTACTCCTTCCTTGAACTGGTTTAAACCCAATCCTGTAATCCAAGTACAGAATTATGTCTTAAACCCTAATGTGAGTATCTTCAACTAAAGCATTTGTTCTTACTCTTCTCCTCTTTGATTCCTCATTCTCTTTGTTTTCATTCATTGCATGGTCAAGTGGTGAATAGAGTTCTAACTAGAATTCCTACAAAATCAATACTTCTTGTATCCAACGGACTATATTATCAAAAATTTGTACCAAAATCGTCTCTTTCTTCCTCTCCCTTGTCGTCATCATCATCTCTTCAAACTATATTTGGTTTAGATTCTATGTCTCTCTCAAGCCCTCCTTACCATCTCCTACCAGAAACCCAGAACTCCAATAATGTGGTGAATCGTATTTACTTATCTGTCAAACGTGATTGTATTAGTTGGCACCTTTTTAACTTGATAAATTCATATCCCTAAACTAAACATTTGCTTCAGAAAGCGTGTGTTTCACTGGTCCAGAGACGACGACAGTGGTGGTGAAAATAATTACATGATTTTCTTTCTCCAAATTTATTAAATTATAAAAAAATTACATGGAAAATTTTTTGAACACATGGTAGCCACGTGGTGAAACCATTAATTTGATGTGGTATGTCACGTCAGTGACATTAATAGAGAATTTAACGTCAAGATATATTTGCATCAAATTGAAAGTTTGAGCATTTTAGCGTTACTTTTTAAAATTTTGGCTAGAATTGCAAAATTGATAAAAGTTTAGGATTTATTTTTATTTTTATTGTTATTATGATGATGATGACGATGATGCTAAGAAAAACAAAAGAGGACAATATATTGAAATGTTATAATGCATTGTAAGTTGATAATATTTGAAATAGTTTTCCAATAAAAAAATGTTTCATGTTGCTTTGTGTCCTATCCTAAAACTTTCAAGTTTATCTCTCTTTCTTGATTGTTAGTATTGTGAGGAATTTCATGATACATGGAATTATATATACCAAAAAAGGACAATATTGATCAAATTTGTGGGTGGTCAATAGGAAGTCTATATGTTTGTAGTGTTTGTGTTGAAGATTGTTTGTTCAATTGGAGTTGTTGATTTATGCTATCAAGTGGCATCCATAGTATGTATATCCCTTTATTTCTTTCTCATTTTATTGGTATTTTCTTATTTGTGGGATTTTCAAGAATTTATCCTTTGTTTAGCCTTTGTTGTAGTGAATAACAAACAAACATTTTCCATTTTTTTATAAGGCTAGTTGTATACATCATGCTCTTCTCTATATGAATGTATGGTCAAAGCCTAAAAAAATCTATATTGTAAGTTACTGTTGTTGTTCTATTGGCTGGCCATTTTATCTTAGAAAATTATATCTTTAATTTGAAATAAGAGGTATATTTTTATCGTAGCCTGCTCAACTTCTTAACCTCACATATAGGTTAGTATTAGATCCTTAAGCCTGTGATACAAAATTGTATAAGTTTTGGTATGCTTTATCGAATGCTTGACACTTAAATTAATGGAACAAGGCAAAAAATTACTAATAGGCAAGGCAAAATAAGCATTGACGAATAAAGCTCAAGAGTTGGTGGGTGTTGGCATGCGATGATGCGTATTGGTGAAATCTTTAAAATGTAAGGACAAAAGATGAAAAGCACAACTAATTTATGCTAAGTCTAAAATTATGAGAAGGCCCTTAATTTTGATGAGGAGGTTGAAAGATATGTAAATGCATGAGGTTTATTATATAATGATTTGGATTATTACTAACTTAGGTAATGAAGCAATGCAACAGCACTATAGATGTGCTTAGATGGACTATGCATAAAGATAAACTGGGATTGCTAAATAGAAGACTTATCGAGGAACTCGACTTCAAGATGAGATGATATGGCGCCGCATGGCTAGAACATATAAGTAGTGGCCTAAAAAATTAGAAGCACTACCTTATAAAGTAGGACCACTTCTTTAAGCAGTGTGAAAGTGCTTCAGATGATGTGGTAACATATAGGTTCCAAAAACTTATCACATATGCAAAAGAGGAATTAATTGCCTAAAGTGGATAACTCCTCATTAATTTGGTAGAGTTAGTAAAAGAAGTAACATCTCTCCACTAACTTGGTGAGTTAGTGAAGAGAGTAGGTGGTTTTAGCTTAATTGGTTTAGTGAAGAAAGTAGGCAGTTTTAGCTTAATTGGTTCCTAAGTTCTTGTAATCCTATATAAATGAATCATTTATAGTTTATTTGTGTGGGACTTAGTACATTCAATCATCTATAAAAGAGTTTAGAGTTTTAGGAGAAAGTTATTTATGAGACCTTCAAGTAAGGTGTTCTTTAGAACAGTATTCTTATAGAGTTCTTGAACTTAGAAGAAACTCAGGTCCCTTTGTATTGTATCTTTGTTATATGATCAATAAAATGTCAGCATTGTTTTATATGTCTTGTTTGTGCAAAACCCTTGCATGATTGGGAGTGTGAGGTGAAACACTTAAACACAGGTGGCGTGAGGCATTCAAAAACAAATGGAGGTTTTTTTTATTAGTTATCACAAAGTGAAGACTAAGTTGAGCTTTGCATCTTAAGTTTGACTCCCATACAAGGACTTTGAAAAAATTACTCCAATTATGTTGTTCCCCAAAAAAGTCCTTATGACAACTAGAATAAGAGCTAATTAGGGGAGCATATTACCAAAGCTCCAAGGAGAATAGGTGGTATTAGAGCCTTATTAGTGAATAATGGCTAATGGAAGCAACTTTACAAATAAAGTTGCTCGATAGAGGTGATTATTAGTTCTCTAGCCCCAATGGAAGACGGTGGTGTGGGTCCTTTCTTGAAACAAATTGAAGCTTAGTGATTGAACTTTAAGAAACAAGGAAAGCACTTGAGGAACAATTGAAGGCTCTTAAGAAGATGAGCTATGACTCATTGTTGCTTAAACATATTATATCTAGGCACAAAATGGGAGTCTAATCATAGAGCACTTTAGTGAAGGTGCATGGACCCAAGTATTGTATGGCAAACAGAGTGACAATGAGCTCGAGAAACTTGTATGGTATATAAAGGAATACTTTGTAGTGGCAAATATGTTCAATTGAAAAAGTGTCAATTACATTAATATACGTAACAAATGATGCAAACTTGTGGTGGAGAATGAGAACTTTAATAACATCAGTGCGGGTAGACCTATCATTAAAACTTAGGAGAAAATGAAGGAGCTAATGAATCAATTCCTCTATAATAACACTTTATAGATTATAAGGAATGCTTTAAAGTGGTGGAAGTAAGACAAATTGATATAAGAGTATATGAGAATGAGACTACACTATGGGCATACTTAAATAGATCATGCGCAAAGATGGATTTGGACGGCTAAACGGAAGGCTTATCAAGGCACTTAGCTTCAAGATGCAAAGATACAGTGACACATGATAAGAACATGCAAGTAGTAGCTTAAGAAAGTAGAAGCTTAAGAAAGTAGAAGCATTATCTTACAAGGGGAGAAATTTTTCAAGTAGTGGGAAAGTGGGTCGAATGACATGGTAACTGATAAGCATCTTCCAAACACTTATTCCTTGTATAAAAGAGGAGTTAGTGACCTAAAGTTGATAACTTTCCACTAATATGGTGGTGTTAGTAGAAGAAGTGGCATCTCTCGACTAACTTGTTGGGTTAGTAGAGAAAGTGACAGGTTTTAACTTGGTTCCTAAGTTCTTGTAAGCTTATATAAATGCATTATTTGTAGTTCATTTGTGTGTGAATTGGTACATTCAATTATCTGGAAGAGAGCTAAGAGTTTTAGGAAAATTTTCTTTGTGAGAACTTTGAGTAGGGAATTCTTTTGAATGGTATTCTTGCAGAGCCCTTCAAGTTGGAAGAAACTCGAGTCCCTTATTTTGTGAATTGATCAATACAAGGTTGTCATTTTTACATTTCTCTTGTTTGTCTATTTAATTATTTGTCTAAAATCCTTATATAATTGAGTGTGTGAGTGAAACATTGAAAACACAAGCGGTATAAGGCATTTGAAAACAAACAGAATTATTGGTTGATAATCACGAAGAGAAGACTGAATTGAACTCTTTAACTTAAGGTCAACTACCACACAAAGACTTTGACAAAATTACTCCAGTTTTATTACGTTCAAAAAATTTGCGTAGCAACAACCTTAATGAACATCATGATTTTCCTGGAATTCTGTTGTTTCTTGTTTTGTTGAACATGATCGTATTCATGTTTGATGCTACAATTTTACCACCATTTTTAAGCAAATGGAAAGCAATCTATTATATGAAGACAATCATAGATCTTAACTTACGAAAAACTCAACTTACGATAGTGTCAAATAGCTCTTAAGCAATGGCAACATTGTAAAGTTAAAATTTTGCCAAATGGATTGGAACACTTGAAATAGGATGATAAGATAAGTGAGGGAATAACAATTCAAGGTAATCTACTTGGAAAGTGCTTTACCATTAAAAATCATCAAAAGATGCCTCTTCAATGTCCTTCCGCTAGAGTCTATGACATCCAAAATGCACAACCACATGGAATACCATATCATTGGACTTCATAAACATTACATTTTTCTTGTTTTCTGTCAAAGCATAGAAATGATCGGCAGTTCGACCCAATTAAAGAAAGAAAAGAAAAAGAGAGACTATGTTAGTTTTTTCAATGTCCTTTCATGGTTTTAAGCAAATTTGAAAGAATCTTGCCACAGAAATACACAGTAAAGAACAAATTTCTTAATAGAAAGGATATGACCTATTAGGAATAGTAATGCCTTCGTGAGCTCTTCATGTTGCCGTGGCCAAGTGGTCATCGGTTATCACATACACACTTTAATTTTGTTCAATCTCACTTTAGCCGTCCCATATCTCAAATAATTATATTAGTATGAATCTTTTTAACTAAATCTCTAATCTATATTCTCTATTCTTCATCACTTCAATAAATATGAATTACTAATCTTTAATCTCACTTCTCCATTACTCCTGTTATATATTGTTTCCATAGAATCTTGCCATCTAATATGTAAATTAAGTATTAAATATCAACCTTTACTTTTTGTTCTATGTTACTTGTGCTGCTACTAAAATGAACTCTTCCTCACATTGCTATACCAATATTTGACCGATGTTTTAAAAACTCAATTACAAATTAAATTAGTAAGACAAAAAATTAAAAGTTTAAGGGTTCAATCAATATTAAATTATCTTAAAACTAACTAAAGTTTAAATAAAATTAAAGCTTTTTCGTATGCTCTCTATGGCATGTTCTTTCGTTGTTTAGTTTTTTTGTTGAACCCTAAATAATAATGGATCCAAATCACCCACCTATACCTAACCCCAATCCTAATCCTAGTGAAAACGATGAAGATGAAGCCCTGGTTTTTGATATTACACTAGCCAATCCGTAACAAGGTTATGATTATTGTCTTGTGGGCATGTTTCTCACGTACAACAGCATCAACTTTCAATCCATGAACTCCGTTTTTGCAAACCTCTGGCATCCCATAGGGGGTATAATGATTTCTGATCTGGGAGCAAAACGTTTTTTATTTTGCTTCTATAATAAAGTTGATATGGGGAGGGCTATGGAAGGTTCACCATGGTTGTTTAATCGCCACTTACTTGATTGGAATACCATTGAGAGAGGAGAAGACTTGCTACGGAAACCTTTATTGCATATGGATGTTCGGCTATTAGTTGCAGATTTAAGACCTGGTTTCATGCGAGAAGGGGTTACCAAGTCGCTGGGGAATTTTGTCGGTCAGTTTATTGCTTATGATGCTAAATCGTCCATAATGTTCAATGATAGCCCAATGAGGGTTAGAGTTCGGTTAGACGTCCATCAGCCTCTCAAGAGAAAGAAGAAACTTGTTGACGTCAATGGATATGTGTTCTATGTACTCTTTAGTTACGAAAGATTATTTGTTTACTGCTTTTTGTGTGGTATCTTGGGCCACACAGACTCCTACTGCGAGTTACGCCTCTATAAGAAGCCCAAAAAATTAAGCTTTGGGTGGGATGAATGGCTTCGAGCTTCGGCACGATAGTCTGGTCGTCCAGCAAGTCAATGGTTGCATGAGGAAGGAAACCATGATTCTAGGGCGTTAATTATGGAATGAGATATTTGTGTAAATAACATGGAAATAGGAGCTTTAAAATCCCAGTTTTTCAGGAGTTACTTATTTGGGGCAAGTTCAAATTTGAATGACGAGGGATCAGAGTTGGGCCCGATGGAAACAGATTTTATAGGTCGGATAAGTATTGGTGATCTTGAAGAGAAAAGAATGGGCCCTACAGATGATGGTAAGAAGAGACCAAGGAATGAGAAAACATAGCCACTTCTGCCATTTCTAAGAATGATGATTCGACAGTTGGTTCTCAAACTGGAGTTTCCACTTCAGTTCACAAGACAACAGTCAATCCCGTGAAGCGGGATGGCCGAAAGTAATGAGGCTGGTTAGTTGGAACTGTCAGGGCATTGGCAACCTTTGGGTAGTAAGAGCGCTTAGAGATTTATCGATGAGTCGGCCTGATGTTATTTTTTTAATTGAAACACGTATGCATGGTAGTAGGTTGGATGAAGTCAAGAATTTAATTCGGTTGGATTCCTGTTTTTGTGTTGATAGAGTGGGAATGGGAGGTGGTTTATGTCTGTTATGGAAGTCTAATGTTGACTTTACTGTAACTTCTTTTTCTAATAATTACATTGAATGTCGGATTGTGTTTGAAGGCAAGGCTTGGAGATACACTGGTTTTTATGGATTTCCTGAAAGTAATAGGAGATGGTCTTCGTGGAATTTACTTCGTGCTCTTGCCACTCGTGACAGTCTTCCTTGACTGTGTACAGGAGATTTTAATGATATTGCCACTAATAATAAGAAGCAGGGAGGTCCTTCAAGAGCAGATTATTTGATTAATGGGTTTAGAAAAGCTCTTCATGATGTTGGTTTGTTTGATCTAAATTCTACAGGTTTTCTTTTCACTTGGGAAGGTACTAATCGTAATGGTGATCGCCTCAAAGAAAAATTGGATCGTGCTATGTCTAATTCTGATTGGAGTTCCTTTTTTCCGAATGCTTTTTCTTCTTCTACGGTCTGCCAGTGTCTGATCATTATGCAATTACAGTTGAGCTCTGTCCGAATGAACGTGAGCTAGTGGATCGTCCTTTTAGAATTGATAACTCTTGGTTATTGGAAGGTGAACTGAAAGTTACGGTGAAGAATTGTTGGGAATCGTCGGGTGTTGCTGATTTTATGGAGCGTCGAGATCAATTAATTGATGTGGTTCAAAGTTGGGGTAGAAATAGAAACAGAGAATTGGAGAAGGAGCTATGTGATAATTCGAATTCCATGAGACTAAAGGATGAGTGGAATCGAATTCTTTTGGTAAAAGAAACTCGTAGGAAGCAGCAAGAGAAATTATTCTGGTATAGGGATGGTGACCGGAATATGAAATTTTTCCATAAACAAATTAAAGGGAGAAGAGCTCAGAATCGTGTTAAAGGCTTGCGTAATGAAGAGGGGGTAGTTGTCTCCAAATCTGTAGAGATGGGGTCTATTGTTTAGAGCTACTTTCAGAAGCTATTTTTAGAAGAGGGAGAAGTTGATTTCTCTAAAATTACAAAGATTATGGAAAAAAGGATGACAGAGGAAGATTCACAATTTTTATTAAAGTCGTTTCAGAAAGAAGAGTTTAAGTCTGCTTTGTTCAGCATACATCCTGATAAGGCCTCGGCTTTAGACGGCTTAAATCTGGCTTTTTTGCAAAACTAATGGCACATCTTAGGAGGCGAAATTTTCAAAAGTGGGGTGTTCTGGCTCTCTCAAGGTACCTTTCCAAGCTCACTTACTGTTACTACTATTACTTTGATTCCAAAAATTGCTACTCCTGATGATATTAAAGATTTTAGACCCATAGCTCTCTATAATGTGATTTATAAGATTGTGTCAAAAGTCTTAGCAAATAGAATTAAACAGATTTTGCCGCATGTTATTTCTGATACGCAATCTGCATTTGTGCTTAATCGGTTAATTACGGATAATGTATATGTGGCATTTGAGACTTTGCATAGTTTGAAGAATAGGAGGTATGGGGAATTAGGTTATTGTGCACTAAAAATCGACATCAGCAAGGCTTATGACCGGGTTAATTGGGATTACTTAAAGGCTATGTTTGTGTCTTTGGGTTTTCCTCCTGTATGGGTTAATTGGATGAATATATGCTTTTCTGAAGTGAGCTATATGGTAAATCTTAATGGTAATCTTGTTGGGCCTATTACACCGAGCCGAGGTCTTCATCAAGGGGATCCTATCTCTTCTTACCTATTTCTTATATGTGTCGAAGGCCTTACTGCTTTATTTAGGAAGGCGGAATCTAAAGATGTGTTACATGGTTGTTAAGATGGCAAAGGTTGTCCAAGAGTATCTCACTTACTATTCATGGATGACTCTATTTTCTCTTTGAGGCTAATTCTAATGAAGCTACAGTGGTTAGCAATATTCTTTCTAATTATGAAAAAGCTTTTGGGTAATCTGTGAACTTGCAGAAATCAGGGATTATATTTAGCTTGTGCGTGAAGGATGATACAATAGCTGCCATTTCAAGTATTCTTGGAGTTCATAATCCAATGGAGGTGGTAAGTATTTAGGCCTCCCATCGCTTATCGGACATAATAAAAAACAAATTTTCAGTTACATTAAAGATAAACTGTGGAAAAGAATTAATTCATGGAATAACCGATTCTTTTTTAGGGCAGGTAGGGAGGTCCTTCTAAAATATGTGGCGCAGGCCATTCCTTCCTATTGCATGTTTGTGTTTTTATTACCTCTCTCTCTGTGTCAAGAACTACAGGTTATTATGAATCGTTTCTGGTGGAACATTGCTTGGGATCATATGAGTGCTCTGAAGTGTGAAGGTGAGATGGGTTTTCGAGATTTGCGGCATTTTAATTTGGCTATGTTGGGTAAACAAGGGTGGCGCCTCCTCACTCAACAAGATATTTTGTTTTACAGGATGTTTAAAGCTAAATACTTCCCATTAAGGGATTTTCTAAAAGCACGAAAAGGCAACAATCTGAGCTTTATTTGGTCTACTATCCGTGCTTCGATTGATTTGTTGTGATTGGGGTCTTGATGGAGAGTAGGCAATGGTAGGAGTATTCTTGTGGGTTTGGATCCTTGGATTCCAATGCAAGGTAGTTTTGTTGCAGAAGATGGGCATATGTTTGTGAATAGATACTTCCTGGAAAAAGGTGGTAAAAGGTGGAATATTGGGTTACTTATGGAATATTTTTCATCTAGTGACGTTCGTGCTATTTTCACTATATCACTTAGTGTTCATAGTGTGGAAGATTCAATACTATGGCATTTTGAGAGGAGGGGCAATTATACAGTTAAATCCGGCTATCATGTTAGCAGGAGTTCATCCATGGTTAATAACCTGAACCCAAATAGAGTAGTATGGTGCAAAATATGGAAGCTTGAAGTTCCACTCAAGGTTCGTGATTTCATGTGGCGAATGGCCAAAAATGTGATACCAATGAAGATGAATCTGAGAAGCCGGAATGTTGGAGTTCATGAGAATTGCTTATTTTGCCCTACGCAAGAAACTGTGGATCATTTATTCCTATATTGTCCTTATGCAATAGAAGTTTGGAGAGTTGCTGGTTTGGATGTGCCACCTTTGAACTCTTCTTTTGCTGATACATTTTTGCAGATTTGTTTATCCTTGAGCAAGGAGAAAGCTATTTATTTTGCTATAATTTGTTAGTACAAATGGCGGAGCAGAAACGACCTGTGCTAGTCCTAAAAAACAACAACGATGCAACAAACTGGTTAAAACGGTAATTGCTCATCTACAGAATTGGCGGGACTGGAATGTGTTGAAGCCCGCTGCTGCTTTTTTACACTAGATTGGCGGACAACAAGGTGCTGGAAATAGCATCATTAATCTGGACAATTCTCATTGGCAGGCATTTGTTGATGCCGCAACATTTTAGCAGGAAGGTTTCACAAGTTTTGCGGTGGTCTTTTGTTGGACCCCGATCTTTTAGTAGAATTTCAAAATAGTAAATGAAATTGAATGAGTATTTTTGTATGTGTATAGTGTTATAGATGAAATTGTGCTTTAAGAAAATTAATGAGAAATGAATTGATTAGTTTTGATGACTTTGATATTTGAGTAGATTTGTATGGGTTATGAGAGTAAAGTGAATGAGTTGATTG